>JAYESA010000009.1:69370480-69789211 GCA_036927795.1 Iris macrosiphon | reverse complement strand
TTGGGAACCCCACCCACTCCAACAAATCTTCTCCTTCACAACTATGTGGAGGGGGTCGTCATCCCGACGATCCGCCTGTAGTACTCAATTTTTTTCTTGGTAGAACCTTTGTGAACATATCTGCTCCGTTGTCATCTATATGAACCTTCTAAAGCGCCGGTTCCTTCTTGTCAACCACATCTCGTATCCAATGATACCGGGTATCAATGTGCTTGGATCATCTATGAAATATCTGGTTCTTCACAAGGTGAATAACACTATGTGTATCGCAAATCAAAGGATACTGCTCCTGCTTTAGCCCAATTTTCTACAGCAGCTTCTTCATCCACAAGAACTCCTTGCAAGCCTCCGTCGCCGTAATGTATTCTGTCTCTATCGTCGACAAGGCAACACACTTCTGTAAACGTGACTGCCACAATACTGCTCCACCAGCAAACATCATCACAGATCCCGAAGTCGATCGCCTCGTCTCTACATCTCCAGCCATATCAGCGTCGGTATATTCAACCAGCTTTGGCTCGTCACCACCAAATGAAAGTCTCAAATCGGAAGTACCGTGAAGATATCGTGTAGAATCCACTTGACCCCACTCCAATGTACCCTTCCAGGATTGGAAGTGTACCTGCTAACTGTGACGACTGCGTGAGCAATGTCTGGCCTCGTACATACCATAGCATACATAAGACTCCCCACGGGTGAGGCATATGGAACTCGCTCCATATATTCCTTCTTGTCCTCTGTAGATGGACACTGCTCCTCAGTGAACTTAAAGTGATCTGCAAGGGGGTTACTCATTTTCTTCGACCCGTCCATCTCGAAATGTTGAAGTACCCGGTGAATGTACTTATTTTGGAAAAAGTGTAGCATCTTGGGCTCTCTCTATCTCTCTCGGCTGATCTCCATCCCAAGAATAGTCTTCGCTGCACCCAAATCCTTAAAAGAGAAGGCCGCACCCAGTTGGCGCTTCAACTCTGCTATCCTGGTGGTTTTTCGACCCACCAACAACATGTCATCAACATAAAGCAACAAAATGATGAAATCATCCTCGGCGAAGTACCTCACAAAAATATAATGATTCGACGTCGTCCGTGCATAGCCATGCTCCCCCATAAATGACTCGAACTTCCTGTACCACTGCCTCAGAGCCTGTTTCAGACTATACAAGCCCTTCCTCAACTGGCAGACCAAATATGACTTGCCCTTCTCACAAAATTCCTCTGGCTGCTCCATGTACAACTTCTCCTCAAGGTTACCGTGGAGGAATGCCGTCTTCACGTCCATTTGCTCGACCTCCAAGTTAAAACTGGCTAACAATGCTAGCACCACCCGTATAGACGACTGCTTAGCGACTGGTGAAAAGATCTCATCATAATCTATGCCTTTTTGCTGACCATAGCCTTTAACTACCAGCCTCGCTTTGTATCAAGGGCGAGTAGCATTATCTGTTTGCTTCACTCTGAACACCCATCGATTCTTCAAAGCCTTCTTGCCCTTTGGCAACCGCACCAGATCATAAGTAGAGTTGGCCTCCAAGGAACTCATCTCCTCCTCCACGGCCTCCATCCACTCCTGCCTGTGTTCGTCTTCCATAGCCTCTGCAAAACTTTCGGGTTCTCCCCCGTCAGTTAGTAGCACATACTCACCCGGTGAGTATCTCGTAGATGGTCGATGCTCTCTATCGCTCCTCCTCAACGGAACCACTGGTACTGGCTGTATATCTGCGGCCTCCTCGGCATGCTTATCCTCCCGAGGGTCACCCTGACCACCATCAATAGGCTGATGATCAAGGTTGGAAGACACTCCATGTACTGGCTCCCCCATAACTGGATCCTCTACAATGTCATCTGAAAATTGCTCAAAACAAAATGACTCTAAATCAGGCAATTCCTCAGCCTCAGAAGGCATCTCGGAATCCTGAGTGTTGGTTATAGTCTGATCCTCGATGAATACCACGTCCCTGCTTTTGTAGAGCTTTCTTCCCACTGGATCGTAGAGTCTATATCTAAACTCATCCCGACCGTAACCGACAAAGAAGCACCACCTCGTCTTTAGCTCAAGTTTGGATTTCTCGTCCTTCGGTACATGCATGAAGGCCTTACAACCAAACACTCACAGGTGATTGTATAGTGGCTCTTTTCCGTACCATACTTTGTCAGGCACATCACCATACAAAGGAGCACTAGGAGATAAGTTAATAACATAAGCAGTTGTGTAAAGTGCCTCACCCCAATAGCTTTCTAGCAAGTTTGCTTATGACAGCAAACATTGTACCCTCTCCATTAGTGTCCTGTTTATCCGCTCCGCTACACCGTTGAGCTGCGATGTCTTTGGTGGAGTGTTCTGGTGTCGTATCCCTCGTTCTCTGAAATAAGCATCAAATGGACTGATATACTCGCCGTCATTGTCCGACCGAACACAAAGCAGCTTCTTGTCTGTCTTTCTTTCAACAGAGGCCTAAAACTCCTTGAAAGTGGGTAGCACATGATCCTTGGTATTTAAGTTATAGACCCAAACCTTCCTGAAATAGTCATCAATAAATGTTACAAAATAAGAAGCACTAACAATGAATTTTACCTTCATAGGACCACAGACATCTGAGTGAATCAACTCGAGCAACGCCGGCTTCCTTGAACTTGGGTGATGTTAGAAAGATACCATATTTTGCTTTTCCGCCAAATAGTGTATGCACTTCTCCAACTTTGTAGACTTTAGCCCTGTAATCACCTTCCTGTTTACCAAGTAGCTCATCCCCTTCTCGCTGATATGACTGAGCCGCCTGTGCCAAAACTCAGTAGATGCATCAGTAGCTGCGTTAACCTCTTGTGCCCCCTGTGCGCTCCCTTCCATATAGTAGAGTCTGGACCTCTTGCTTCCTCTGGCAATCACCATCAAACCTCTGGAAAGCTTCCACTGATTGTTCCTAAAGAGAATGAAGAAACCATCGTCATCCAACCTTCCAACCGACACTAGGTTAAAACGGATATCAGGAACATGACAGACATCTTTGAGAACAAGAACTTTACCTGTCTTTGTCCTCAAATGCACATCTCCAATGGCAATCGCCTTCGATACATCTCCATTCTCCATCTTCAACACTCCACAGTCGCCTGTTGTGTATGTAGCAAATAGTGCCCTGTTGTGACATACATACGCTGAAACACCTGAGTCCACTAGCCAAGATTTGTCATCGCATACGAGGTTCATAACTACCTCATTACCTACAATGATCACATCGCCTCCATGTGCCGATGTCGCCGTTGTAGTGTTCTCACTTTGCTTCTCCTTGTTGCCCTTCTTCTCTCTCTTCCAAGCAAAATAATTTTGCTTGATGTGGCCCTTCTTGCCATAATGGTAACACTCCGAGTCCTCGTGCCGACCCTTGGACCTTCTCCTGCTTTTGTCTTTGCCACCGCCTGGACCCCTGCTTTTACCCCTTCCGCGGCTCTCTGAAATAAGTGCCTCTGAGTGGGATGTGGATGAAGTTTCCTCAGAACGTCTCCGCATATCTTTATTCAGTACCCCGCTCTTGGCAAACTCCAGACTGACCATGCATTTCGGAGCAGAAGCGATCATAGACACTCGTACGGTCTCTCACGAGTCTGGCAATGTACAAAGCAGCCATAGTCCCTGAACCTCGTCGTCAAACTTAACTCCTATCGAGGATATCTGGTCAACCACGCCCTGAAACTCACTCAAGTGATCCGTAATAGACGCCCCATCTTTGTACCGCAGACCAATTATCATCCGGATAAGCACTACCAGAAAAAGTCAAATTATCGACGTTTAAAAATATTGCTAAATAACCAAAAAATATCGCTAATCACATTTAACGATGTAATTAGCGACGTTTTAAAGAAGTCGGAACAAAGCAAGTCGCTAAAAGAAAAAATGTCGCTAAACGTCGCTATGCCAACATTTTTTAGCGACTTAAATGTGTCGCTAAAATTATCGACGTTTAGCGACGCAACGTCACTAATTAGCGATGTTAATTAACGTCGCTAAATATCGCTAATTAGCGACTTATATAGCGATGTTACAGCGACGTCTTTAATGACCTGACAATACTGTCATGTCAACAATTTGCGACGTACAACGACGTTTTTAGCGACATATTTAGCGACGTCATTAGCGACGTTTATTAACGTCGCTAATTAGCGACGTATTTAGCGACGTGTATACACGTCGCTAAACGTCGCTAAAAACGTCACTAATTTTACAGAAAAAATAAAAAACAAAGAATACTGAATTGTTTCCAAACTATTATTCCTGCAGTTTATTAAATCACAATTTGTACAAATAGACCCGGAGCAACCCTCCGTTGAATTTTTGGGTTTGCCAACCCCCTTGGGTTGAACACTCAACACCGGTAAACTAATATATTTAATATGAATAATATAATAAAATTTGAAGAAAAGAAAGCATCCAACAAATCTCATCGTAAAGAATACGGCAAATATATATCCATACAAGCTCATCCTAAATAATATAAAAAATACAAATATCCAGCAACTAGCTGTACTACTGCGGATCTACAGGAGGCTGACAACCGGCGCGTATGAAGGATAAGAACAACTCATACTGCTCCCGTAGAATCGACACCGATGTCGATGGAGAAGACAGTGACGTCGGTGGAGTCTGTGTTGATGTAGGCGCACCAGGAGGCCGTACCCGCTCCAAGTCTGCGAGTTGCTGGTTGTAAGAATCCATGGTAGATAACAGCCTCTTACTGCTATGAACCATTGAATCCTGCATCATCGTCAGCCTCTCGTCCATCGATAGCTGTGATGCCTGCAGCTCCTTGATATTGCGGTCTGTCGAGGCTCTAATATCATTTATCAAATCCTGGAGCTCCGTGATGCTGCGGTCGAGCATATCGAATCGTGCGATGAGCGTCGGATCATCCAACTGCGGCTGGGACCGGGGCTGCTCCTCCATCCTTCGCAGTAACTCGTCACGGAGAGACACAATCTGACGGTCAACGACCTCCTGGACTCTGGCCGACGACTGCGAGGGCTGTGTGGAATACGCAACTGTCGTGGAGGCCCTAGATGACTGCATTGCAACCAGGACGCCATAGGATCCCGTACCGTAGTATGTACCCCTCTGGAGACCACCAGCTGCGGTCACCCACAGGTCGTCCGCCGACGGAGCTGGAGCGGGCTGTGAGGAAGTACCAGCATCTCTAGGTGTAGGTGCACTAGCAGTCGCCCGCTCACGCTGCCTAAGATACTCAGCCTAGAAAGGTTTGGAAACTCGATAATTGTCTAAGTTATATTAAAATTAACACAAAGTAAAGTAATACTTACATAGGTCTGCGAGGACCTATCATCAATGAGATTTTCGTCCTTGCGATGGGTGGCCAAGAAGACGGTCACCATGTTTGCATCCTCACCCGTCTGTACCTGTTAAAAATATATTATTTATTACTAAACTTAAACACTTTTTTCTACTACCATTTTATGGTACTTATATTAAAATAATATATTTTAAAAGAAAAAATATACCAAACGACGAAAATGTTCCGTCATCGGAATCGAGCCACCACACCACTTGGCAGCATTCCTCTTAGCCGCCTTGGCCTTCTCAGACCTTTCCTTGTAGCTCGGATTATCGAATCTAGCTCTCACCGCAGTCTACTGCTCATGCGTGATCCAACCTTGGATCGGTTTTCCAGCACGATCACGAGCCTTCTGTGTCGCGTCCCGATCCCGTAGGGGCCGAATCGTCCTCGCTTGGTCCCTACGGAACCGCTCGTCCTCGCTTGGGCGCGATGCCGTGCAAGCCTAAGTTGCGCTTGCACCAGGCAACGTACCTGCACAAGACACAAGAGAGACAAAAATATATATATATATAGCCACAGAGTAAATGCAGAGAACCAAAGTTGAACACATTTGATAGCACACAAAATACTTTCTTTCATTGAATACTTGAATATTTGATTTCAAGAGCTTGCTTGGCTGAGTTACAAAATATGCCTTAGAAGGCTTACAACTCTTTTCACATTCCCAAAATCTAGCCACAACGCCCATTACATTATGTCCTTATAGTAGGACCAAAATAGCAAAACATCTAGCAGAAGAAAAAGTAGCCCACTGGAGAGGTAAGCAGCGGAGGAAGCAGCACGAACACAGTCCTAAGGAAGGGTGCGCACACTCTGATTCAGATTGAGTAAGCTTGCCAAACTCTCGCTTCCAGCACCTGAATATATGCCCACAAACGTGGGTCAGTACTACCACATGTACTGGTGAGCGACCGAGGCCGAACTCACCTTAGAAATCCACACTAAGTAAGCATATGGAGCTAGCATTATTAGGTGATCTTTCTGGTTGTCTAGTTTCATTTTAACAATTCATTTAAGGAAACATAGACGATATATGGCATATGCATATGATATTTCTTACCCACGGTCGATCGGTTATCCCTGCAGCAGACACACAAGTTAGGCACAATATGTATATATGCATAAACTTATGTATCAATCTTCTGGTGTCACAAATGATAGGTATGCAAGAAGGTAAACCTAGCATGCGCCCTATCTATATGACGGTCCATGAGTTTCCCCATTATTGGACAACAACACCCTCCAAGATCCCGTAGGACCGGACGTCAGGGTGTCCCCACAAATCCCTTCCGGACCGACCGATTCCCAGTGCCCCAGGAACCGATCGAGAGACTATTATACCTTGTGCACAAGTTGTCCGAGACCCATGCATGGCAAGCAAACATTTATAAACCGACTCTTAGGATATACATCTTTAGCAAGCATATAACAATCTAATAGCCACACCCCCCAAGATCCCGTAGGACCGGACGTTAGGGCGAACTACTAGACCCATCTTCTCTTCTTCTTTTACACTTGACACAAACACTAATCATGAATGTTCAATGCACGATATAGTGATGCAACAAGTAAGTAAGGGGCAACATTTAACTGAAGTAAAGCAGAACTCTATTTATAGCATGTAGTTCATTTCTTAGCTTATCTTTTTAGTGAGGCAACATTTAGTGAACTAGAGATTCTTTCCATTTAGGCATGTGAACTGAAAGATTCATCGAAGGGCCTAAGCCACTCACCGAATCAATCGAACGAGAGGATGGGGAAGCCTAAGCGACGTTCACTCTTTGGTTATGCGTCCTGAAAATACAACAATACTTGGTTAGCATACTTCAATCTCTTTCCCTTACGATTCGAAAAGAAAGCGCAAGCGAGAAAGCAAAATCATGAAAACCAAGTTATCGAAAGCAACTCAAAATACAAAGCAACACAAAACCAAGAAGCAAAACAACCAACAAAACTCTTGGACTTATTTCAATAGAAGCCGCTCGATTAATTCGAAGGGTTCATTGCACTTCGTCCATGTTGATTTGGCGGTAAGGTTTCCCCGAGACTCGATTCTCAACCGAGTCGAAGCAGCGTAGTGTTTCTTAAGCAACCGTTCAGAGCGGGGCGTTACATACTACCCCACTAAGAAAAAGTTTCGTCCCAAAACTTAAGAAGTCAAGGAGGCGATATGCGATGTATCAAGAGATCAAAGGAATCAGACTCACCAACATCGTGTCCACTCTCATCACGCTCTAAATTCAACTGATAAACTCTCGGCCTTCGTATCTGATCAGTTGGATCAAGAGCAGGACCCGATGCGCCATCCCCTGGGTTCTCAGAGGCTCTCCTCTTCGGGCAATTTCGAGATTCGTGGCCAGCTTGCCCACACTTAAAACACATCCTATTGAAAGCATAACAAGTCTCTTTTATGTGACCAGAACGGCCACAGTAGCTGCACACTTTCCCGCGGTTCTCACCCGCATCGACCTGTTTCTCCGTATCAGACTTTTTCTCACCATTATGGTATCGTTTAGCAGGAGGGTTTCGAGGAGCGGGTGCCTTCTCCGGAGCACTTTGTGGAGTGAAGTGCTCATTCTGTATTGCTGCTTCAAAGGCTTGTATGTAGGTCTTGCACTCCTGATTCATAACATCTTTTCTTAGATTATCGTTTAAGCCTTTTATGAACCGATGTGTGCGGGCTCCCTCATCAGGAATCATCGAGCTAGCAAACTTAGCTAGTTTGGAAAATTCTGACTCATAGTCTTCGACGGACATGTTCCCTTGCTTGAGTTCGGTAAACTCGTCTTCCTTTCTCTGCCTGATAGCTGGCGGGAGATAATGTGCAAGGAATGCTTCCTTGAACATTCTCCAGGTGATCCTACCATCATGATGCTTGGTGGCTAGATCTGCTTTCTTCACTTTCCACCAGTCGTGTGCACGTAACCGCAGCTGCATATCTGCACACGTCACCCTCTTGTTCGCAGGTACAGAAGCAAAGCTAAACAAGCTCTCCATCTTTGCGATCCAGTCCATCACCCTATCCGGCATGGTCCTTCCTTCGAACTCCGGAGGGTTCAACTTCAGAAACTCAACACCTTTAAAGGTAGACTTTCCGGCCGCACGAGGAGGCTCGTTAGTCTCTGCTACTCTTGTTCCATGAGGCATGGTCGGGGCAGTCATTGGTGTTGCAACGGTTCCCGATGCACCACTCTGTGCTACAAGTGATGTCACAATCTGAGCCAGGGACTCAATCTGCTGCTGTTGCGCTAAGGCTCTAGCATCTGCTCGTTGCTGCTGAGCCTCAACTCGTTCTTGTTGAGCAGCGTAACGATCATTCTGATTCTGAAATATTGTAATCAGCCTATCGATTTGATCATCGCTCACGCTCGTTGCGCGCGATGTCTCAGGGTTACCAGCACCTGTTTTTGTCATCTTTGCTGCAAAAGAGAGTAGCTTTCGTTAGTCTCATAACGTATTATGGACTCATTGCATGGGACGTTGGGTTTTCATACTCTTAGGGACCTTTCATACTCTCGATTTACTTCTTATAGATTTGAAATCTATTTTCGAAATTCGGGACTTTTGAAACCGTTTGAAAACTTATATCATTTTCGAAAATGATATTTGAAGAGGCCAAGGATGTAAAGCCATGCTCTGATACCACCTGTCGTGCCCCGATCCCGTAGGGGCCGAATCGTCCTCGCTTGGTCCCTACGGAACCGCTCGTCCTCGCTTGGGCGCGATGCCGTGCAAGCCTAAGTTGCGCTTGCACCAGGCAACGTACCTGCACAAGACACAAGAGAGACGAAAATATATATATATATAGCCACAGAGTAAATGTAGAGAACCAAAGTTGAACACATTTGATAGCACACAAAATACTTTCTTTCATTGAATACTTGAATATTTGATTACAAGAGCTTGCTTGGCTGAGTTACAAAATATGCCTTAGAAGGCTTACAACTCTTTTCATATTCCCAAAATCTAGCCACAATGCCCATTACATTATGTCCTTGTAGTAGGACCAAAATAGCAAAACATCTAGCAGAAGAAGAAGTAGCCCACTGGAGAGGTAAGCAGCGGAGGAAGCAGCACGAACACAGTCCTAAGGAAGGGTGCGCACACTAGTAAGCTTGCCAAACTCTCGCTTCCAGCACCTGAATATATGCCCACAAACGTGGGTCAGTACTACCACATATACTGGTGAGCGACCGAGGCCGAACTCACCTTAGAAATCCACACTAAGTAAGCATATGGAGCTAGCATTATTAGGTGATCTTTCTGGTTGTCTAGTTTCATTTTAACAATTCATGTAAGGAAACATAGACGATATATGGCATATGCATATGATATTTCTTACCCACGGTCGATCGGTTATCCCTGCAGCAGACACACAAGTTAGGCACAATATGTATATATGCATAAACTTATGTATCAATCTTCTGGTGTCACAAATGATAGGTATGCAAGAAGGTAAACCTAGCATGCGCCCTATCTATATGACGGTCCATGAGTTTCCCCATTATTGGATAATAATACCCTCCAAGATCCCGTAGGACCGGACGTCAGGGTGTCCCCACAAATCCCTTCCGGACCGACCGATTCCCAGTGCCCCAGGAACCGATCGAGAGACTATTATACCTTGTGCACAAGTTGTCCGGGACCCATGCATGGCAAGCAAACATTTATAAACCGACTCTTAGGATACACATCTTTAGCAAGCATATAACAATCTAATAGCCACACCCCCCAAGATCCCGTAGGACCGGACGTTAGGGCGAACTACTAGACCCATCTTCTCTTCTTCTTTTACACTTGACACAAACACTAATCATGAATGTTCAATGCACGATATAGTGATGCAACAAGTAAGTAAGGGGCAATATTTAACTGAAGTAAAGCAGAACTCTATTTATAGCATGCAGTTCATTTCTTAGCTTATCTTTTTAGTGAGGCAACATTTAGTGAACTAGAGATTCTTTCCATTTAGGCATGTGAACTGAAAGATTCATCGAAGGGCCTAAGCCACTCACCGAATCAATCGAACGAGAGGATGGGAAAGCCTAAGTGACGTTCACTCTTTGGTTATGTGTCCTGAAAATGCAACAATACTTGGTTAGCATACTTCAATCTCTTTCCCTTACGATTCGAAAAGAAAGCGCAAGCGAGAAAGCAAAATCATGAAAACCAAGTCATCGAAAGCAACTCAAAACACAAAGCAACACAAAACCAAGAAGCAAAACAACCAACAAAACTCTTGGACTTATTTCAATAGAAGCCGCTCGATTAATTCGAAGGGTTCATTGCACTTCGTCCGTGTTGATTTGGCGGTAAGGTTTTCCCGAGACTCGATTCTCAACCGAGTCGAAGTAGCATAGTGTTTCTTAAGCAACCGTTCAGAGCGGGGCGTTACATTCTGGTCATCCAAAGCATCTCAGATAAGCTTGGTGGCAACGGTAGGAAAGAGCCGCTCGATCAACTCGGCCTGGTACGGAGGATAGAAATACGTTTGCTACAATAAATAATTTAGTAAGTGAGCATCACGGATAAGTTATATAATATGCATAAATTAAAGGATTTATTTAATATACTTTTACCTGGAAGTGCGCAAACCAGAATGCCTTCCTCTCCTTCGGAGCCTCAGAGTAGTTGATCCAAGGGCCACCGTAGTTATTCCTCAGAAATTGGCCCAGGCGTCTCTGAACAGACGATGGACGATATCTATACAGAGATAATTATTTTGATCAAAAAAGTCAATATACGATGAATAAAAAAATACACGATATATATTATGCTAAACCATCTAATTGACTTACTTTGTACCGTCGGCCCAAATCTCTGTCATCGTCTCCTCCGGAGGTGCACATAGAGGATCTTACTGATGCTGGGACAACGTGGGCACGACCTCCTCGACATGCTCATCTGTCCCCATGGTTCCGTCAGCAGGAGGAACGCTGGACGAGGGAGTACTATCACGCCTGGAACTACTCGTCCCAACAGTCAGAGATGTGAGTGATCGATATACTGGAGTACTGGGCGACGATGATCCGGAACCAATATTAGGCAGTACCGGAGGAGCACACTGTCTACCTCGGGACCTGCCGAATCTCCCGCGTCGTCCTGTCATACCTGATAACAACATATGATGAATATAGAAAAACATAAATATATAGTACATTCTACAGTCAAAATGTGATGCATATCTCAAAGCATTCTACAGTCAAAATATAATACATATATTCGTTAAAATAGTACATTCTACGGTCAAAATATAGTTACATTCTACAGGCAAAATATTTTATTTTCAATCATCTTCAAAAATATTATCTTGTTCGCCTTCCTCATCCTCCTCTTCCTCTTCCTCCTCCTCGTCTTCACTTTCATCTACTTCGTCTTCGTCTTCCTCTTCGAATAATTCTACATCTTCTACATTATTACTCGTGTAATGAGTAACTTCCGTTGAGTCCACATCTACAATATTTGTTACAAGAGGTAGATCGTCCTCCTGATAAGCTATTTCGTCAATGTCAAAGGTATTTCTAAGTTTAGTCTTGCATACTGCCTACCAATCCGACCTTGCTGTCCCCCGTCTAGGATAAGTTGTGAAGTACATGAGCTGAGCCTGACTTGATAGGACAAATGGTTCGTAGCCTTGATATCTACGCTTGTAGTTTATATCCACAAGGCCATGCTTGTCAATTTTTCAACCTTGATCTTGAATCGGATCAAACCATTCACACTTGAATAGCATGATATTAGCAGGTTCTGTGCCATAATTATATGTTAACTCCACAATCTCTCGTAAGAAGCCAAAGAAATTATTGCCTGGATCGACGTCTTTATAGTTCGAAGATTTGATACACAAACAACTATTTTTAGTGGAATCAAGATCCAGAAAGCTGTCTCTGATAGGAGCATTTGTTGACTTGAACCTGAACCCATTCACACAGAAACTTGGCCATATTTTAACGACAGTAATTGGTCCCTTGGCTAGAGTTCTAATAGATTCAGTCTCGGGTGTTATTAGACGATCGACCTAAATACCAAAGTAGCGATAGTAAGTTATTTGTTTTGCAAGTGCAGAATTAAAAAGTAATTACCAAGCATCTTATATATGTTCTCAACCAAGAAGAAAAATGGCATCTTATTTCTTGTTCTACTTCTTCGTCTGTTATGTAGGGTCTAACCGACCTCAACTCATTATTATATGTGCTGAAAAACAATAAACCAACTGCTGATTAATAGCATAATAGTATCTTATACTATTACATTGAGATGATGTAAACGTGGACGTATTAATTACTTACCCCTCTAGCTTCTCCACTTCATCCTCGTCGCAATTGAGTAATATATAAAACTGAGCAGCCCTTAGCTCATCGTCATTCAAATATCTCTTCTTCATTTTTTCCGAAGACTTTCCGGACGTATTGAATACTTTGAGTATTGCATCATTAGATTCCTGATATGCGTCATCGTTTCTCGGAGCTTTCGTTCTATTAGTAGCAACATGCGGTTTAAAATACGTCGAGCAAAGGTTTGTAATCTCCTCGAGAACATAAGCTTCACAAATAGAGCCCTCAACCCGTGCCTTGTTTTTCACCTTTCTCTTTAGGTGATTCAGATGCCGCTCGAAGGGGTACATCCATCGATAACCGACAAGACCACCAACACGTACCTCGTAGGAAAGATGAATAGGCAAATGCTCCATAGAGTCGAAGAATCTAGGAGGAAACACCTTCTCGAGCTTACATTGTGTTACCGTAATGTCCTTCTCTTGCTTTTCTAGACGATCGACGAGCAACTTAGTACAACAAAGATCTCTGAAGAATATGCTGAGCTCTGTCAATGGATCCCAAATGACCTGCGGTAAGAATTCCCGAAATGGAATCAGAATTAACCTCTCCATGAATACGTGACAATCATGGCTCTTCATACCCGCCAGTTTGTTCTCCTTGAGGTCGATGCATCTTCTCAAGTTTGACACGTACCCGTCTGGAAACTTTAGACCATGAATCCACCTACAAAGTCTCCCTTTATCCTCTTTCTCCAGTGAGAAAACTGACTTAGGTTGCTTTAACTTTCCATTCCCCTCCTCTATCAAATACAATACAGAACGTCTACATATTTCTTCTAACTCCAACCTGGCCTTCGGATTATCTTTCGTCTTCCCCTTTACCTCCATTACAGTATTAATTATGTTATCAAACACATTCTTCTCGATATGCATGACATCAAGGTTATATCCGATCAGATTGGTGCTCCAATATGGTAGATCCCAGAATATACTCCTCTTCGTCCAGTTATGGGTGCGACCAAATCCTTCATACTTGTACCCCTTAGCAGGCTCTTCGATACCACTTGGTAAATCTTTTACCTCTTTCCATATCGTGTATCCGGGCCACCTTGGCGGTGGATTGGCCTTCTCCACAACTTCCGCACGAAAAGCATTCCGGTTCCTCCGGTACGGATGATCCTTCGGCAGAAATTGTCGATGACAATCGAAGAAGCATGGTTTGCCTCCGTGTTTCAAAAGGAAAGCCTTAGTACGGTCCTTGTAATACAGACATGAGAGACGACCATGGGTGCTCCATCCCGATAACATTCCATAGGCCAAAAAGTCGTTGATGGTCCACATAAGTGCTGCCCTCATCTGAAAATTCTGCTTTCTAGAAATATCGTACGTGTTGGCACCTACTTTCCACAGCTGATTCAACTCATCTATCAAAGGCTATAAATACACATCGATGTTCCTCTTCGGATTGTTCGGACCCGGGATAATAACGGTTAGGAACATATATGGAGTCTTCATGCACATTCAAGGCGGTAGATTATACGGAGTGATTATCACAGGCCAACACGAATACTGGTAGCCAGAAAGTTCGAATGGGGTAAAACCGTCAGAGGAGAGCCCCAATCTGACATTACGCGGATCTTCGGCAAAATGTTGATACTCTCGAACAAAGTGCTTCCATGCTTCTCCAACAGATGGATAATCCAATACTCCTTCGATCTGTTTTTGCCTGTGCCAACTCATATTTTCTGTAGTCTCCTTAACCATAAACAACCGATGCAACCGCGGTGTCGAAGGCAAGTAGTGCATCGAATCGGTAGGCTTCCTTGCACCGACAGACTTTCCTCTAACAGTGGCCTTGTAACGGTCAGCACCACAAAATCTATACGCATCTTCATCCTTGTCGTCTTTGTAGTACAACATGCACCCGTTGCGACATGCATCAATTTTCTCGTATCCCATCCAAAGAGATCTCACCATCCTCTTAGATCGATAGAAGTCTTTAGGCAACTTTGCACCCTCGGGCAAGATCTCTATAATCAAATCGATCAGCCGATTATAGCATTCTTACGACATGTTAAAATCGGACTTGATGCTCAATAATCTTGTAACCACCTCCAACGGTGAATGATCCTCACAACCAGGATATAGTGGAGTCCTTGCATTCTCTAGCAACTCAATAAACTTTGCAGCATCGGCATTCGGTGCCTTCTCACCTGCATCATAATTATCCGGATTGCAATTAGGTCCCGCCGCATCAAAATTGTCTGGATTGAAACTAGGCCCCGCCGCATCATAAACCATGTTCACCCACCCGTCGTCGTAAGTATCGTGGTCGTGGACATCCATATACGGCTCCACATAATGCTCCGACTCCGATACTAGAGACACAAGTTCTCCGTGCGTGGTCCACTGATAGTAATTCGACATGAAACCCTTCGAGTACAAATGATATGTGACTTCCACTTCTGGATGATATTTCCTGTTGTGACATCTCATACACGGACACTTAATTTTGGTACCGTCCATGTACTGAGGGAACGCCTTGGCGAACTGCAGGAACTGCTATACACCCTCAATGAATTCATCCCGCACATCGCACATGTCATCAGGATGACGGTTGTACATCCACGAATGATGATGCAGATAGTAATTCATATCCATTTCTAGATACTTCTATAAAAATGACAGTATTTATCATATAAATCATTACATACAGTGTGGTTCTCTAAAGAAGAAGCTGACAATTAGTTTGCTAGGTAATCTATATTTGAAGTCACATAGAGGAAGCAAAGTATGATATATATGATTATAATTGTGCGCCACCGTCAAGAATAGTCCTACGGCCCTAATATAGCTCTGTCCCTGCTTATACGTGGAAACTGAGCCCCATATCCATAATCGACCTTTCCTTCTTGCCCCAAATAGGTGAAGCGATCATACAAAACCGGAGACAATCAACTCCAATAACTGATCAGATCAATATGGTCCATGTGATCGTTTGACTTATCAAGGCGCCTATAATAGAAATATGGTCTAAACCCATAGAGAATTTGTTATGCTTATACATGGATGTATGCTTGTGTCTTATGTGTACAACCGGTGCCACACTACAATACCGGAGGAGTAACAAGGTCAGCTATGCATTACGGGATATACTAGCATAATGAAAATGCATGAAATAAAACTTTAACAATCATTCGGTTAAGTACCAAGTCAATCGGGAAATCAAATAAACTCCTGAGCCTATTAAACTAATTCATACTTCCAGAACCAGTATACCTGTGGTATGCCATTTTGGCAGTATATCCAGGTTGGTGCTCACCAAGGCCAAAATGTACCAATTCTCAATCATCTCTAACAGTCGTTCCATGACAATCAATTACTATCCAACAATCAATTTTAGACTAGACCCAATCACCACAACGATGAATACAAGACGATAATGAGATCATCAATAACTGTGATACGAGAAATTAGCGGATAAATACGACAACAAGTAAATGTGAGCACTATACAATTTTAGATTGTGAACGAAGCATGCTATCATGTGTAAAATAGTAAGGAGAAGCTATACGCTATAATACTGATTCTAGGGCTCGAGATTCCTCGCCATTTTTAGCACGCTTTTATCCAAAATCAACAACGTATCATATATGTAAGTTCATAAATAATCTAAGCTAGCTATAGGAACAAGTTTCATCTAATTCCGACATGTATTAAGAAAGTTGTAACAATTTACCCTTAAATTATCATTTTTGTCGCAGATCTCAACATATATCAAAATGTAAATGGAAAGCTGTGAAAAGCGTGCAAAAAATGGTCACGTGTGTGTGTCGCAGATTTCAACAAGATGTCACAGAAACCCTAACCCTAACCCTAATCCCATGTCAAAAACCCTAACCCCAAATAAAAAACCCTAACCCAAACCCTAGGTCAAAAACCCAAACCCTAACCCTAACCCCAGGTAAAAAACCTTAACCCTAACCTTAACCCTAGGTCACGTGTGTGTGTCGTGTCAGTGTGTGTGTCATGTTTGTGTCAGTCTGTAACGTGTGTGTGTCGTGTCAGTGTCTGTGAGAGAGAGAGAGAGAGAGAGGGAGGGAGAGAGAGAGAGAGAGAGAGAGAGAGAGCAGGTACCTAGAAGAGGAGGAGGAGGAAGGGGGGAGAGGACGCTGCCGTAGGGGGGTCGTCGGGAGGGAGGAGGGTGTCGCGGGTTTCGAATTTGGGAGAGGGAGAGCGAGAGCGAGAGCGAGAGATCGAAAGAAATGGGGGGAAGCAGCCCTAATTGAAACAAATTTAGCGACGTTTTAGCGACGTCACTAATGACGTCGCTAACTTAGCGACGTTTGGCGACCTAAATTGACGTCGCTAATGACGTTGCTAAATGTCCAAAAGATATACGTCGTAAAATACGTCGCTAAACGTCGTTAAATAAAATATTTTAGCGACCTAAATTGAACTTATAGCGACTAATCTTTTAAAAACGTAATAAAAGTCGCTAAACGTCGCTAAATGTCGCCAATTAGCGACGTCTAGCGACGGTTTTTAATGGAGTCGCTAAATTAGCGATGTTTTCTTTGTCGTCGCTAAAAAACGTCGCTAAACCCACTTATTCTAGTAGTGCAGGAACAATTTATTTACTCCGGCCTTCTTCGCATATAAAGATTCCAGCTTATCCCATAGTGTCCTCGCGTGCTCAATACTGGCAACGTGGTTGTACACGTTCTCGTCAACGAACTGCCTGATGTACCCACACACCTGTATATGCTCAAAATTTCAGTCCTCTTCGGATTTGTCACTAGGCCTCTCGAAAGCAAATACCGGCAGACACAGCTTCTTGACAAATAACGTATCCTTCATCTTGCTCCTCCAGTAATGATAGTTGGTACCATTCAGGTTTACCATGCGCACTGGCTTCGCGCCAATCTCTCCTCCCTGGTTTGCCTGCCAACTCCTGACACCCTTCTGAAATTCCAGAACTGGCTCTGATACCACTTTGTTGGGAACGAAAGTGCGAAAATCGTTCCCCAAACCAGAGAGTACATGCGAGAGAATCGAGCCAAACGCACAAACCAAAAATGCCAAACACAAATCGCAGACACAGAGATTTTTGACGTGCAAAACCCTTGCAGAAAAAAACTATGGGACAATCGGAGTCCAACCCTGAAGAACCTCCACTAATGGAATACAGAGAATACACCCTCTACACGCTCCTCCCGATCCAACACGGATCACCACAACACTTAGGAATAGAAAATAGATCACACCACGAAGATAGAAGACAATGAAAAATTATCCAAAGTTGATCTCCTCCTCCGAAACGGCCTCCAATCCTTCTTTCTTCTTCCCAAAGTTGTAATAGCACTCTTGGCTCCTTTTTTTCTTATCCCTTTCTTGTATATATGCAGGTTACAGAAATCAAGATGATGTAAAGTTGCATAATGTTGAAAAGTAATATAATTTTTTTTGGTGATTTTGGCATGAGATATGGGAAGATCAAGATGATGTAAAGTTGTAATGTTGTAGAGTTGTATAATTTTTATGTGAATTCACTGAATTGTTGTGAAAATAATGTTGTATAATTTAATTTGTAAAGTTGTTTTAAAGTTATATAATTTTCAAGTGAATATAATGTTGTAATATAAATATATAATGTTGTGATATAAATATATAATGTTGTCTAAAAGGTTGTACAATATTCATATTTTTATTAATATTGTGAATATAATTTTGTAATTCCTAATGTTGATTTTCTACTGTTTTACTGGAATGTTATTAGGCTTTTTTTTTAAACTCCGGATACAAATTTTTGATGAAAAGTTGCAATATGAAAATTTGTGAAAAAGAAACTTTGGCCCGACCCAATATACAATGAGGTCCATCAAACCGAATTAACCGATAAAACGGAAGATAATCAAACTATATTTTTTTCGATTTGGCTCAATTCAATTTTTGTACCATTCGATTCGATTCGGACTAAGAATAATAAGTTCGATTTTTGGGGTTTATGATAGAAGAGGGACAAAGAAAGAGAGATGACAATTTTATATTAGTATAAAAATTTAAATTAGTGAGTAAATAAATAAATTTTTATTCCTAAATAATTATATTTTTGGACAAGAAGGTATTGTACTAAAATTTAGTGATACCTGATATTTGAATTATATATTAGTACATGTTTTTATTGGAGTTCTGCAATGTTTTGTTCTTTACGTGTAATCTTACAAGTACGAATTCCATACACGAATCTTTTTTTTTCTTTCTTTTTTCTACTAGGCGCTTTCGTGAGCCGCGTAATTGTATCCAAAGTAAGCGACATGGGCAATATTCATTCCAAACTTCGGGGTCAAATTAATTCACCTACAATCGAACCAAAGAAAACAAGCCAAGGCCTACAATTAATCCTAGTGAATGGTGGTGAATTGTTGATGAGAGTAAGTGTAATTAATAAAAAAAACTTTTGATTGTATTACAGCTGAATTGTCTCCGTCTATGAATGTGATAGGCCTGAGTTCTTTATAAGGACGATTAGCAATGAAAGAAGAAACATCTGCGTCGCTCCAAAGAATAGTCCCCTGAAATGGAGTAGCACTAGTCCACCACACCAAGTAATTATACATTCATAAAATTCAAGTTGAGGGGGGTGGTGGTGTGGATGGGGGTGGGGTTGGGAGGTGACAACATATATATTTTCTCATCCAATGCCTATTTATTAATTTTCTAAACTCAACCTTTGCTAACATATATGTACTACGCTACTATTAATAATCTCCGCGCGTGGAGCTTGAAAACGAAAGGGTTGCGTGATGTCCTGCAACCACCGGGCAGTCGATGCCCGTGTGGCCTACGCTGTCGCGGAGTTGTAGTATGAGTGAGCTCATCACAAATATATATATATATATATATATATATATATATATATTTGTCATGATCCTTATGAATTTGAATTTGGACACGTGAACTATAACACAAAATAGTTGTGGCCGGGCATGAAGAGTTTGTAACTTGGTAGTCTTTTAATTGGGGTATTTGGTATGAGGTAGTTGGCAAATGCATGCATAACTAAGAGAGATTTATTTATTTTTTTCGAAGAAGATAAATTTTATTCAGGTTCTTTCGAGAGGCTATAACTCAGTTCGAAGGCTTACAACAAATCCAATCCTCGAAGGCACCATTTCCGTCCGAAGGCATCATGGCCGAAAGTTTCATCTGGTCCGAAGACCTCACGAAGTCGAAACCGTACCGCACATGCACCTTGTATCGCATCCGTGCACCACTCGGATCAATTGGGGTATTTAGTATGAGGTAGTTGGCAAATGTATACACAAACAAGAGGTATACATATTTTTTTCGAAGAAGATAAATTTTATATTCAGACCCCTCCGAGAGGCTACAACTCAGTCCGAAGGCTTACAACCAATTCAATCTCCGAATGCACCATTTTCGTTCAAAGGCACCACGTTCGAAGGTTCCATCTGGTTCGAAGACCTCACGCAACCGAAAACGTACCGCACCTGCACCTTGCATCGCATCCGCGCACCACCCGGATCAATTGGGATATTTGGTATGAGGTAGTTGGCAAATGCATACCCAAACAAGAGCTATATATTTTTTTTTTCCGGAGAAGGTAAATTTTATTCAGGCCCCTCCGAGAGGCTACAACTCAGTCCGAAGGCTTACAACCAATCCAATCTCCGAAGGCACCATTTTCGTCCGAAGTCAGCACGTCTGAAGGTTCCATCTGGTCCGAAAACCTCACGTAGCCGAAACCGTACCATACCTGCACCTTGCATCGCATCCGCGTACCACCCGGATCAATTGTGGTACTTGGCATGAGGTAGATGGAAAATGCATACACAAACAAGAGGTATATATATATTTTTTTTCGAAGAAGGTAAATTTTATTCAGGTCCCTCCGAGAGGGCTACAACTCAGTCCGAAGGCTTACAACCAATCTAATCTCCGAAGGCACCATTTTCGTCCGAAGACACCACGTCCGAAGGCTCCATCTGGTCCGAAGACCTTACGCAGCCGAAACCGTACCGCACATGCACTTTGCATCGCATCCGCGCACCACCCGGTTCAATTGGAATATTTGGTATGAGGTAGTTGGCAAATGCATACATAACCAAGAGGTATATATTTTTATTTTTTTTCGAAGAAGGTAAAATTTATTTAGGTCCCTCCGAGAGGCTACAACTCAGTCCGAAGGCTTACAACCAATCCAATCTCCGAAGGCAGCATTTCCATCCGAAGGCACCACGTCCGAAGGCTCCATCCGGTCCGAAGATTTCACGCATTCGAAGCCGTACCGCACCTGCACCTTGCATTACATCCGCGCACCACCTGGATCGCAGTGCTGGTGCGGCATCCGGATCGCACCGCACCGCTTTACCGCACCTGCACTGCACTGCACCCTCCATCTTTCCACCATTTAATTCCTCCAAAAGAAAGTTAAATGACGCTCAAGGGACTCGAATCTCCAACCGTCTGGATCAAATGTTTCAGTCTTAACCGTTAGATTATGACCTCATTGGCACTATATATATATATATATATATATATATATATATATATATTTGAGAACATTGGCAACAGCTAGTGGAGTATGATAAATGGTCCTCAAAACCTTTTAACTCCGAACTTTCTAAGCATATTTTCTAAGTGTGTAACAATAAGATGCAGTGCAGTCTCATGGAAAAAGTTGACTTTATTTTTCTAAATTATTTTTCTAATGTAATAGTTAACATGAAGGTTAATATTACAGTTGACATAACATCATTTAAATTTAAATTAATATTAAAAAATTGGATGATTAATTTTATATATCAAATTAAATTTGTTGATGTTATGTAACACGTAATATTAGCTGTCACATAACAAAAAAAAAAATTGTTCAGAGGAAAATTTGGAAGGATTAATAACCAACGTCCATATCTTGAATTAGCGGTGCATTGTGGAAAGGGACGTACGTCGCGCTCACTAATCCATGTTTCTTGAGCCTGCTAGCTACAAACAAGGGGAAGGGAAGAAAGTAGCACAGCTCATCAAACCTGCATTATCAATCAATCTCCAATCCGTACACGTACATCCTACTTTTCAGAATTTGAGAATGTACATGTTGAGCATGCGGATGTTTGCTCTCCGAGTCTCTAACTTAATAAAAACAAAACAAAAGGGATCTAGGAACATAAGGATGTGACTCGGCTTTGTAACTTGCAAAAGCCACGACCAAGCAACCCCACAGTTAATTCTGACGAGAAAGAAAGAAAGAAAGAATGGCGATGGTACTAGTGCATGCCTTTTTTCTGTGCTCATCTCCTCCTTTTTCCTACTTGCTCCTTGTTTCACCAGTGTTCAATCAGAGCATCACTATTCTTTATACATGCTTGTCTCCGAAACCAGCCCGCCATTCTCGAAAGTGGCAAACAACAAGTAGCTAGACATGCCTGATCAAATTAACGTCTTCCAAATGATATATATATATATATATGCGCTTTAATCTATGCTGTGCATGAAGTTGGCGCCGCCTCTGTGTAGGTTCTCTACGAAATGGCAGACATCAGGGACCCTGTCATTCTTTATCGTGTCGACAGTGATTGAATTGCCTACAACATGTGTGGGAAGAAGAGCTTGAATCAGGACTTACAACATATATGTTGTTGTAAGTGAGCAGCAGGATGCATTGATGGTACATGAAGATTGTGCACTATCATGCTTTAGGGCTGGCTGGCGCTACAAAAATGCTCACAAAAAGCGACACCTTACGTGACAGAAAATGATCTGTCGTTGACAAACGGCAAACCAGTAACAATGCGGCATTGACATGTAGAAATATATGCGATTAGTGGTCCGTCGCTAATCATTAAGGTGTCCAACGGGGAAACAAATGATGGATTAGCAACAACAGGTTTGTGACGACTTAGCGATAGATTTTTTTCGTCGCTAATCACAAGATAATCAACGACAGATTAGCAATGAAAAAGTGCCCAAAAAAAGGTTATCCGTCTTGGTTTCACTTTCGAGCTCACTCTAAATTTGGGAGTTCGAAACACACACACACTCTCTCTCTCTCTTTGATCCACCAGCAAACACTTCCACCTCAGCAGTTTTTACCTCCTCCACCGGTGACCACCTCAGTGAGATCCGACCCTTACCACCTCCTCAATGACCCCCAGTCCCAACCTCTCCACAGTCGCAGTCGAGCTCCACTCATCGGCGTCGAGCTTGGTGCTCCCCGCCCGACCCCCCAACTTCAAGGCCCTACCCTCGTCGTAGACTTCAACCCCCACGTGCGCCTCGCAGTCGAGCACGCCCATCGCCGTCGATCCCGTCTCGACTTCGGTCCCCGTAAGCCTTGTCCCGGCCCCAAATTGTCGAGCCCTACCCCAACCACCTCGCCATCGAGCCCACTCCATGTCCCCCCTCGTATACTACAGGCCATCTCGCCTCAACCTCCTCCTTGTTGCGTTCGAGCTCGATCAGCCTTGTTCGGTTTTTCTCGTCCCAATCTCTTCTTTGTTCGATTCCTACTTTAATGGTATAAATGTTGGGTATACGCTGATACCACTTGTTGGGAATGGCCCGCAGGATGCGGGGGCTAGTTGGATTGGAAGTGCTTAAACACGCAATGCGGAAGCAAAGTAAGAAAGTACAGATCACCAGAGAATTAAAGCGTGGTTAGGATATTGATTGATTGAATGTTGCATACAAGCTCGGGTGAATCCAGATTGAACTTTCATGGATTCTTATCTAGTGTGCCCGTACTTTGTATGATATCTTAAGAAAAATTCTCATGTGACCATGCGTTGAGATTTCGAACACAATATAGGGCTAATTAAGTAACTAAAAGTGATAGTAACATTTGGAGGGAACGGTATCCCTAGATCATGCCAACGAACATTCCCACAAAGATTCATTCTAAGTGCATTGTGGGCTGGCCACCACAGATACTGTATATCATTCGCTTTAGTGGAGTACAGTATATGACATATTATAAATAACGTCGAGCCATTGTCTTCCTATAGGAACACTGTAACCGCTAATACCGTGATTTAGCGCAGTAGCCCTACGGGGAACTGGTGCATCGGTGAAGTGCCTGTATAATCATTTATTGGGCTTGGTTAGCTCATGTTCGAAAATGACGTGATATGAGGATACATAATATGTATTATTTTTTAGATAACCTCAGACTCCACAAATAGTAAGTCGTACAAGTGATTGGCCGATATAAAAAAATTGGACTTGGTTGTGATTGTATTATTTTGTTAGTAGTCTAGGGTCATGGACTATCATAGTGTGATGGTTCAACCTTTGTCCTTGTTTGGTTGTAGAAAATTGGGCCTTTGTGCTAGGATATGTCGTGGACCTAAACTACGACATAGAACCTATGCATTCTTATATCTATTATTTTGGTTTTGTTTTTCCATTTCGTACTCCTTTGTGGTACTTGCTATTTGGGGTCTAACCCCACTGATTTTGCATGGCCATGTTTTGAGCCAGCACCCGAGGATCCAACGTACTATCTCCCAACTCATGGCGCGTACAAGGAACATGGTCGCAGAGGATAACGCATGGATTTTCTTCTTTCCTGCTCGTCATTGTATATTATTTCTTTTGGTTGTTTAGCCACCGACACATGTTAGCCGACACGTCTGGAAATTTAGTTTTCCTATATGATTGTACTAAATCAGATTACAGCTAATCACTGTCATGTACTTTTGCTACTCTCTCAGCTTCTTATTTTGCACAGCTGGTCTCCAGAGCATTTTGAGAAAGCATTTGGGATAAATAATACTTTATTATATATGCTTTATGTTTACTTTTCTTGTTTGATTAATTGAGACATAGATGTTGGTGTGACCCTAAGTGAATTAATTATAGCATACACCCCCTTGTCTTGTTACAGTCGTGATCATCGTACTACGTATAGTACCTTGGATGGGGTAACTGACCATGTCCGTCTCCGTATTCCGGTACTAGAGCGTGACAAGGTTTTAGTGGTGGCCCATGCAGCTCATGTTCTACAGACTTGTGGAATTTCATGGTCATAAGAGTCTCAATCAAACATGATCCTTCTTAAAAAATTTGAATTCGTCATCTTCGATACTCAGCTTAAATTCTTCCAGATTGGTTCATTCATTCCTCCTTCTCATCATGTACTTGATGTATCTTGTGCTCTTCTTTAGGGCTTCTCATTCCTTCGATGCTGCAGCAACAAGAGAGGCAGAGTTGCTAGTGGGACAGAGCAGCAGGCTCCAGGTGTTCCCGTACCTCCCGTAGTACTGACAATACTGGATACCTCGGCCTTGCTAAAGATTATCTATAGATTATTAGCTGCCCAACAATACCAGATGGTGGTGCAGTAACAACAATAATAACTTCGGTAGCAAGAACAGAATGTCCTGTTGAACCAAGGGTTGCAGACGGTCCTAGAATGAGGCGGGAGAATAGATTATGGGGCATCTATTAGATCTTGCAGATTGAACCCTAGATATTTTAATGGCATGGAGGATGCAATCACGGCAGATGATTGGCTCCAAGATATTGAGACCATTCTGGCAGCAGCTAAAGTTTCGGCTGAGGAACATGTTGACTTGGTTCGCTTAGAACTCCAGGATCTTGCAAGGGATTGGTAGGCCACGATGGAGGTAGTGTCATGACACGCACCTAAAATAAGGGCACAAGTGCTGAACTACGCCCACCCTACATCGTAAGAACGACGTAGAACGCTATCTTAGTCAACAATACTATCTAATTCCTCACACAATATGTATATAAGGGTACCTGTCTTGCTATCTCAACTCCAAATGGAGGAACAATATGGTATATGATAATAAAATCAATACTCAATCACAATATCAAATTAGGGAAAGAAATAGCATGATATGAAATAGAGAAAGTACAAGAGTCACAAATATATCCACAATATAAGTCTAGGCACAAAGCAACTCCCAAAATAAGATACACATGCCAAGAGTCTAAGATAAGAGTAATGCAGTGTCTAAACAATATAAGTCTAAGCCTCCTCAGTCACTAACACTAGGTTCTCCTTCTCTAGGGGAGTATCCTCTAATGGTTCACCGTTCTGCGACCCGTAGTAAGTGGGATACTGCTCCTCAAGCCAATTATCTGAAAAATATATCCAATTAGGATTGGAATGAAGTACAAAACTCTGAAAGCAGTTCTAAATATATGATAGAGAATATATGACAAGCAATAAAAAAGAATACAAGATAACTAGCAATAGAAAATAGAAATAAACTAGAGTAAATATGTGAAATACTGGAATGAAAGAACATGCAATATGGAACAACTGCAAGTAATAAAAATAGATAAACTAGCTAATATGCCATAGAGTATAAGTTCATTTTGTGATCGGTTTGGGTTGAGCACGTATACAATATGGTAACTAGATTACACGTGTGATATGTAATCGACGTGTACACGAATACATTTGGGCTTCATCACATAACCAACTCCTACTCCCCCATCCCCAACCAATACTTATGGTCCAATCACGATACGTTACGAACACGAATATAAGCACACTAAGCACGAGCAGTGTATGAACACGAAGTACACGATAATCAATACCCGATACACATGATAAAATATATGTGAAGGAGTATCCGCTGAATACGGTAGGGATAACATCCTATGACAGGATCCATTTAGTACCAGTCCGTGTAGCCACTGTGTCAGAATCAAGTTTACAGTTCTAGAACAAGGATATATATCCTGATCTGAGACTATGTTCATAGGAACTCCATGTAATCTGAATATCTGTCGTACATACATCTCCTTGAGCTTATCAGTAGACGTACCCACTTTGAATGACAAGAAGTGGGCCAATTTGGTCAACCTGTCTACGATGACCTAAATCGCATCTTTTCCTCTAAGAGAATATGAAAGCCCTCATACAACGTCCATTGTCACATGCTCCCATTTCCACTATGGAATGGGTAAATACTGAAGTAATCCACCTGGCCTCTTCCTCTCCGCCTTTATATGCTGACATATCTTGCATCTAGATATGAAGCTCGCCACCTTCCACTTCATACCATACCACCAAATATGTTCTCTCATGTCTCTATACATCTTGTTGGCAGCTTGATACATAGAACCTCCTCGAGCAACGCTCAAATCGGCACACACAATCTGGTACCGTGCCGCAATGATCCATCCTCTGCAATACTGAATTCCTCTGTCAATCCCATCCGGACTTGCACTCTGATGCTCCTCAGAGACTCATCCTCGAACTGTGCAGCTCTGATCCGGTCCATCAACTCTGACTGTACCTGAAGTTTCCACATATATGTTGTAACTCCAGGAACTAGCACCTTAATATAAGCTATCAAGATCGGCCAATAAATGTCTGTCCCTCAACAAGTAGATAGCCACTGGAAACCTGCTCAAGACATTAGCGACTATGTTGGCCTTTTCTGGATGGTACTGCAAAGAAATGTCGAAGTCCTTCATCAACTCCAACCATCATCGTTGCCTTATGTTGAGCTTTTCTGTGTAAACACATACTTTAAGCTCTTACGGTCTGTAAAGATCTCCACACGCTCTCTGTACAAGTAGTGTTTCTATATCTTTAGAGCAAAATGACTGCTGCCAACTCCAAGTCATGGGTAGGGTAATTCTTCTCATGAGGGCATAATTGTCTGGAAGCATAGGCAATCACCTTTCCGTTCTGCTGTAACACACATCCCAAACCCTTACCCGAAGCCTCACTGTATATAGAAAATCCTCCTGTCCCCGATGGCAACATCAGCACTGGAGCTGTAGTCAACCTCTTCTTCAACTCCTCAAAGACGGCCTGATACTCCTCAGTCCAGACGAACTCCACATCCTTTCTGGTCAGCCTAGTCATCGGCTCTGCAATCTTGGAGAAATCATGAACAAATCTCCGATAATAGCATACCAATCCTAGAAAGATCTAGATTTCTGCCACTGAACTCGGGGCAGACCACGACTCAACTGCTGATATCTTCTTCGAGTCTAATGAGATCCCGTCTCCTGTAATCACATGTCCGAAGAATTCAACCTTATCAGGGAAGAACTCACACTTCGAAAGCTTGACATAAAGATTATTTTTTTAGAGGATTTTCAGAACTATCCTCAGGTGCTTCTCATGCTCCTCCGGGGTCTTCGAATATATCAATATATCATCAATGAAAACCACAATAAACTGATCTAGGTACTGACAAAATACCTTATTTATCAGGTTTATGAATACCCCTGGAGCATTGGTCAACCCAAACGACATCACCAAGAACTCGAACTGCTGATAATGAGTCCTGAAAGCTGTCTTCAGAATGTCTTCCTTCTTCACTTTCACCTGGTGGTACCCCGACCTCAAGTCTATCTTGGAGAATACCTTTGCTCCGCTCAACTGATCAAACAGATCGTCAATTCATGGAAACGGATATTTATTCTTGATAGTGAGGTTGTTAAGACCCCTGTAGTCATTACACATACGTACCGACCCATCCTTCTTCGGTACAAATAATACCGGGGCACCCCCACGGTGATGAACTGGAGAGGATGAAGCCCTTGTCCTACAACTCTTCCACTTGCTTCTTATACCATTTCACTATTGTTCATCCTATAGATGTGCTGTGATATCGGCTCTACGCCTGGCACTAAGTCTATAGAGAACTTCACATCTCGGTCTGTGGCAACCCTGATAACTCCTCCGAAAAGATGTCCATATACTCTGCAATCAACGGATGTGTCGGCTCCTGCTCTTCCACCATAGTTCCATAAAATTTTCCTTCACTCTGCTCCGCTGCTCCTCTGACGAACTCAAACTTTGGCTGTCCTGGCATCTGAAATAAAAATTTGCCTCCACGATAATCGATACTAGCATGGTGCCTACTCAACCAATCCATCCCGAGAACTATGGCGTAGCTCGAAAGTGGCATTACGAGTAGATACGTGCTCAACTCTCGGCCTCCCAGAGAAACTCTTCGATCCTTGGAAATATCCCTTACCAGGATAATGCCACCTTTGGTCGTGATCTTGCAAGTCCTCGCCAATAGTTCAGTCTCAAGATGATGCTTCAAAGCAAAAGATACAGATACGAAACTATGTGAAGCACTAAAATCAAATAAAGCATGAGCTAAAAAATAATTAAGATAGACTGAACCTGCGATGACATCACCAATTGGCTCCTTCTCCTCGACGGTTAAGGCGAAAGCTCACCCCTGTTGATGGTGCTGTACGCACCTCTCTACTGCTGGTGGTGTTGTATGAACCGCTGCTGTTGTATCAGCAATGGAGGTCCTCTCTGCTGTCTTGCTGGTGGTCTCATGGGCGTTTTATGTGCCTGGGCCCCACCTGAGCTGGACGAGCTGGATCCTTAGGACAAGCCCTCAGCTGGTGGTCTCCTAATCTGCAGAATAAACACTAGCCCAATCTCATCCTGCACGCATCCCATATATGTCCCGACTTCTTACAGAATGGGAAAGAAATAGATGGCTGAGCTACCCTCTGAATTTGGTGTTCCTGATGTACTGGCGCTCAAGCTGGTGCGGGAAAGTGCTATCTCGGCTGCTGGAAGTGTCTCTGATGCTGCTGCTGAAAGTGAGACCGCTTTGCTGGCCCCGCACTAGTGCTAGCTCCTGAGGGATCCCTCATCCTTTTGGAGCCAAGCTCTAAATCATCCTCTGCCTACTATTCCTGTACCAGGATCTCCTAAAATGTAGTGGTACGATGTCCGCTAGTATGGGATTTGATCTTCCTGTTCAGACCCTTTCTGAACTTCTAGGCCTTCCCCTAGGGATTCTTTTCCTCCACAAAGTGACCCAATCTATAGTACTCTGATGCGTAATCATCCACCGTCATGCTACCCTAGACGAGGTATTTAAACAGGCTCTCTAGAGAAATCAGAGCCACATTTGGGTTGAACTTCTCCTTAAAAAGCTCCTTGAAAGCTTCTCAAGTAAGGCCAGGTGCTAAGATCTACGGGTCTGTCCTGAACCATGTCAAAGCAATGTCATACATCATGCTCCCTGCTGCCTCTACCTGTAGTCTCTCTGGAATCTGCGCCAACCGCAGGTTCCTCTTTATATCTTTAATCCAGTCATCCGCATAAATAATCACCTCAATGCCCTTAAAGTCCTTGGGCCCCATTCTCTTGAAGTCAATAATAGTCCCCGGCCTCGACTGCTGCGGGGCCTATGGAGGTGGAGCTACCTATGCCTGAACCAAGGCAACTCTATCGACTGCGACGAGTGCAAGATGGTGGACTTTCTTAATGCCATGCCTTATGACCTCAGACTGGCGCTGTTGGGCCTCCACCAGGGCCCTCTGAAGCTATAGGCACCATCCTCTGTAAAGCTATTGGCAATATCCTATAGACTGGAGGTGGAGCACCCCCAAAAGCTGTTACAGTAAACCCCACCTGGACCGATGAAGTGGCCCTCTGAGTTGGAGCTGATAGAGCAATGGCTGCTGGTGCCCTCCTCAGAAGCAACAAAGTGAACGACCTCTCTAACACTGCGCCTGAGTGCTGGGATCGCGTCTTCGACGGCATCCTGACATTAGATTGAAGAAATGAATCAATATTGATTAAGATACAATATCATCAAAGACTGACATAATTATTCAACGTAAAGCAAGCATTCAAATAGATAAGGATAACAAAATAGATATTTGGAAATTTTTTCTAGTTGTGATTGAGTATACTCTCAGCCTATATCCTATATCTAAAGCAGGCTCGTAGCAAAACTCTAAGTCTGAGCACCACTACAAAATAGCACTACTTGAGATCTCTGACCTACATGGGCCAACACTGAAAATGTGTCACAACCCATACCCTAAATAAAGGCACGAGTGGTGAACTACGTCCACCCTACATCGTAAGAATGACGTAGAATGCTATCTTGGTCAACAATACTATCTAATATCTTACACAATATGTATATAAGGGTACCTGTCATGCTATCTTAACTCCAAATAGAGGAACAATATGGTATATGATAATGAAACCAATACTCAATCACAATATCAAACTAGGGGAAGAAATAATATAATATAAAATAGATAAAGTACAAGAGTCACAAATACATCCATAATATAAGTCTAGGCATAAAGTAACTCCCAAAATAAGATATACATGCCAAGAGTCTAAGATAGTCTAAGATAAGACTAATACAGTGTCTAAACAATGTAAGTCTAAGCCTCCTTAGTCACTGGGAATAGGTTCTCCTGCTCTAGGGAGTATCCTCTAATGGTTCACCATCCCGCGACCCATAATAAATGGGATACTACTCCTCAAGCCAATCATCTGAAAAATATATCCAATCAGAATTGGAACAAAGTACAAAACTCTGAAAGTAGTTCCAAATACATAGTAGAGAATATATGACAAGCAATAAAAAAAAATACAAGATAACTAGCAATAAAAAATAGAAATAAACTAGAGTAAAAATATGAAATATAAGAATAAAAGAACCAGCAATATGGAACAACTGCAAGTAATAAAAATAGATAAAATAGCTAATGTGCCATAGAGTACAAGTTCGTTATGTGATCGATTTGGGTTGAACACGAATACAATATTGCAACTCGATTACACATGTGATATATAATCGATATGTACACGAATACACTTGGGCTTGATCATATAACCAACTCCTACTCCTCCATCCCCATCCAATACTTATGGATCCAATCATGACACGTTACGAACACGAATATAAGCACACTGAGCACGAGCAGTGTGTGAACACAAAATACATGATAATCAATACCCGATATACACGATAAAATATATGTGAAGGAGTACCCGCTGAACACGGTAGGGGATAATATCCCATGATAGGATCCATTTAGTACCAGTCCGTGTAGCCACTGTGTCGGAATCAAGTATACAGTTCTAGAATAGGTGATATATATATTATCATAAAATAAAAACTACAAAGAGATGTACTCATCTCTGGTCCTAAAAAAATGGTACGAGTCGGTGTCCGAGCTGGTATCACACAACCCTATATATGAATATCATGTCAATGGGTGAAATAAAGTGATAAATGATCTAAAATACACTAAATATGCTTTTCCAGGCTATTTCTATGTCACTCTAGCTAAACCAGATCAAACTAGGTTATACATAAGTTTTTAGGTCCACACTAACATAATTAGTCTATATTAGTCTCTAACTAGCTAGTTTTTGACTAAATTAAGAAAAATGGGCTTTGCTGGGTAAGCAAGCAACCGAGTTATGTAATAGAACCACTAATCAGTCTTCTGATCTCTAAGCTAGCAAATACTAGCTTATATTAGCTATACTAGGTTATTACCTGGGTTTCTAGACCAATACTAATTATTCTAATCAATACCTTAGAGTATTAGCTATGATAACTATTAACACTAGGTAATGGGTTATCATATACTAATTATCAATATCTAACTAGACTAACTCTTAATACTAAGTATTCTAGCTAATTTAGTATCTACTAGCTAATACTAGTTATTATCAACACACCATGGTAATGATACACCCACAATAACTCATATATAGATAACTGTCTATATCTATACTCCTAACTTAATACTTAACTAATAACAATACACTAACTAATATATACCAACTAAACTAACTTAACCTATACTAACTGATACCCTAACTGACAACTCTAACTAGTAATCCAATCTGATATCAATGGCCTCACATAATACTTAATCACTCTTAACCTTACTGGCCTACCCTTGCCTATGCACACCTTCCATTTTATTCCTTTATAGACCTCTACATCAACTCAAAGTTATTGCACTAACTGCCATTGGTGCTAAATTGAGACAATAATTCAGTTGCTTGGCAACTGTTTCCAACCTCACACACCCGAGATCCTCTCATCCCTGCACACTTGATACCTAATATCAACTCCTCACCAAAACATAACCATAACTGATACATGCAACCTACAGTGAATACGATCCCCATTATATCACACAAACACACACATCTAATGCCATCACTTAACACACCATCCCATACTCACCTCACTGCCAATAGAAATCAGTTGCTGCTATTGCTACACTATGAAGTTTAGTTGCTGTGGATACCCCTTGTCTTCAGTTTACTACCACCAAATATCAGTCCACAATAGTACACTGATACACTGTCCTACCCGATCCAATACCCCACCTCGTTCCTCATTGATATAATACATCACCCCAAGCTCCCTTATGAACTGATACGCAACATTCATCCCTTCCTAACTATCCATAAGTACCCCATCTCGATACTCCATGTATCAGTTCAAACAGTGAACTGATACCCTGTCCAACTCATGACACCAGTGTGCTCTGGCACACTCCTCTGAACACGATACTCTAATCTAATTGCTGCAACCAACAACTCCTATATTCCACTGTATTTTCCTCCTTTACTTGAGCACCCACAGTCCAAAGTTCAACACACACATACACAGGTTCTCCTTGTGGCACTTCATCCTAATGCTACTAATACTTGCTCCATTCTTATCTATACCTCACTGTTCAATCACTCAACTTTATATTTGAACTTAAACTTGCTGCAACTTGGTTATCAGGTTTGCAACCCCCTTCAATTACCTGTTGTTGCTGCAGGGAATGGCAGTACATAGTTGCTTGCAAAATAGAACTCGATACCCTTCGATGGCTGATACTTCACAAGTATCATACAATGGTATATGTTCAGTCTCTGATAACACCTCTCATCCTTCCAAATTCAGTCTATAGTGCTACACTATGAACACCACACTACCACATACACACAGTCACAGTGAAAGTTATATGTACATTCATACAATTCAAGGTAACATATATATATATAGGTGTAGGTGTATCCATACTCATATACATATATAACATATACTAACACAAGGGCATTAAACCAAATACTTGGCATGCACAAGTGACACTCTTGCCATAAAGCCAAATACTATATGTGCAATATCTAATACACTATGATACACTCCCAATTGGAAAGCCAAAACCCCCAACTCACCCAATAGACATTTCTACAAATAAATACTCATAATATTAACTAATACGACTTGTTACAATAGGAAATAAGGAGATTTGCATAAAATCACACAAAATGAGCCCCGTATCACTCGGTATCACACCGTATCATGATACAACCTACTCGTGTACAATTGTGGACACGCAACTAGCCTCACAATAATCTAACAAACCTATTTAGGTCCTCTAATCCTAATGACAAATACTTGGTATGCCAATCTCAAATTTTCTCCAAATTGGCCACCAAACACAATATAAAAGTCTCCAAATGGGTCAAACGAAGCCCAAGCTTCTCCCCATGGATAGCCCTAATGCATGGGTAGATTCTAAATGACTAATTACTCTAATAAGATACAATTATGAGGGTTAATCTCATATTTTACCTATTGGAAGATGAATTTTCAATACAAAGCCAAGGAAACTCCAGATGATACCAACTTCTAGATCCAAAGTTCCCTTCTCCATTGCTCTTTCTCAACACTTGCTCTTAGTCTCCTTGGTGATTAGAATGAGAGGAATTTGAGTGAGATTGGATAAAGAAATGGGTGGATAAATAAACTATTTGGGGAAGAACTAAATTAATAAAGAAATAGAGTAAAATGAATGGAGGAGAGAGAAGAATGACCTCCTATTAGGGCAGGCCACCCCCTTTCCCTTTCTCCAAGCAATGTAAAATACCTAGAATGCTCCTTGGGGTTGTCATGAAAAAATAATTAAGGATGGAAGCTTCTCTCCCTAATGATGGTTAAGCCTAATCCTCTATTTTGAGCCCAAGGTTAACTAAAGGGTCTATTTGGACTAGTCCAAAATAATTAATAAGTTATCATGTCAAGTTGGTTGGGTCCACTAGGGTCATGGCTAATTAAATAGTCAACCTATAATATATATAACATGCATATTTAATCTGATATTGTGTCTTTACAATTCTACCATTTAGTTTTATGTTATTAGTTCAAAGAGAAATCTACTAGGCATCTAGCTATTGGTTCAAGGGATGAACATTGTCTGGAAGAATATCAGGAACAGTGGATAGTCCTTTGAGACATTGAGGGATTACGGACCCAGAACCACTATTGTCTACTTTTTTTTTTGTAGAACAAGTCCTATGGAAGGATGGCTTAGATGCCTTAATGAGTTCTCAGGTATTTTAAATTTCTGGTGTTCTTAACAGGAAGCACGGTAGTGTAGCACTACAAAGGAGTATAAGGTCACCATTGTAATGCCCAGCAACCGCATGGTACATTACGTTGAGTCAGATTGTATAAGGAAATAGCTGATTATATTTCAATTTATTAGATTTAGGAACAAGTATTGATTTGAGTTGGTTTCATGTACAGATCGCAAGCAGAGTTCGATGGAATCAGATGTTTGTTCAGAGCAGTACCGGGATAGCAGGATTTGGAGCGGTAATGTCGTCTTCCTTAGTCCGATCGGTCGAATGATTTAGAAAGCACAACATGCTCACACGGTCATACCAATTGAGTAGATCATGCTTTGTATCGGACCACGGGTTTAAGGGATCGGTCGTATCGGCAAGGCAGGGTGCTTAACGAAATCACACTTGGTGATGGGCTCTGTCCCTTCTCTTCTACTCCTTCATACCTAATAATATGGAACACACATAATGGCTTAAATACTTGGACTGGAACTTGAAAATCACCGCACTGTGGTGTGCATAGAGTGTACATCATTTGGTTGGATATGATTTGTGGCTTGAGTTGGTTTTTGTATTAGGCAGTTGGAGCTTGAGTAGGCAGTTGGATCTTGAGTGGGTTATCTTGGTTGGAAAATTGAGGTACTTCGGACGGGTGGGCGAGCGAGCGTACATCTGTACACGAGTATCAGTTGGGCGCTTTGTCAAGCAAAGCATACAAGTGTGGTTCAAAATCGGATAACTGCATCGGTGAGGGCATTATGCCATTGTTGGAGCATTGTGCCACAAAATTTTCTGAGCGAGGAATGTTGTACCAATTGGAGCATTGTGTCGAAGTGGCATAATGCCTATGGAGATAACTTGAGATGGTGCCTGACATATATGTTGGAGAATGGTTATGGATAGTTGGTTGGAATAAGACTAGGATCATTTGGTGGGACGAGAATGCTCGATTCTCTCGTCATATCTACTAGGTATCTACATTGGTCACGGATAACCTGTTGCGCACAGGATTTGGTTTCCTCGAACGGGAATGCTCCGGGACACCGGGACCGTTCAGCCATGGAGGAGACAAATGGTAACGTACCTTGGGCGCGGTGCCGGCAGTTCTATACGACCAAGCGGGCTAGCTACTCAGCGCTTGATCGGATATAACTACAGTTGATCAGTCCTTTATTGCTTGGCCAGTGACTTCATATAGATAAGAGTTGGTTTGCTTTGTTTTGCTTTGGTTTGGTTTGTGCTTTTCGTGTAGGCGGCGGCCATCTTGCCTCGACAAGAGTGTGCATATCAATGATTGGATTAATAAGGCTTGGATTATGGTTTGGTTTGAGGGTGGATATTGAGGCTTAGATTGTGGTTGGTTTGAGGATGGATATAGAGGCTTGGATTGTGGTTCGATAGGTTCACGCGTTGCTTGGGTTTGAGCAGGACGATTTGAACGTTAGTTTTCTTTTGAGTTAGATATATCTGCTTGTATATAAACTTGAGTTGAATTCTTGCATGTTTAACCTGTTTTATAATTTTTTCTTAACATGTCATATCTCTGCCATGAAATGAATATAGGATTCAAGTAGAAAGATCACCATAGAAGTGTTTGTATTTACTATTCTACTTAGTATTGATTTAGACAAGTGGGTTACCCCGCTCACCAGTACGGCTGTGTACTGACCCACGTTTGTGGGCATTATTTCAGGTACGCAAGTGTAGTGGCGCTGCTTGGATATACGGGACATAATATATGAACGGTAAGTACCTTTGTGGGCAAGATAAAGAGCAAGAATGTTGTATCACCTTTGAGGCAATCTCCTTTGTGGCATTTTTATTTGGACCCTATCGAGAGCTTCGCTGCATTTACTCTGATGTGTGCTTGGTACACAATACTTAACTTGTACTGCAACTTGGTCATTTTGATGATAATTTTGATCTTTGACAACATCGTCTTGTGCGAGCGCAACTCCAGACTCGTACGATATCACATTCCGATAAGAAAGATTATCCTACGGGAGTGCTGCAATATGGTGATTCATGTTCCGCGAGGACGATCGAGCTTACGGAAGATTGGGGCATGACAAATTGGTATCAGAGCGCCCAGTTTATTTTCTCAGACTTTGTGCTTTGGTTCATCACTAACTCTAAATAGCTTTCGTGTGTCGTTTAGCTCTTGGCTCTACTCGGTGCCGCATTGGATGTTTCATGCAATAAGTCTATATATTTTCTGGTTGTGGGTGCATGTTATTTTTTGTTGTGTTGCTTTTGTTGGTTTTTTGTATATCGCTTAGCATCGTTGGGCGTTGTTGCATTCATGCAGCAAGTTATGTGGCACTGTTGCATTTGTGCAGAAAGTTGAGAGGTATCGTTGCGTTGGTTTGGCTTATCGTTCGAAAAGATTCTGGTTGCATCAGTGGATAAGTTGGTTGGCAGATGAGATTGGTTATGTGGCATGTTGTGAGTAGAAGCATCGGATGAGAATAGATCGTTGCATGAGTTGCTCGTGTAGCGAATGTGATGGATAGAGTTTAATTTTTGGCTAGGTACGTATATCACAGAGAGCATTGCACGAGTTGCTTGTGTGGCACATTGGTTGAGCAGGTTTGAGTTGGCTTGGGGATATCAGGATAGCGTTGTACGAGTTGTTCGTACAGCAAATATGAGGAACAGTTGGGTATTGGGTTGGATTACTTGGAAGAGATCGTTGCACGGGTTGCTCGTGTAGCGAAAGTATCGAACGGTTTGAGAAATAGTTAGAAGTATTGAGAATAAAACATGGCATAAGTTGCATCTAGCGAGATTGATGAAAGAGTTATATGGTTCATGCGTTGGCTGAGTTTTGTGTCAGACTTGAGTTGGGGATGGCAGGATCACACATAAGGGATGGTTCGAATGGATCTTGGATCATTACAAAGAATTATGATACAAGTAGTGACTTGATTCGAAGTAGTATATGGTATACCATATAGTGAACCTGGCATTGGAATATGTTGGATAGACCACAAAAAATTGCCTCAATGGACAAGGGTAACAGGAATATAAGTTGGTTGGTGCACATCGGCTGAGTTAAAAAATAAAACATGGAGCAAGCGAATGTTGAGTTACGATCGACATGTTTACCCCAGAATAGTTTGTTTGGAATAGATGTTCGTCGACACAGAGTAAGCGCTAGAGCGACTCTATTTTCAAGTGGTATATGGTGCAATAAAATTTGACTCAGGTATTCTTCGATACATTAGACTTGAGAAATCAAGAACGAACTTGTGCAAATGGAAGTATCGTTGGACTTGAGTGATGGGCGAGAACGGAACAAGTAATGGAATGAGTATTTAGAATTTGAAGGATTAATGCGGACCAAGTATTGGAAACAAGTGGAGATAGATCTGTTGGAAAGCTGAATATCAGATTTTGCTTGCATAATTTGGAAGTTTGGTGGAGTATTCATGGATGCAAAGAGAGAGTTGAGCATGAGGAACGAACAGTTGGGATACGCTTGAGCGAGCGATGGGTGAATCGAAGGATAGCAAGCACGGACTATAAATTTTGGCAACATATTGGAGCTGTTGGTTGAGCAATAAAACACAATCTGGTTTGGAGGGGCAATGCGATGGATTCGTACGGACTTGAAGGATTTTGGATATTGGCACTCGAGAAGTTGTACTCATGGTTTAGTGGAAGTAAAATTTGGCAAAATGGTGCAACGATGGTAGACGGATTCTTCGAAAGACATAAACGGACATGAGGCAAGTCTAGTTGATATTAAGTCAGATTGAAAGTTAACACTTATAGTACTGAGACGGATTGAGGCAACAAGTAAAGGCAATATGATTTGAGATTTATGTTGGAACTTGTGCACGAGTTATTGAAAGTGTGTAGACTAATCAGAACATAGAGAAATCAAGACGGGCTAAGGAATAGAACGAGAGCAAAGATTATGGCGGATGGACTTTTGAAGATAGCTAAACGAGATAGCAACGTTAAAGCAAATCACTGTACTGCTTGATCAGGTTGGACGTGCACTGTGAAATATGGCATACGAATAAGAACTGGAGCAAGTCTTTGGTTTCGAAAATTGTTGCAAGTAGTAGTGCGAGAAGTCGAACATGACAGTTTAGAAAATTTGATGGATTCAGGGCAGAATGGCGAATTGATGGAAGATGGTTTCAGCGAGCGTAGTTCTCAAATTGTGGCTTGGATAGATAGTAAGACTCTAGGTGGTTAAGCAGCGTTTGGTTGACAGATTCGTCAGAGGTAGTACATGAAGTTCTCAGAGTTAGAAGCTCGTTCAGATGGAATGCTTGGATTATGGCTCAGATTTGCAGAGGAGATATAGCACAGTTTGTAGTAATTGTCCATCATGATGACTTATAATTATCGAACATAGCTTTAGGACAGTTGACCCTAGTAACTTGACCGCCAGATCAGAGATGAATATTGTAGTCCCATAGAACGACCATTGCAGTGGCGCATTTGGGAATGTGTCGAGGGTGGATGTGAGTAGTGTATGTTAAAGATTGTCCTTAGTGACTGAGTGTTGGATTTGAGAGATCCTTGGGATAGCCTTCAGCTAATGATGCAGCCGGAAGATCGAAGCGATGGTGAAAATGTCCTAAGTCAACTAATGAGATTCGGACTCACAGATTTTTGAAGATAGAATTACCTCTGACTCGTCATGTCCCGGAAGGGAATATCATTCATATGAATTGATGACTGTGAAACTAGCTTATAAAGTTAAAGCAGCGGCTCATTCAGATCAAATTATTATAATACTGGAAGGGATAGATGTGCCTCAGATCTACAAGATGCATCAAAACTTAGTCTGGATGTGTGCTCGTATCTTGTGCTTCAAGGTAGTGGAAGTAGCGCGAAGAACTATTCCATGCGCGACCTAGAAATTATGGCGAGTGTGTCTATGTTGAAATCCTGGCAACACTATCCCTATGGCGTGGCAGCAAAATCTTCGTGGATTATATGAACCTCATATAGATGTTCACCCAGTGAGGTATTGAGATTGAAAAAGAGGTATTTGGCTGAGCTGATCTAAGAGCATAGTTTGATATTTGGGTAAGTTGCCTAGCTGGGGTAGTATCAGTTGTGATGATCGTTCAGAGTATGAGATAATATATGGAGACAGTGCTTGCAGAACATTGTGCAATTAATTGGAGTCATGCTAGAGTTTTGTTGGTTGGGTTTGGATGGTGCTAGTGTGGATTCAGAAATAGTTGGATGGATTGAGTTGGAACACGAACTGATTCGAGTCAGTTGGGAGGATCGTCAGTGAAAAATCATCGTACTTGAGAATAGTGCTTGTGTGAATAAGTTATGGAATGAACGTCAGGATTGGTTCAATTAGAAGTAAAGCGAATGAATGCATCGAACATAAAGATACCCTTGTAACTTGTCCAAATTTGCTATCGCTAAGGTCGGCTGAATTGCATGTATTCAGGGACGCCTTAAATATGTGTATGATCCAATATAAGCGATATGAGGAATTCGTATTGAGCTGCAAGAAGGAAGTAAAAATATAGATTTTGTACGAGCGTTCAGCGCGAGCGAGATGCTGAGTCTGGATCAAGAGAATATGAGTTGCGTGGAGCAGAGTTATAGATTGGGCAAGCGGCATGCGATAAGGAATGGATACTGATTTGGTTCAAGGAAGAACCCGATTCTAAGTGGTATGTTATGTAATATCCCACAACCGCACGGTGCATTATGCTAAGTCGGATTGAATAAGGCAATAGCTGGTTATATTTTAATTTATTGGATTTGGGAACAAGTATTGATTTGAGTTGGTTTTATGTGCAGATCACAAGCGGAGTTCAATCGAATCAGATGTTCGTTCAGAACAGTACCAGGATAGCAGGATTTAGAGCGATAATGTCGTCTTTCTTAGTCCGATCGGTCGAATAATTTGGAGAGCCTGGCCTGCTCGCATGGTTATACCAATTGAGTAGATCGTGCTTTACATCGGACCACGGGTTCAAGGCATCAGCCATATCGGCAAGACAGGGTGCTTAACAGAATCAGACTTGGTGAGTGAGCTATGTCCCTTCTCCTCTACTCCTTCATGCCTAATAATATGGAACACACGTAATGGCTTGAACACTTGGACTGAAACTTGGAAATTACTATACTGTGTTGTGCATAGAGTATACGTCGTTTGGTTGTATATGATTTATGGCTTGAGTTAATTTTTGCATTGGGCAGTTGGAGCTTGAGTAGGCAGTTGGAGCTTGAGTGGATCATCTTGGTTGGAACATCGAGGCACTTTGGGAGGGCGGGCGGGCGAGCGAGCGTGCATCCGTGCACGAGTATCACTTGGGCATTTTGTCAAGCAAAGCGTGCAGTTGTGGTTCAAAACTGGACAACTGTATTGGTAAGGGCATTATGCCACTATTGGAGCATTGTGCCACGGAGTTTTTTGGGCGAGTGGTATTGCACCAATTGGATCATTGTGTCAAAGCGGCATAGTACCTATAGGGATAACTTGAAATAGTGACTTGGGATATAAGTTGGAGAATGGTTATGGATAGTTGGTTGGAATGAGGCTAGAATCATTTGGTTCGTCATACCTACTTCGTGTCTGTATTGGTCACGAACAACCTGTTGCGCACAGGGTTTGGTTTTCTCGAACGGGAAGGCTCTGGGGCACCGAGACCGTTCGTCCATAGAGGAGACAAATGGTAACGTGCATTGGGTGCGGTGCCGGCAGTTCGATATGACTAGGCGGGCTAGCTACTCAGCGCTTGATCGGATAAAAGTGCAGTTGATCAGTCCTTTATTGCTTGGCCAGAGACTTCATATAGATAAGAGTTGGTTTGCTTTTCTTTATTTTGGTTTGTGCTTTTCGTATAGGCGGCGGCCACCTTGCCTCGGCAAGAGTGTACATATCGATGATTGGATTAATAAAACTTGGATTATGGTTTGGTTTGAGGATGGATATTGAGGTTTAGATTGTGGTTCGATAGGTTCACGCGTTGCTTGGGTTTGAGTAGGACGGTTTGCATGCTAGTTTCTTTTAAGTTAGATATATCTGCTAGTATATAAACTTGAGTTGAATTCTTGCATGTTTAACCTGTTTTACAGTTTTTTCTTAACATGTCATACCTCTTCCATGAAATAAATGTAGGATTCAAATAGAAAGATCACCATATAACTGTTTGTATTTACTATTCTACTTAGTGTCGGTTTAGACGAGTGGGTTACCCCGCTCACCAGTACGGCTGTGTACTAACCCATAATTGTGGGCAATATTTCAGGTACGTTGGCGCTGCTTGGATATACGGGACATGATATATGAATGGTAAGTACCTTTGTGGGCAAGAGAAAGAGCAAGAGTGTTGCATCGTCTTTGAGGCAATCTCCTTCGTGGTATTTTTATTTGGACCCTATCGAGAGCTTCGCTGCGTTTACTCTGATGTGTACTTGGTACACAATACTTGACTTTCGCTGCAACTTGGTCGTTTCGATGATAACTTTGATGTTTGACAATATCGCCTTGTCAAGTGCAACTCCAGGCTCGTACGGCATTACGTCCCGATGAGAAAGATTGTCCTACGGGAGCGCTGCAACATGGTGACTACAGTGGGTGACACCGCCAAGAGGTTCCTTGGTAAGGGTAATACCTCGACTTCGTGAGCCATGTCACAGTGGCGTAGCACCGCACATAGGCAGGTAGCCTAATGTTTTAGAATAAAGAGTATAGACAGCACTACAAAGAGGCCAGTGTCCTCATGTTACAGTGGCGTGACACCACAGAGGTAAAAGATGTAAATCCTCGGCTACGCGAGACATGTCACAGCGGCGTAACACTACAAGGAAGCGCAAGGCTTCATGTTGGGTAGTTTGGCACTACAAAGAGGCTGGGACCTCATGCTACAGTGGCATGACACCACGATAAGGTTTAGCCTCAGCTCTGGGTTATGTCATAGCGGAGTAGCATCGCAAGGAAGCTCGAGGCTTCATGCCAAGGACTCTTTAAAAGAACTCACGTAGAGTGTATGAAAAGAGATATAGGCCGTCTCTTGATAGAAAACTTGTAGACATCCAAATACATACACCGAAACCAGGCGTGCATAGGACCTTTAATGTGCAAATGGAAGCACAACTGATGTCATTATGTGAGTGGAAAAAATTACAGTTATGGTGCAGAATTCAAGGTTTAGTCCATTCTTGTATCATACTGTTGTTCGACCCATGCGGAAAGATTCTAGTCGCGACATATATTCTAAAGCATGATGGGCAATCACTGTGGGGAACGCTCAACCCATATTTATTGAGATATGTGAGAGATTGTTGGTGTTTTTGCCTTTGGACTAGTAAAGATAGTCCCACATTAGCTACACCACTAAGTGGGTATCTCAATATACTACTTTGTATGAGTTGAGGTGTGCACATGGGGTGTGGTGGGGCACATGGGTGCCATGTAGGTTTATTTTCCTAGGAGAAAAAAGGATTAATTCCTCATGAAAGCATTTATGCTTTTTGTCATGCTCTTGAAATTAGTTTCATAGGATCTAAGCACCAAAGGGGCTTAGCAACTCGGACTCGGACTCAAGGACGTAAAATAGCACTTTGTTGGCGCACTTTGTACTTAGCACGTCAGCATCGTCGCAAGGCTCTTGTGCACTGTTGTTACACTCGTACGCTCATTTTATGTGAGAGTTTTATGCTCGGGTTGCATGCGTGTGTTGCATGCCCGTGTTGAATGAGCGGGCGATGAACGGACGCTGGACGGACGTTGAGCGGGTGCTGAACGGGTGCTGAGCAGTCTATGCATTGGGCTGCGATAGTGGAATATCAATTTTGTATATTGGCTTTTTAGTCCCACATCGGAAAGAATAGGAGGATGTGATTCCATCCTTTCCTATATAAAGAGCCCTCTAGCCTCCTTTTGAGGCAGACCAAAAAGTTGAGAAAGAGGAGTCCAAATGAGTCTGTTTGAGTCACACAAAGATGTGACTACGAGCATTCCAAAAGTTCTCTTGTGAACTTGCTGGCTCCTGGGAGCATATCATCGATAGATAACGAATCTTGCTTTGAGTAACGGTGGTCTTCACCGTCCCAGCAAGAATATTTTTTTATTTTGTCTTCTTTTTCTTCTTCGTTCTGTCTGATTGCAACTGCATTTTGCAAGGAAGAACGAAGTTAGTTTTCGTTTTATTGTAACTATGTTATGTCCGTCTGCAACTGCGATTGCAATAAAAAATGAAAAGTTTGGTTAATTCTAATTCTTTTATAATCTTGAGAGCATGTTGTAATCAGAATCTTTATATAGTTCTTCGTGGAAATCGAGAATAGTCAGAGTAAAAACTTTTATGTGAACCTCTGATCTCGATCACGCGTTCTTTCATCTTTGGTTAAGCCTCGGAACTAACAGAAGTAACCTCCAAAATTTTGCTAGAGTATAAAGAGGCACGAAGGTGAGGAAGAAGATACAATTTTTTATTATAAGAAATTCTGCATTCTCTATGTCAATTTACTACAGGTAAACCTGTATATATAGTACTAATTTATTCTTTTTTTTCAAAACCCAAAGGGGGCATATCCCCCCTCCACCCATTTTCTTTAGAAGAAGAATGGGATCAATTGATCCCAGCCAAATTTCATTCATAATAAATTAATTAATTTAGCAGTACAAAATAACAACTATAAATCAAATAATAATAGGATACAAAAGGTTAAAGTTGAGAGGATAGAAACCAGATTGATGTTACTGGTCTAGGCAATTAAGTGCCATTAGTAGCTAGCATCCTTTAACATGTCTCCACAGTATCAATTCACTGCAATTTTTAGTTGAGAACACCGAATCTTGAATCTGACTTCTACCCAAAATAATTTGATTTTCTTTATAGAGTTAAGGAAAGAGCTGGAGTTGGAAGACATTGAATTGAATATCCTTTGATTTCTTTCATGCAAAATACACAAGAGAATGGTCATTTTAGCACAATCACCAATAAGTAATTGATCTCTCGTGATAGATTTTTTTGCATAAGGTCCTTCAATTTCCCAATTTTGTAGGAATATTAGTGATATTTATATGACACTATTAAGCATCTCCCATTAAATACCTTTAAAACAGGAGGAAGGGGTAATTACCTAATTCTTCAGCTTCCAAGTATAGCACCTAAATATTAGGTAAATAAAATCCTTTCTTTTCAAGTTGTCCTCGGTTAGCAACTTAACTTTAGCTGCAAATCACATCAATCGGAAAAGCTATTTGGCACGCTTCAGCCCCCCCCTGCACGCGCAGCGGAGCACGACGTTGTCGTCGAAGCGTGCCACCCTCAGCCTCCCCTCCCACCCTCATGTTTCGCCTCCCGTCCTCCTACTCAGTCGGCTTCTCCACCCCCCATTCCGCTCCTGCACCCGCGACGGGGTACGGCAGCACCGACGGAGCGAGCCACCGTCCCTCCTCCTCCTGCTCCGCCTCCCCCTCCCACTCCGTCGGAGGCTCCTCTGTCACCGCTGTCGACTCAAACCTCCCCCCGTTGCTCCGTCGAGATTGGCCGAGCACGTACACTGCGGATGCACGTGACGCGTGCCAAATAGCAGCTGGAGTACTTGAACTCACTACAGGGGAGGATCCAGAAATATAAATTGGGATGGACTAGACTGGGTTAGAGTGGACTATATGTGGGCTAACTAACTCCTAAAAAAAATCAAAAAAAAAAAAATTTCATATGGAAAAAAAATGGACAAAATAATTTCACACGAGTCATACCCTGGATCCACCTCTGACTCTCTAGATCCCTTCTTTTGGAGTCTAAATTGTGCTAGTTGAGTTTATCATCTTGTATAAAATTTAACATTATATGGATCATCACTAGACTGTCGTCTTCTGTTATTGATAGGGATACAATTCGGACGGGCTAAATCCGAGTTCGATCGGATAAATCCGTTAATGGGTTGGGTTAGGGTTGAAGATACTCGGGTTCGGATTCGAGTTCGGATTAAAATATTTGAACCAATCAAAAATTGAATTTAGCTCAAGTCCGGTCCAACCCGTCCGAGTTGCACTCCCAGTCATTGAGTAAGATAGAGAAATACCAAGAAGAGAGATGCAGGAAAAGTTTAATATTCTCCGTATAATTTGGGATTCCCACATTTTCAATCATCATTTCGAAATTAAGTTATTCGGATCAAGCACCATGGCATAAAGGTTACAAAATAATGAAGAAAATTGTCCGGGATCCGTTCCAAGTACATCTCTCCCCAGAATTTGACAGGCGTGCCTCTGTCCGGTCCACACCTGAGGTTAGATACAAGGGGCTCAAGCCCCTCCCTCAACCTCGTGTACCCGCACCACTGACCAACCTCTAACATCTACGAACTCTACAAACAGCTGCCAGACTATATGGACTACACTGTCATCAAAGAATATTGATCCCTTAGAATAGATGCAAAGGTTGGTTGTTAGGAGAAGTTAAGAGCTAGAAGTAATTGGTTATATAGTACTGTGGACATCATGAATAGGTCCACATGTCAAGCCCATTAGCAGCATCGACTGTGAAAGCGATCGCGCAGCGTACCATCATTCTCGCAATGCATGTCGCAGGACTCGTGCTGCGTCTAGCGCGCAGCGCGGAAGCTGGCCATGGTGCACCGAAGTGTATATATATATATATATATATATATATATATGTGCAACTAATGCATTGAGTGACTGAATCTATTTCATATCGGTATGTATATTCAATCACAATCCACATAAGAGTAAAACAAAGTCATTCACAAAACAATTTTTAAGACGAACCAATTAAGCTATGGTATGAGCCTCTTCAAAATGGAATCTGATATGAGTATACAAATAGTAGAAGAGGTGAAGAGGGACTGTACACGAGAAAAAAGTAATAGAGAATGTAGGCCATGAAGGAGACAAAGGAAGATTAATTATTCATAACAATATCATCCACACCTCCTCTAGCTTAGTTCCAGTGTTTATAAGCATGGGGATGGTGCTTCAACCTGAGAAAGAAAGAAAGAAAGAAAGACCAACAACATGACGGGATTCGGGTCCCCTTGCGGTGCTTGCAAGTTCCTGAGGCGGAAGTGCGCGAGGGGGTGCGTCTTCGCCCCTTACTTCTGCCACGAGCAAGGAGCTGCGCACTTTGCGGCCATCCACAAGGTGTTCGGTGCCAGCAACGTCTCGAAGCTGCTCACGAGCCTCCCGCTCTCCGACAGGAGCGAGGCTGCCGTCACCATCTCCTACGAGGCCCAGGCCAGAATCCAGGACCCCGTCTACGGCTGCGTCTCCCATATCTTCGCTCTGCAACAACAAGTGAGTAGTACATACTCTATCTACATCATTATTTGCTTTGGCAATACTACTTTCTGCGCCCTAACAAGCCTTATCAGAGTTGTAGTCGTTTCTCAAACTGTGGCAATTATATAAGTACTCGTCATCTTAATCTGGACTTTTGTAGGTTGCGAATTTGCAAGCACAACTAGCCTCGCTCAAGGCCCAAGCAGCAGTAGCCCCGGCGAGCTTCGGCGCCACTGGCTCTAGTACCACATCTAGCCCTCAAGAAGAGGCCTACAGCAAGTTCCCAACCTACTGCCAGGACTGGCAAGGATTCACTCAGAACCTGCAATCTCCTTCCACTTTGAACCCTGCCATGAGTGGGGAAAGCATGACATATCATGAGAATGGATCATATCTAGATGCAGACTGCAGCATCCAAGCTTCTCAAGGTCACGCCTACGGCTCTTCACAGGCTTTCAGTGACATGGAGGACCTTCAGTCGGTAGCCCTGGCTTATCTTCATCATACATGATCGATATCTTCGTTGAAGTAACACTACTTTGTCACCAATTTTGCTACTACACAAATTCAATCAAATGCTGAATCAACGTTATAAGGACCTTGTGTTAATTAAATTGAAGGAACAGAAATAAAGGTTTAAGGTCTAGTGACATTTCCAATGGCGTCAAGCTATACATTGTGATCGTTTTTAGGGGGTCAGCTCCTCTGGCATCAGCCTCAAATATATATTATATATGGGGGACAGAAGGAAATGCAAGGCACTAAGATGAATGGAGCTGTTGCAAGTTATGTATTCTAAATTTTGAATACTTTGGACAATAAAAGCAAAATAGTACGGTACATTGGTTTAATGGTATTAATGTTACATGGGATCTCTTTATTGTTATACTAGTATACCTGCACCTGCGTTATACAGAGCAAACTATACGATATATTATTATATAGTAGTATAGATTAGGACGATCGTTCTGTGTCCTACGAACTTATTCAGGTGTTTGCATTTGCACTTCGATTCCTATCCATCTTGAAGCAAAAGAGAAACTAAACTTGTTGCGAAAAAATTCGTCAAAATTTAGCCAAGCTGAAGAATTTTAGACATGATATGCTGGTTATATATAGCTTGCGTATATACACGATAACTGAACACTTACAAAATATGAATCTCTCAGAAAAGAAGATCTAAGAGATATGAACCCTAGGCTTTCTCTTGTTCATTCACTTGTAAGAACAAAATTCTAAGAGGTTCAAAGGTTCTTTTTCTGACAGAATAAAATTTAAAGCTTCTTAAAGTTGCAGAAGAGTTGTCAGCCCCTTTTCGTTATTCTTCATTATTCAGAATAAAGCTACTTTCCATTGCTATTTATTGTTTCTTTGTCTCGTGGCATATATAAATTTCAGGAGAGGAAAAAAAAATCAGTAGTTATCACCCTATAAGAACTAAGAAGTAGACAAGAGTTAATTGTCAACTACGAAGTATGGGAAAGATTGCCTGTAACATTTAATTGCATTGTTCTTAATTTAAATGGAGAATATGCAGAAATGTCAGTGAAGATTATTAGTTATACTCGAATTTTAGGCTAGTTGAAACTTGTTATGCTCTTCAAAATCTTGAACCATCAATATTTGATATGGTATATATATGTTTCTTTGTCAAGTGTTATTGTACTAGATTTATAGAATGCTATATAAGCATCTTTTTTTCTTGAGCACATGTTAGCACTATGTTGGGTTGGGTCAGACCAGGTGTCAAAAATAAGTACAACGTACCTTTGGAAAGCAGCAACGGGCTCGGGCAACGGATCAATAGTAGAGTTTGGGTTGGGCTACTTGCTACGAGATAGTCCGTTGTCTCGTAACAATTAGGTCTTCCTCCCTAGCCAACGATCGCCTTCACTTCATTCATCGAAAGTAGATCAAACTCGTTTGTATACTTAATGGAGGTATAAATTTATGCTAGTGTTATTCGCAACGCAAAATACTCTCGAGGGGCGACGCGACGTTGGTTAGGGGGTAACCTAAGTTACTTTATTTTACTCTTTGGGACAACACACATTTTTTTAGGAGGACATCACACCTTCCTCTTTCTTCTTTCTTCTTTCTTCTTCCTCTTCCTACTTTTTTTTTCTCTTCCAACCCTAAACCTCACAACAATTGACGAAGAAGATTGGCGAAAACCAACAAACCTACACAATCAAGATAAAACCCCATCAATTGAAACTATATTTTTTTTGTTTAGATTTTAGATTTCACATGTAATGCATGTTTTATTATAATTTCCTAGTAGAAAGTCATGTAAAGCACTATATCTGAAGTTTTGAACTCTGCTAATATTGAAGCTTCAGAATATACAAAGTTACGTTTGGGATGATGGAGGAGTGCTAAAAGTTTGTCAGTCCTGGCTATGTAATAGGACTATCAAAATTTTGGCAGTCCTGCAATTGTCACGACCCGATTTCGTAGAATCGTTTGAGGCGTCCCCCGAATCGTGACCGCCGTGCGGGCCTGGTGTTGCGCCCGCACAAGGCTTTAATAATTTGCATAGCAAGCACATATTCAGAGTACGCAGATAAATTGAAACACAGATTTGAAACATGGAAAAGTTCTCTTTATTGATAATGAACATCTATTACAAACTCTTGAACGAGTTAGCTAATATGCCGAACGGCTTACAAAAAAGATGACTCAAAATGAGATAGCAGTCCTGTACATTACATCCCTTTATAAACTCAAAACGATAAAGACCTCCAGGCTAGAGGACGGCTTTGCCACGGAGCTGCATTTGTGTATGAAGAGTTGCAGCTTCTGGCTTCAAAATGCTTCGAGGGCGCGGTGAAGATGTGCCAACAGCTGGACTGGATCGGAAAGACGACTTCGGCTCCTCGCTCGGTTCGCCTTGGTGTGGAGAACCTGTTTCAACGAGGGTCAGCATATCGAAACATGCTGGTGAATGCGAGCTAGCCGAACTATACCAATCAACACGTTGTTTTAAATAAAGCATGCATATTTGTGGGTTTCTATCTTGCCTTAGTTCATTTATAAGTAAGCAGCATATAGAATTTACTGAAATGAACGTGCCACCGTTCGGTAGATTTTACCTGACCGTCTGAATTACCTGCACAATACTTACCATGCCTTCCCTGCCACGAAGACACAAGTTAGTTTGCAACAGGTTTAAATATACAAGATGATCACTGGCTTGATTGCCATAATGGACACTAGTCTGTGACGAAGATGGTTTGCTACGTGCAAGAACGTTAGGCGCCGTATACCACCCTGTCCTAGTACGTGAGACTAAACGTTAGTTCCGTCCGGAGCCGGAACGGTGCCAGTGCCCCAGCAGCCGCCCGCAGGAACTATACCTTGTGCACAAGTTGTCCGTGATCGCACACTAACAATCATTCGTCCGGAGGCTACGTTAACAAGCATTCGCCCGGAGGCTACGTGATTCGCCCTGAGGCTACATGAGTACAAGACAAGCAGTATTGCATGATTTATTCTACATTGCAACTACGTTATATTCATGCATCAGGATATACGTTTAAACTTGTATCTATGCATTTGATGAACATTCTGAACGAACAAGCATGCAAAGATATAACCGTTCACAAGTTTCATTGACAAGCATAAGTACCAAGTCTATTCTCTTTTATCTTGGTTTCTTTTAGTTATTACTTGGTATCGTTTGATCGGGGCAAAGGAGTGAAGCTTGGAAGCAGGGCTAGCTAATCGGGTTGGTAGCCACTCACTTAGATTGATGGAAGGAGAAGGAAAGAGGCGTTCACGACTCCGCTCGCAAGCCGCCTACTGCTCGTTCACCTGCACACGAACAGCTCGATTAATACTTCTTCCTCTCTTTCCAATCTCGGAATAGAAGTGCAGTTCAATGAACGAAAACAATAAAAACTATCAAAACCGTTCAAGGAAAACAAGTAAATCCCAAAACTAACTCAAAGCACGAAAGCAACAAGCGACATCGAAAACCGAGGCAATAAAAGATAGCAGCGGAGAGGTCCCTCCTGACTCTGCCGCTAAGCCGATCCTTGGGACGCAGTCCACTGAATATGGGAATCGATTCCGAAGAAACAAATCCATAACGAGGACGAGTTCTTAATTCAATCTATCCCGATTGAACGATACCGTCTTGTGTTTCTTAGCCGCGATCCCCGCACCGGGGGAACGGGACGCTACATCCTACCCAACTAATTGGAAGTTTCGTCCCAAAACTTAAGAACAGGACCTACCATCAGGGAACGTTACGTTGGGGATGTTTAGCAGAGTATTTGGGGCAGTCACGAATTCTATGGTTTGCATCGCCACAGATGAGGCATAATCCTTGTTTCAGACGACATTTGTTGACCAGGTGTCCTGGATTCCGGCAGAAGTGACATAGCTGCCCTCTCTGCGGACCACCTTTGTTGCGACGCTTTGCAGCGGTGTTTTCTCCTTTGTTGCTTTGGCGTTTGTGACTGGATGTATGCACAGCGCCGGCAGCAACATGAGGATACTGTGGTTCAAGCGATAAGGCGTGATTCATTACTTCATGCATTGTTCCATACTGATTATTGACCACGTGCGAATGGATGGCAGGGCGTAGTCCACCTTCAAACCTTCTGGCTCGACTCGCTGCATCAGGTAAATAGGCCCTAGCGAATTTGGAGAGTCGGTTGAATTCGGCGGAGTACTCCTTAACTGTCATGCTGCCTTACCGCAGCTGCACGAAGTCATTTTCCATTTGACGTTGCACTGGAGGGGGTATAAACTCCTCTTCGAACGCGGCACGAAAGGTCGTCCACGAGATCGCCTCCTCTCCGTGATCAAATTGGAGAGATCGTCGATGCACGTTCCACTAATCGTGTGCGTTAAGGCGGAGCTGTAGTTGCGCGCAGGCGATGCGCTTATCTTCGGGGACCTCTAGCAGAGCGAAGTGATCTTCAAGCTCGGCTAGCCAATCTAGAGCTATCACTGGGTCCTCAGTCCCGTTGAATAGGATGTTGCAGACTTTCTTGAAATGGCCCAAGTTGAAGGCAGTCACGTCCCTCGGCCTTGGGATTTGAGGCGTCTCCACTTCAAGCACGGGCTGTTCCACCGGAGTCGTTGCTGTTGCGGCGGAATGGTTGGCAGCCAAAGTCTGAACGATCTGTCACGCCCCAGTCCCAAAAATACGTAGGACTAGGACACGTAAGCATGCCAGCCGCATGGATATGGCAACTCCAATATATGGAAACCAAATCCACACGTACGCTGTATTATGAATATAAAATCCACAAGTGGTATAAAATGTAATACAAGTCACAGGGTAAAATCTAATCTCATCCACCAAAATCATATAGAAATAAATAACCAGTATCTATGAAACTAGATCTCAACAGAAGTATCTAAAGAGGATAGTTGGATGGAAACAAATCCACTACCAACTCGAATGGGAAAAATAAATACAATAAGCACAACTCACTCAAACAATAAGTACCAGCTACCAATCACGGCTCGAAGAGAAGACATCCACGGAGCATCTATATCCGTCCAAATCTGTGCTCCTGCAAATACTCAAGAACAGGTACACCTGGCAGCGGACCAGGTCCTCAGAGGGACATAACAAGTATACTTAAACACATGCCAATAAAGTACTGAAAATAAACATCCATTGGGGTCGCCTAACCATCTATGTGAATGCAGTTAAGAACACCTTTCCCCACAAGTGAGCTATCTGGCTGAAAACTGGGATTTGGCATGGTTCTCTATTGGAGATCCAGGGGCCTAACAAGGTACGTCGTCTTTTGAACGCCGGTGGCCCGCCTGATAGTACATAATATATAGTGGTCATCATGGCCCGTATCTCCAGCGGAGAATCAGGGCGTACAGGAGAAAATGTGTAAAGGAGCTCAAATGCGGTACTTGTTGTTCTCCCCACCCCATGCTCTAAGCATGTCATGTCCATGACACGATTTGGTCCATAGCCTATTCTTAGTACCCTAGCCCAATCCTGCAACCAAACAAGGACAAGGATGGGGCCACCGTACTACAATAAGCTATGTCCATAACCTCTAATAACTGCTAAGTCTTCTAGCATGCAAAGTTTCTAACAGCAGTTATTCCTAACGCACGGCCCACACGTACAGGAGGCCAACCCCGCACGCAAGTCCGTGATCTCTATATGAGACTCATACTCGTGTAACAACTGTGTCACGGCCAATGAACCTAATGGTGCTACATGATAATGGGGTAGTCTCATGAACAAGGTCAATGCAATACATAAATAAAAATCTATCGCGACGTCACCGTCGCGAGCATTTTATATAACAGTTAAAATATATGAAAAGACAGAAAATAAATATGCATGCAACATATGGAATAAAAATAACAGTACAATGGCAAGGTATACTTGCCTGGCCAGAGAGCTGCGATGTACCAATAACCTGCTCCAAAAGTCGCGCAGAATAAATCCAACATCCTATGTACATATGAATATATACAATAAAATCATTAGTCATTACACTAGCACACACACAACAATATTTACACTGGACTCAGGGGGTACACTAGGGTGGCACTAGTCATCTAACACGGTCAATTACGCGTTGAATTACGCGGGGTCATATCTTCAGGTATTGTACGAAATCGGACAGTCAACTGACAGGTGTCTACGCCAGTACGTTAATGTACGCAAGGCGGACAATTCCCAAGTGTTTAGGGTCAACATGGTCAAGGTGAGTACGGGACAGTCCACGGCGTCCTAGGGTCGTACAGTCTGAATATTTAGTCCTAATTTATAAATTAGCATAGTATTTAATTACTATATACATATATACCAAATATATATATATATATATATATATACATATATATATCATCCAATAATTATACGTATACGAGGTTGAATAGTATGCATATACTAAATATATATAGGTATATCAAACTGAATGCTAAACGCGTACGAGTTCGTGTACGCCGCACCGGGTTCACCGGATCAGGGTCCAATATAAACTAACCGGGGTAACGAAGTGCTACTGTCCTACTGAAACACACACAAACATACATAAAAGAAGAAGACGGGACAGGTTCGAACCTTGGTGTACACGCACGGGATTGGCTGGACGTCGACGAAGAGAGGTTGACGATGAAGTGATGATGATGATGATGTCGACGCCGATGGTGAGTTGTATGGATGGTGAAGATGGAAATGTGTGTAATGGTGATGACGAGGACGATGGTGTTGGTGATGACTTGTTAGGGTCGATGATGAGGATGATTATGGTAATGATGATGGTGATTATGGATGGTGTTGCTAATGGTAATGTTGTTTGTGAAGGCGACGCCTACGACGTCGACGACTACGATGATGATGAAGGGATGCGATGATGATGAAGTAATGATGATGATAATGGTGGTGAGTGGTGGACTGCCGAAGTCCGGCCAGGGCTTTTCCGACGAGTCATGGTGATGGGGAAGATGATGAAGAGCATGGGGAGTTGTGGTGATGGTGAGGATGACCGATGATGATGGCTGCTGGGGATCTGCTCCGGCCAGTGGGGCTCCGGCCAGCAAGAGGAGGTGGTGATCATGCGATGGTCGAGGAGGAGAGTGGAGGAGGATGTGCTGGGGACGTCGACGAGGGGGAAACGCTGCTCCGGTGGTCGGGCTACGGCCAGCAAGAGGAGATGGGAAGATGGCGCAAAAGGGAGATACGGCGCTGCTCTCAGGCGAGAGCTCCGGCCAGTGAGGGGGAATGTCCGGCCGGAGGAGGATGGCACACAGGGAGGAGGTCAGCGAGGAGAGGAGAGGCCAGGGTGGTGGTCGGGTCGTGCTCCGGGACAGAGGAGCGGAGGATGCTGCCGGCGGTGAAGTCGGGGGAAGATGGAGACAATGGTGACGGGGTGTTCAACAGGGTTGCGGGTGGAGGAGATCACCGGAAAAGAAAGGAAGAAGATGGAGGAGAGATAGGTCAGACGAGGCGCTGTGTAGGGAGGCAGGTTGGCGGTTGGTCGGGATGGCCGGTGAGGGGTGCTGCTGTCGTCGACCGACGGTCGGGTGATGGAGAACGTCGAGATGGTGGGGGAGCTCCGGGATGTTCTGTGGCGTTGATGGATCCGGCGAGGGAGGGAGATGGCGAAGGTGAGGCAGTGGTCGAGGAAGGGAGAGCAGGCAAGGGGGTGCTGCTGGAGTCGTGGTGGTCGGGGAACGGCCGGCGGAGCTCCGGCAGGGTAGGGAGAGGAAGAAGATGAGTTGTGAAGGGGAGTCGGCTGGGTATAGAAGTTAGGGATGGGTTTTGTGATGAAGGAATAAAAGAATATAGGAAAAAGGTATTTATACATGTGAATTTTTGGTTTGGGTTGACCTAGGCATTGGTTTGACTAGTCAACCACTCTTGGGTTGGGCCTTGGGCTACAATCCTTGGGGTCTTGGCCTCACATGAGGATGATGGGCTAGAAATTACCATATTTAATTGCAAGGGTAGGTTTAAAATATACGGTGTGATGTGCGCGCGTTTGCACTTCCCAAAAAATTGGGGAAAATCCACATGAAAGGGAAAAATAGGCTTCTTCACGAATTGTCCAATGGCGGGGGCACCTTAATACGTTTTTGCATAGAAGCCCTCCGACAATTGGAAAATTTGCACAAAGGCAGAATTGGATTTAATTAATTAAATTGAACCGCGCACGATATTCTAGAATTAATTAGGAGTACATGGGATTGAATCAGGCGGCCATAATTGTCAGGGGCGTAGAGGGGACAGTGTAGAATATTAATAAAATCTGGGTTGCACAAAACGGTCAAGGTTGTGTCTCCAATTTCGATTGGAACGCACGAGGGTACAAAATTGAGAATTTATTTATAATTAATAAATAGCGTCTGCGACGTTTGTTGTGCGGCTAAAATATAGTGTCAGAGGGCAATGTTATAAGTTGCACAAGGGCCAGGAAAGTAGGCGGGCACGTCTAGGTCAATGTTGTGAAATTCGTAGATAGGCAACGGCTAGTGAGGTGCTCCAATTATCGAGCAACGGTAAGGTACACTACGTGTCATAATTATTCCGTAATTAAATTAAATGCCGTGTTCTAATTCAGATTGGTTCAAACTAGCCCTAATTTCACTATCTAAACCAAGTAGCCCTAATTTTGGGTGAGGGGGGTTTACACGATCTGTTGCAGGGCATCTACCTGCTTTTGTTGGACTGAGAATCGAGTCTCTAGATTACTCTCGAACTTGGCTTGGCGAGCATCATCTCTTTGTCGTTGCGATTCTAACATTTGCATTACCCGCTCAAGCGGGTCGACTTGAGACATGCCTCGTTGGCTCCGAGAGCTTCCCGAATTATCCGAACTGCTTTCTTGTGTTTCGTTCGGTGGTTGCGCTGCAGATTGCGCTGGTACCATTCCTTCAAAAGAAGGTAAATTATATTAGAATCATAATGTATTATGGACTTATTGCATGAACGTATCTCATTTTGGCCTAGCGAGTTCAAGAGTTCGCACAGGAATTGATCGTTAAAGGAACTTTTCCTGCACGAAGTCTAAGGAACTTGAATCTGTGCTCTGATACCACTATGTCACGACCCGATTTCGTAGAATCGTTTGAGGCGTCCCCCGAATCGTGACGGCCGTGCGGGCCTGGAGTTGCGCCCGCACAAGGCTTTAATGATTTGCATAGCAAGCACATATTCAGAGTACGCAGATAAATTGAAACACAGATTTGAAACATGGAAAAGTTCTCTTTATTGATAATGAACATCTATTACAAACTCTTGAACGAGTTAGCTAATATGCCGAACGGCTTACAAAAGAGATGACTCAAAATGAGATAGCAGTCCTGTACATTACATCCCTTTATAAACTCAAAACGATAAAGACCTCCAGGCTGGAGGACGGCTTTGCCACGGAGCTGCATTTGTGTATAAAGAGTTGCAGCTTCTGGCTTCAAAATGCTTCGAGGGCGCGGTGAAGATGCGCCAACAGCTGGACTGGATCGGGAAGACGACTTCGGCTCCTCGCTCGGTTCGCCTTGGTGCGGAGAACCTGTTTCAACGAGGGTCAGCATATCAAAACATGCTGGTGAAGGCGAGCTAGCCGAACTATACCAATCAACACATTATTTTAAATAAAGCATGCATATTTGTGGGTTTCTATCTTGCCTTAGTTCATTTACAAGTAAGCAGCATATAGAATTTACCGAAATGAATGTGCCACCGTTCGGTGGATTTTACCTGACCGTCTGAATTACCTGCACAATACTTACCATGCCTTCCCTGCCACGAAGACACAAGTTAGTTTGCAACAGGTTTAAATATATAAGATGATCACTGGCTTGATTGCCATAATGGACACTAGTCTGTGACGAAGATGGTTTGCTACGTGCAAGAACGTTAGGCGCCGCATACCACCCTGTCCTAGTACGTGAGACTAAACGTTAGTTTCGTCCGGAGCCGGAACGGTGCCAGTGCCCCAGCAGCCGCCCGCAGGAACTATACCTTGTGCACAAGTTGTCCGTGATCGCACACTAACAATCATTCGTCCGGAGGCTACGTTAACAAGCATTCGCCCGGAGGCTACGTGATTCGCCCTGAGGCTACATGAGTACAAGACAAGAAGTATTGCATGATTTATTCTACATTGCAACTACGTTATATTCATGCATCAGGATATACGTTTAAACTTGTATCTATGCATTTGATGAACATTTCGAACGAACAAGCATGCAAAGATATAACCGTTCACAAGTTTCATTGACAAGCATAAGTACCAAGTCTATTCTCTTTTATCTTGGTTTCTTTTAGTTATTACTTGGTATCGTTTGATCGGGGCAAAGGAGTGAAGCTTGGAAGCAGGGCTAGCTAATCGGGTTGGTAGCCACTCACTTAGATTGATGGAAGGAGAAGGAAAGATGCGCTTCACGACTCCGCTCGCAAGCCGCCTACTGCTCGTTCACCTGCACACGAACAGCTCGATTAATACTTCTTCCTCTCTTTCCAATCTCGGAATAGAAGTGCAGTTCAATGAACGAAAACAATGAAAACCATCGAAACCGTTCAAGGAAAACAAGCAAATCCCAAAACCAACTCAAAGCACGAAAGCAACAAGCGACATCGAAAACCGAGGCAATAAAAGATAGCAGCGGAGAGGTCCCTCCTGACTCTACCGCTAAGCCGATCCTTGGGGCGCAGTCCACTGAATATGGGAATCGATTCCGAAGAAACAAATCCATAACGAGGACGAGTTCTTAATTCAATCTATCCCGATCGAACGATACCGTCTTGTGTTTCTTAGCCGCGATCCCCGCACCGGGGGAACGGGGCGCTACAGCAATCATCAGGGCTGCCAAAATTTTGGTGCATAGCTAGGAATGTCAAAATTTTGACAATCTTCAAGGTAAAGATCACTAACTTTAGGACTGTCAAAATTTTGATAGTATTAATACACTGCAGACTGTCAAAATTTTGGCAGTCGTAGTTATGTGTCTCCCAAAAAAAAAAAGTAAGAATAGTTTGGGTAGTAAAAAATTTAAAATAGGTGTGTCATACCAGAGCGGATATTGTTGTGCCAATAAGACTGGCCTAAATTTATGAGTTGTGTGTCTTCAATCAAAGTTTGATATTTTCACGATAGCTTATAACACTGCATACTATCATGACCATCAAGGAGATGGTCTAGTGGTAACACTAAGTGAGGGGAGGAGGTGGGCATGGATTTGACTTCCAGCATGGACAAAATAAAAACTGTAAATGAAAGAAGATCTTGGTGCTAGTAACCGAAGACATAGACGGTCATTAATAATCGGCCGTATCTCAAAACCGCAGCATACTTTGGTGGAAACTTTGAAAAGAAAATATATTACAGGAAACATACAAAAGCAATACATAGCTCATATGATCTGCTTATCCTACTCTTTCTTAGGTTTGTATTTTTGTCAGACAAAGGATGGATCAAGAAGATCCTAGCCAAATTTTGTTCATAGTTTCTTAGGGTTGTATAGTAAGATACAAGTTCCATTATTTTTTGCTTTGACCCTAATACATACATGATACACATAACAGTGTGTTGAGTATTAGGAAGGGATAGTATTTGTATATTTACCATTCAACAAAATATAAACATGATTATCATTATTCTTTTAAAGTACTCTAGACACCATGTCTTTGCTAACTGCAGAGTCTAACCTTATTCCAGTCAACCTGCAATACTCAAGGGCTGGTTACAGTTATTACACCAAGAAAGAACAATTACTATAGTGTAACTTGAGGTCTGAAAGCTGAGATCTAAGTTTTTCTTTCATTTGAAATATGTGGCTTTTGCTTATGGATCCTGCAGACACAAACTTCACAATTTGTTTGTGCTAGCACATCAAATTTAACAATATCCCTACGTATGACCAGGAAAAGAGGACACTTTTTCTTTCCCACATGCAATAAAGAGCGACGACACGTCCAATGGTTCAGGTTTCAAGCATCACAAAACCAATGGGATGGTCTTTGTCGGCTTTCGGCCTTCAAAGAGTTAAAAGGAAAAGAATGGGGAAAAAAAAAAAAAAAAAGCAAAGGAGACCAAGTATGCTTTCAGCAAGGCTTCACTCTTTGCGCACTCCAAAAGAAAAAGTGGTGTAGGTATATGTATCGGACACAGAAAAATGGTGTATGTATACGTATCGTGTCTGTATTCGTATCCGTATAGGTAACTATATTGTACATGTATGAACTCGTACTCGTATCGTGTTCTTATTTTGTATCCTTGTTTGTATTTGTGCAACATAGTTACATAGGAGTGTGATTTAGGTGCCATACCTGAGTAATATCATGCTCATGCTTTAAAATTCACAATACTTTTAGTGTTAGAATTGAACTGATCATAAACCTGTAGATCACTTCCCATTTCTCTTGATCTAAGCTTGCTCCGTCACTTGATTTTACTTTTTTTTGTTGCGTGCACGTACCTTTTCTTTCTTAATAAGCTCGCTTTTCTAGTATATATATATGATCCCGAGTGCTAATCATGATCAGTCAAATGCTCTCTAGACATGAGTGCTTTATATCTACATGGCTATTTCTGACAGCTTGTACATTAAGTAGGCTAAGAATTAAGTGGCCAAGTCTTCATTATGTTAGACCTTTAGTTATTAGGAAAAGTTTAATTATCATATAATTTAGGATGTTCTTGACTGTCTCGTACCAAAAAGAGACCAAACATAATCGTTTCCTTCATGTTGTCATTCCATAATAGTGGAAGGAGATCTAACATAATCCTTTAAATCCCTTTTTCCCACTTTAAATAGGCTTCTAAACCAATAATAAGGATCATGGACCTTCAAAATCAGCAAATAATTCTGACAATGTTGCAGGTCCTGTTTGATCAAAATGTCATGTATAACTCCGAACAGGCTAATCATTAATTCAACTAGTCCTCCAAGGACTTTAAAGTTCAAAAAGTCTTCCATTCCATACAAGCCAAGAACCGGCGCCCCTGTCACTTTACACGTAAAGGCTATAAACTATATAGCATATTTGGTCAAGGTAAGGTATCCTATCATATTAGGTTCTCAGTAACAAGTACTTTAATCAGCATTAGGTGGGTGCTAATTTGCTTATGCTCCTCTAAACCTATCCACCTAGAAAAGAAAGTTTTTTTTTTAGTAACAGTACAATGTGCACAAATAAGATATAGTGAAGCTCTAGCAAGGGCGGAAACAGGAATTCCATCCGCTTTTGACTGATTTTTTTTTCTTTTTTTGATATATGTGGGTTGGATCTCGGGTAGTTGGACTAGACCGAGATAAGAGTTGGACTAGACCAGAATTTGGGTTGGGTGTGGATTGGTGCCATATGGAAAAAAAAAAAATTAAGAAAATGGTTAGGCTGGAGCCCATCTCAGTTCATACATAGTTCCGTCCTTGATCTCTAGTAAAAGCCAAACCCCTCTTTGACATGCATAACCAAGATTACTATGATGACTCGCATACATTGGCTTTGAAGAAAGAATCTTTTAAGGAGGCTGAGAAGGGTGAAAAGGGGGTCTAAACCTTAGAAAGAATTAGGCCGTGTTAAGGATAGGAGAAAATTTCGTCGCCAATCTTCCATCCAAACACAAGGAAGAAACCAGGATGTAATGATGAGGGAACCAAACCTAAACATGTTTCTTCTGCAAAAGTTAAAAGGGGCCAGTGCACTAAGTATTTAAGAAAAATTCAGAATTATAACGTAACTGATGAACATTTTTAAAAACAGTTAGGAGGCAAAATTAGGGAGCATTTGGTATTAAAGTGGGATCGTAGGATGGCTATCCTTCATCGACCTAACTCTTTCTCTCTAAACTTCTACAAGGATGTGTTGGTGTTGTTTTCTTTAGACTAAGAAAAATAGTCTCACATTGGCTACAGCACCAATATAATACTTTGTATAAGTTGAGGTGTGCACATGGGGTATGGTGGGACACATGGGTGCCATGTGGGAATATTTTATTATGAAAAAAAATGATTAACTCCTCAATGAAAGTATTTATGCTTTTTGTCATGCTCTTGAAATTTATTCCATAGGAGCTAATCCCCAAAGGGGCTTAGCAACTCGAACTCGAACTCAAGGGCGTAAAGTGGCGCTTTGCTGCCACATGTGCTACTGCTTGGGCAGTTGTATGAGCGGTCGCATGAGCGGTTGCTTGCGTGGCCACTGCTATCGGATATATTTGAACGGTTATGGAAAGATATGGTCAGTTATTCAGATTCATTTTTTTGGAATTGAATTGATTTGTGTCTATCTTTGTAGAATTTGCAGTTATTTGATTTATATCTTTCTGTAACTAATTCGTGGATTGGCTCCTCTATAAATACTCTCTTCGTGTCTCCATTGATGACTTACTTCGAAATAGAGAAAACGAAGAGAGTTGATGTTGCCGCCATTAAAGTCCATAAAGTTCGTGCGAGTCCAAGCAAGAGGTGACAGTGAGCGTTTCAGAAGTTCTTCGTGAACTTGCTGATTCTTTGAAGCAGATCGTGTAGGACGAATCTTGCTTTGAACAATGGTGATCTTCATCACCCCAACAAGCAGTATTCTTCTTCTTCCTCTTTTCTTCTGCGTGTTGTATCTCTGTTCTGTCCTTCTACAACAGCGATTGCAAGAAAGAACGAGAAGTTTATTTTTTTAATTCTTTTGTTATCTTGTATGCAAGTTGTAATCAGGATCATTATATAGTTGTTCGTTGGATTAAGATAAATCAGTAAGGAAGCTTTTGTGTGAACTCCTGATCTTGACTTCAACTTCTGGTTCTACTATGTTTGATTAAGTTCTAAGACTAACAATTTCAAAGCAAGATCCGAGTAAGATGGAGAACAACCGTACAAGTCTTCTCGACACAAGTTTTAACAAACTTGAGAAGTTTGACGGAGAGCATTACAACGTCTGGAAGAGAAAGGTCAGTCTTAATCTCCAACTCGTAGATGTCGACTATGTGTTGACAGATCATGAGCCTATTATTCCAGAGGGTGAAGATGTTATTGTTCGCACGATTGCAACTGCAAGAGCTAAGCAGAACAAGTGGAGGAGAGACAACAACCTCTGCAAATTGCTGATTCTTAACTCCATGGAAGATACTATGTCGGAGTCATACAGCAAGAAGGACTATGCAAAGGTTGTTTGGGAGGCTCTGGAAAAATATTACGAGGATAAGAACCGCAACAAGATCTATGTGACAAAAAAAGTCTGGAAGATGCGATTTGAGGACAGACGGACAAGTGTGTTAACAACATATAGTTTATCATCTCTGTCAACGTTATTTTCTTTCTTTCTGCTACTCCATTTGATTGAGGAGAATACAGAGCAGTTGTCTCATTTATAATTCCATATTCTTTGCAGAACTATGCGAATTAAATAGACCTATACTCTCTACCTCGATCACTTCTGAGTCTCTTGAGTTATCGTCCAGTTTGACGTTCAGCTTCAGCCCTGAACTCCTTGAACTTCTCAATCATCTAGATTTTGGTTAAAAGAATGATCATTGACTGGGAGAATATCAGGAACAGTGGGTATTCCTTTGAGATATTGATGGGTTACAGACCCAGAACCACTATTGTCTACTATCTATTCTCTGGGTAGAACAAAATCCTGTGGAATGATTGCTTAGATTCCTTAATGAGTTCTAGGACATTTGTAATATCCGGTGTGCTTTACAGGAAGCATGGTAGCACAACACTACAAAGGAGCAGAGAACTCTATGCTATAGTGGGTGACACCACCATGAGGTTCCTCGATAGGATAATGCCTCGGCTTCACGAGCCATGTCTCAGCGGCGTAGCACCGCATATAGGCAGGTGGCCTAATGTTGTAAAATAAAGAGTAGTAGGCAACACTACAAAGAGGCCAGTGTCCTCATGTTACAGTTCTGTGACACCACCAAGAGGTACCTAGAGAGGATAAAGCCTCGCCTGCGCGAGCCATGTCACAGCGGCGTAACACCGCAAGGAAGCACAAGGTTTTATGCTGGGTAGTTTGGCACTACAAAGAGGTTGGGACCTCATGCTACAATGGATGACACCACAATGAGGTGGGACCTCGTCTTTGGGCCATGTCACAGCGGAGTAACACCGCAAGAAAGCGCAAGGCTTCATGCCAAGGACTTTTTAAAAGAACACACCTAGAGTGTATGGAAAGATATATAGGCCCTCTCTTGAGGGTAAACTTGTAGACGTCCAAGATACATATACTGAAACCATGCGTGCACAGTACCTTTAATGTGCAACCGGAAGCACAGCTGATGTCATTGTGTGAGTGGAAAGAATTACAGCTATGGTGTAGAATTCAAGGCCTAGTTCATTCTTGTATCATATTGTTATTTGACCCATGCAGGAAGATTTAAGTCGAAGCGACATCTATCCTAATGCATGATGGACAGTTACTGTGGGAAATGCTCAACCCATATATTGAGATATGTGGAAGATTGTTGGTTTTGTTTCCTTTAGACTAAAAAAAAGTAGTACCACATTGGCTACACCACCAAGTGGGTATCTCAATATAATACTTTATTTGAGTTGAGGTGTGCACATGGGTGCCATGTGGGGGTATTTTATTAGGAGAAAAAAGGATTAACTCCTCAATGAAAGCATTTATGCTTTTTGTCATGCTCTTAAAATTTATTTCATAAGAGCTAAGCCCCAAAGGGGCTTAGCGACAAAGGGGCTTAGCGACTCGACTCGGACTCGGACTCGAACTCGACTCAGACTCGGACTTGAACGGTTATGGAAAGATATGGTCAGTTATTCAGATCCATTTTTGTGGAATTTGAATTAATTCGTGCCTATCTTTGTGGGATTTTCAGTTATTTGGTTCCTATCTTTCCGTAACTAATTGGCGGCCTGGCGCATCTATAAATACTCTCTTCGTGCCTCTATTAAGGACTTACTTCGAAATAGAGAAAACGTAGAGAATTGCTACTGCCGCCATTAAAGTCCAGGAAGTTCGTGCAAGTCCAAGCAGGAGGTGACAGCGAGCGTTCCATAAGTTCTTCGTGAACTTGCTGGTTCCTGGAAGCAGATCGTGTGGGACGAATCTTGCTTTGAGCAACAGTGATCTTCATCACCCCTGCAAGCAGTGTTCTTCTTCTTCTTCTTTTCTTCTCCGTGTTGTTACTCTGTTATGTCCGTCTGCAACTGCGATTTCAAGGAAGAACGAGAAGTTTATTTTTCTGATTCTTTTGTTATCCTGTATACAAGTTGTAATCAGGATCATTAATTATATAGTTGTTCGTTGGATCGAGACAAATCAGTGAGAAAATTTTTGTGTGAACTCCTGATTTCAACTTCTGGTTCTACCATCTTTCATTAAGCCCCGAGACTAGCAGAATGTCATGTGCTTTCCATCAGGAGAACATATTGAGGTTATTCAAAACAGCATGCACTTCTGATCTCTTTTGGGGGGGAAAAAAAAGATAGGTAAATCTAACTCCAACCACCGACCAACATGGCCCCTTGTTTGCATAATAACTCCTCACACCATGGGATCATGAGACCATAGGGATTTAAAAATTGAAAACCCATAATATAGAAGAATGTTATGCTCCTACTATTATATATCCAATAACCTCATCATTCCAGGTGCATATGACTGAAGAAGAAGAAGAAAAATTTGTAGCTAATAATGCACCCAAGAGAACTCAAAACCTTGGAGTTTCATTAATAGTATTGTGTAAAGAACTAAAACAGTAGTTAATACGTCTATATAGTCTTTCCACTAAATAATGATAAGGTACCAACACATACGCATGTATTGTATTGGTTAATAAGATGCTTAGAGTAATTCCTGACATTGATATTTGGATATATAACATGACAAAAGTAATTAATGAACTGCATTATTCAATAATCATTGCTAGCTCTTCAGCAAATAGAAATTTGTATTATCAAACACTCTTTTTTTGATGATACACTGTCTTGAGAAATCTGTAAACCTCAAAATTTTCTCCATATTTAGTATATCATGGTTACAACTCCATATGAGGTAGGAGAGATCTCTTAAGACATACATCATCATTGATTTCCTTTCCTGCAGTGACACTTCCGCGATACCATGATCTCTCAAGAATTTACACCCATGTAGGAAAGGATCAGCCCTTCCGCGTCCTTGGGGCCAAAGTGTGGGGCTCCCCCATTTTGTGGTGCTCTTGCCTTGGTGCAGATTTGGGGAGCAAGGTCCTCCTTGAAGCACATCCCCTTCCCTTGCATTGCCAGCCCTTCTGAGCTACTGTGGTCTAGACAATCAGGAGAGCTCTGTGGAGACATCCATTGCAGATTCAAATACGACTCAGGTAGATGGCTACTGACAGTATTTCCTTGCCATCGCTCGTCAAAGGAACGAGAATTCGGCATGCCATGAGTTAATTGAACCCTTACTTGCATCAACTGAGCTTGCAAGATTGCTACCTACCAAAATCCAGCAAACCAAGTTAAGATAATATTGTCCTTCTTCACCATTCAAACTAAACCAAAATAAGACAACCCAGAATTCTTCTATATTTATCGTCCATGTCAAGAAAAATTCAAATTTTGACCTGCAGACCGTAGGTTGTTTCCAATTCCTCAAATTCAAATTTCATTTACTTTCTACGATTTTCCGGGTAATTTGTCCATTAACCTTGTGATCATTGGCAATATATTAATTTGGATCATCAAAGTGGGATATATAGTTGTGCAGAAGACAAGTGGAATATCAAGATAAATCAAAGACTTCTATTAAATAAAGCGATGGTTCTAGCTACCGCAAGTTTCGACTAGCCAATAAATTGTTCCGGTTTTGTTTGAGAGTTTATATCTTGTATTATTGTTTTTATTTTTCTGTTTGTCCTTTCAGAAGTTCTCTCTTGTACTCGGGTCTTTGCTCCGTTAACCATCATTAATGAAACGTGGGGAGACTAAAAAGGAATTCCACTCACTTTCAAACTTCAGTTCTTATAATGACTGCAGTATACTCGTGGTCAAAGATGAATATTTGTATAGCCAGCGGTTACCTGTTCATGGTTGACAGAAATATTCCACTTTCTCGAACTTAAAAATTCATTGGCTTTCAATTTCCCCTGATTAATTGTACTGGCTGTGGTATTCTTAGTGGTCTAATCTAATGAAGTACAGCCAACAGTGTTACAAGTGCACTTGTAGTCCTGATAGTAAGTATAACAATTAGAGGGATACTTGGTCTGTTTGTATATGCACCAGCAGAGAGCTAAGCATGATTTTCTATAATTAGCTCTCTCTACAACTTCGTACTTATAAACAGGTATTAGGTCTATGATATGGAAGTACCATGAAGGAGAATGAGCACAGAAGTACCTGCTGTTGGAGAGCGAAGATGTGAGCGACGCAGCCATAAACCGGATCTCTGATCCTGGCCTGAGCCTCATAACCGATGGTCACCGCAGCTTCGCACCGGTCATGGACAGGAACATGTAGCAAGAGCTTCGACGCGTTGCTAGCTCCGAATACCTTGTGGATCGCAGCGAACTGCGCTGGACCCTGCTCGCACCCGAAGTAGGGAGCAAAGATGCAGTCTGCCGCACACTTGCGACGCAAGAACTTGCAAGCACCGCACGGTGAGCCAGAGCTAGTCACGCAGCCGGCCATGCTGAGAACTACAGGCAGATCCCTAGCAGTCACAGAAGCAAAATGAAAGTGAATGAGATGGAAGTGGGAAGTGAACTTTGAAGTAGGATTTATAGAACGGAGTTCAGAATAGAAGAGACACGGAAGGTTAGCATGTAGGGTTCCAGGGGGGCAATGCATTAATGTTAGATTGGAGATGGTGTCTTCTTTCAAATCCTTTGAAAATCTTGCGTATATGATAACAAGTCTCCTTAAAGAGTTTGGTAGTGGAGTATTATTAAGTATTTATGAAGAGTAATCCTGTGTATAGACTATTCATACTCAGCTGAACGCCGCTAATCCTTATTGTCTTTTTGTGCACGGTGCTCTTATTTCAGGTGTGGTTGTTGTCAACACCTGCAGTTGAGTCTCTCATCAGCAGATATAAGAAATTGGTGTTTTGTGTTTTCCTATTCAAAGGGTGACTCAATGCAAGCTAAACATTGAAAGGAAAGGATTTTATTTTTGTTTCTCTTGTACAATCATTCAAAAGAAAAAAGAAATTAATCCAGCACACTAAGCGAGAAAAAAGACAAAGCATTGTACTAAATTAAGGATTTCATATTGCTTGCCAGCTGCTGGTCACCTCAGCAAGCAAACTGACTCGGATCTGAATGATAACTAGGTAGGTGATGAATAGCAGTTCAACCATACATTGTACAAAAACAATTAGTTAATATAATGGATCTAAGCTATAGGAGTACAGCATAAGTCTCATAAACACAATATAATTAACAAACTACTTCTCAGCAAAGAAATACAGAAGTGAGAATAGAGATGGTATCCAATAAGAGTACAGCATAATTCGGTAATTCCAACTCTAAGCTCAAATATGCAAAAATCAAGGAGTTGTTCTCCAGATTGACCAAATCCCCTAGAAATAAAAACCCTTTGGTCAAATCAGGAGCATGCATGTCGAAAGATGGGAGAGTAACATCCTAGCGGTAAGATGTATACTTCATGAAATTAGTGGGATAAAATTGAGGTTTGAAGCAAAAATTTGAATTGCAGTTTGTCAACTGAATCAAATACAAAGATGACCAAATCTGCTATTTCTTTCATCTCTGATCATATCAATCCAGTAATCAAATTGATCCTCTGTCATGTTTTGCACCTCTTTCACCATTGATTTGCCCTCCTAAGGTTGTGCTACATCTCAAATAGATAGAGGGGGGTCAATATCATATAAATGTTAGCTGTTATCATGAGAAAGAGCCTTGCTCTCATGAGCCTTGCTCAGAAGTTCAGATGAAGTCCATTCGTGAAAGATCTAACAAAGTTGCCAAGAAATCATGACAAACGAGCATGCTCAGCGAAGTTATATGGCAAATTCCTCCTCCATCCAACATACAAATTTCTTGATGCTTACATATCTTGGATCAACCAGGTGATGAAGGACTGGCTCATCTTATTTGTGTTCGATTGGAGATTGTGTCCATCTCCAGCTAATTTTGAGACATCGAGTTATTAAGTCTATTTTTAGGTGCACTTGTTCGAGTGCATTTATTTTAATTATTAATTCACATGGTGCACATGTTTAAGATTAGTTATATTCAGTAGTTGTTATTATGATTGATTTTGCTTCACAAGTTTGGCTATGATTGATCGAACTCCTGATGGCCAAAGATTGCATGGGTATATAAAGTGTAAACATTTATTTTAATTGACTGCAGATAATAAGAGAAGTCTATTTTATGAGTTGATGGTGAGTGCCAAAAACTCTAGAATAGGACTCTCAAACTCTTCATATAATCTCTCCATAAAACCCAAATCCCGTGTATAAAGTCACTATAAACGCCTCCTTTCCCATATTTGAGCCATTCAATAGCCCAAAATCTTTAATCCTTTCAAAGTCTCTACAAATCCATACCATAACTCTTATTTTCACCTTATAATAACCATAAAACCACTCAAAATTGTATTTAAAACTCCTCTTTCCCTTTATTGGCTAGCAGCAAAAAAAACCTACCAAATCTCCATCAAGAACCATTTAAATCCTACTAAGAACCTTAGACAATCACCACCATCCCCAATAGATATACGCAATCATAGGATTTCGAGGATGAAGGCTTTTAAACAACGGATCATCTTCCTTCAAACAATTTTGGTGGTTCTTTTTTTTTTCGTAACTTTGAAACACATTTTAATTTCAATTGTTAATTTCTACAATCTTCAAGGGTTATTTGCGTAGTCTACTAATAGTAATTGTTTGACAATTAAGCTTCCACAGATCTCTGACTATTAATTTGACCCATCAGGCTCTCCTTTAGGTCTTGTTCTACGTCACCAGTTTTAAAACTCAATTTTTGCCTCAGTTTCGTTTATCCGCTAGCAGTTTTGGTTGACAGTTTCAGCATTCTTATAACAGAGAGAGAGGGACAGAGGAAACATAATATGCTAGAATAGGAAATTCCTGCTATGTAATCCTCATATATAAAGTTATATGAACCGAGATGAAGTGTAATTTTGGCCATGTGAATTTAAACTAAGAAACCAAGCCAAAAAAGGAAGAAAAGAAAAGTAAAAAGAGTGAAACCAATATTGTGTTTAGGTTTCAGACTAGAACAATCCAAAAGCAGCCCAAAACAACCAAAACCGGACCGAAATTACCGAAACCGTAAAATCATGGCATCAACAAAGGGGCAAGAAACAGAGAAAGAAAAGAAGAAAAAAGAAATACTCTCTTGACCATGGGGTGAGAATAGCCGCTTAATCCTAATACTGACCTATGAGTAATGGATCCAACTTTGACAAATTCCTATAAAGATACTCCCAAGAGTCAGAAGCACTCAAGGAAAGGCTATAGAATTGTAATCAAAATTAAACAAAGAAATAATTACTGGATACTTGCGGATGTTCCAACATCAGAAAGCAAAGTTCCTTGCAATAATTACTGGATACAGACGAGCACAAACCCCAACAGAGGAAGATAAGGTGTTAGAGGGAGTCAATAAATTTGTTTAGCAAAGGAACAAACAACACGATGTGAAGTGCTTGCCAATTTTCCTACACAATATTTTTTTTTTTAATGTTTAAATGACTAGCTGAGATTTATTAGGAAGTAAGCTCATACGAAATTCGACGAGGGCAGATAATGACCTAATTAAACCCTCATTTTATACCATTCAAATTACTCAATACCCACACAGCACTAGAGAAACCCACTCTTTTAGGAAGTCAGCCTACGTAATAACATAAAAAAAAGATTTGTATGGAACTATGGATTGCAAGATATGGTGGACACCCTTTAAACCCCACATCTCCTAGCACAAGAAAGGTGAAGCTAGTAAATGCCTTGGAAACAAACAAATTAAAATGAGTCTATGATGCTATAGAGATGCGCAAATCCACATTGACTTATTGGGCAGATACACTATTTTGATAGAGAAATTAATTTATGGAAAGAATAACAATAATAAATTTCAGTTAGGTCCCAATTCTTCAATTAGGTAACAATGAGGGTTCACATTTTGTCAACTGAACTCAAATCATGCCGAGGATTTACTAAAGAATTTCTACCAAGCTTGAACAAATGTTGACTTTGCCCTTTGCACTCTTCTCAATAAAGATTAGAGACTTGCAAATAGTAATTATTAATTGACAAGGAAGCAAAGATCCATTTTAGTACATGTATAGGACCAAAACCAGTGGACCATACACCATAACATGAAAAATAAGCTAACTTATGATGAATTATTCTAATAATATATTGTGGTTGCAAGTAACCTTGCAAGAAAACCACTTCTTTTCATAGTTATACTTATATATAAAATAAGATTGTCTTACCTCAACATTTTGGAGTATGGACTACAATTGGATGGTATGGTGTTACCAATAATCTCCACAGGAGCAAACACCAACTCTAATATGATGAAATCTCTTAGAATCCCTCATAATTATCTCCCTCTTAGTAATCATAGAAACAAACTTGCATGCTGTATGACAATCCCCACACACTCTCAAATTTTTTGTTATTCTCAATGGCATCCCATCTTTTGTATTAAGAAGACCGAAAGCTATTGCTAGCTTCTCACTATGCCCACAAAGCATCTCCTCCTTCATCTCGTCATCCACATCATGAAGTATAGAGGACAAGTCTGGCGTGTAACCAAGCGCTTTCATTTGGTTTCTTAACACATGCCAAACCTCTGCAATCCTTGTGCCCCAGGAGCATGCTTTATCCATCGCACTAAACGTATAAAGCCTTTTATCAACTTCAATAGAGCTGAAACCAACTGTTTTTTGCATTCCTCTCTCGTTCATCAGTTCTCTCGTCTTTTTCACCATCTCCCACATTTCAGCAGCAGCATAGATATTCGAAAGCAGCACATGGGTACCAGACTGATCAGGCTCCAGAACCAGGAGCTTATTAGCCACTTGCTCCGCTAATCCTACTCTCTTATGCATTCTACAAGCACCCATCAAAGCTCCCCAAACACTAGCACTAGGCTTCAGTTTCATTTGCTCTATCAAAGATACTGCCTCATCTATCATGCTAGCCCGACCAAAGAGATCAACCATACATGAATAATGCTCATTAGTCGGAACAATATTGTAGTCTTTACTCATAGACTCAAAATAGTGACGCCCCTCGTGAACCTTCCCTGAATGACTGCAGGCAGACAACACAGAGACAAAGGTGACCGAGTTAGGCAGGATCTTCTCAGACCTCATAAGGTCAAACAACGCAAGTGCCCTCGAGCACATTCCGTGCATCCCAAAGCCTGCTATCATTGCACTCCAAGAATATACATTCCTCATAGCCATCAAACTGAAAACCTTGTAAGCCATCTCGACCGACCCACATTTGGAATACATGTCAAGAAGTGCGGTATAAGTAACAACATCAGCACAAACCTCGGACCTAACAATATACCCATGAACACTCCTCCCTTGTTGTAGCGCTCCCAACTGCGAGCAACCAAAAAGGATGCTCGCAAGAGTGACCTCGTTCGGCACGACATCCTCTTCCAGCATGTCCCGAAATATCTGAAGAGACTTATAACCCCTTCCACTCTGGGCCAACCCGGCAACCATCGCACTCCACGCCACCACATCCTTGACGGGCATCTCGTCAAACAGTCTCTCCGTAAAGTCTACGAACCCGCTCTTTCCGTACATATCGAGAAGCGACGTATGCAGATACACGTTGGACTCCAAATAATTAACCTTCAAGCAGAACCCGTGGACAGCTCGCCCCTCTCGGGCGGCGCCCACATTGCCGCACGCCCGCGCGAGGCAGACAGCGATGCAAGGGTCCAAAATTCCTCCCAACTCCCTCAATTTCTCGAACAAACTGAAAACCTGAATCTCCATGGACTCCTTCAGGTATCCGTTCATCATGATCCCCCAGAGGGCGGAACGTGGATCGATATCGGCCCTATCGAAGACTTTCTCGGCATCCTCTAGGGAACCCAGCTGGAGATACAAGTGGGCGAGCGAGGCTGCAACGTGGGGATGGGAGTCCAGGCAGGAGCGGACGGACTCCGAATGCACAGACTGTCCGCTGCGGAGGAGGGACAGCTTGGTGCAGGCGCGGATGGCGAAGGCCAAGCTGAAGCTGTCGGGTGGGTTGCTGTCAGCGCGGGCGATGGAGTAGAGGCGGAGGAGGTCGGTGAGGTGGGGAGGGGACCTGGAGTAGAGGGAGAGCATGGTGTTGTAGGAATGGGGGTTCTTGTGGGGGATTTGGTCGAACACGTTGCGTGCGTCGAGGGGGTGGCCGGAGGAGAAGTAGAGGGAGGAGAGTTTGGAAACGAAGAAAGGGGATAGGTGGAGGCCATGGAGGAGGAGCTGGGAGTGTAGCTGACGGAGGAGGAGGAGGGAGTTGGCACAGAGCGGGAAGAGGGAGTTGAGGTGGATGGAGGTTGGGGTTTTCGCGGGAGGAGGCATTTGATTTTTGATTTGTCAACCGAATAAACATACAGAGTATTCATCGGGGCACTATAAAATTTACTCGGCCTATCACTGGATTGGGTCTAGTATAGTCTCTAGTTTAAAGCATGGATGGATCTACATAGAGACAAGTTAGAACAGTTGTTCCCACTAAATTTTTAATTTTTTTAATTAATTTTATGTTGTGCTCCTCTCTAAAATGTATAATTTTCAATTTCTATATATATATTTAAATTATATTTAATTTTTTTCTTCATAGTTTTTATTTTTTTCCTTCTAATTTTTTTACTAAACTTAACAAAATATCTAATTGCTTAATAAAGATTTTTCCAACTAATATTTGGTTATAAAAATTATGTCTCTAGTTTGCCAAAATATTCAATTTTTCTAATATATTTTCAAATCTAAGTTTCTAAAATCTATTCAGATTTATAAAATATTTTGTAATATATCTTTGAATTAATTTTTATTTCTCGATTATAAAATTGTGGAAAAACTTAAAATTTAATTATTCTTTTCTCATTCTTTTTTCTTAACTACATTGATCGGTTCTTCTTCAAGTGCAATTCGAATATTTTTAATTTATAAACATTTTTTTACTGATTCATTTTTCATGATCTCAACTATTTTTTTACTGTTTCATTTTTCATGATCTCAACTATTTTTTTATTATTCGATAAAGAGAGAAAAGTTACAATTGAACTTTTTATTATTCGATAAAGAGAGAAAAGTCATAATGGAGGAACAACAAAATTTTGAATTTTCTTTACAATTGAACTTTTTATTATTCGATAAAGAGATAAAAGTCATAATGGAGGAACAACAAAATTTTGAATTTTCTTTACAATTGAAGTTGACCGCACTCTCTTCTTTTTTTTTTGTCCGCCCCTTGTTTGAAGGAACTATTACTCAGGATAGCCCACATTTTACTAGGGGTTCTCAACCCAACCCCCCCCCCCCCGACATACTAAAAAGAATCCTAAACCCTCCACTCATTATAACATTCACACTCACTCACTCACTCACTCTCTCTCTCTCTCTCTCTCTCCTCCTCCTCCTAATCTTTTTCTCTTTCCAATTCAAAACATAATTATCTCCATCTCCTCCAATCTCAATCATTAGCGATGGCACCAAAAACAGCATCCCAGTCAAGGTACAATTCTTCTTCCAATTTTCTTCCTCCCTCTTCTTCATCTCGAAAGCCCAATCAAGATGCAATTCTTCTTCCAATCTTCCTCCTCCCTCTTCTTCATCTCGAAAGTTTTTTTTTTTTTGATTTAATTTAAAGAAAAAATTTGGGATAAAAACGATTTTGGATATTTCGATCAAAATATGATAGTAGAATATCGTAAAGTAGGTTTAGGATCATTAATGCTCGAATTATTCGGAAATAATACGATTTTGGATATTGCGATTCTTCCACAGTCGCGCATGTAAATACTCAGGACTATAGAAACTTTCTACCGTCCTGAAAACATATAGAACTGTAAAAAAATTCTCTAGTCCTAAAATATATAGGACTGTAAGATTTTTCTACAGTCCTACAAATGTAGAACTGCAAAAAAATTCTACAGTCCTTAGTAATTATAGGACTATAGAAATTTCTACAGTCCTGTTGAATTTTATGCACTGTTAATTAATTTAAAATATTTCTTCATATTGTAGTCGCAACCTACAGAAGGACTTTTACGACGCAGGAACTAAAAAGAAACATCCCACTACGTCGGATCGCAAACCACACAATGTTGAGCGTGCGCTTGAGAGACTAGTCAATATTATAGGACCCGAGACTCCCTCTCAAGATAGGAGACGTAGAACAAAAATGACTGCAACTCGTTCGAAGAGATCGACTCCTCCTAGTCCTCATTCTTCTGCTTCTTCCTCCTCCGATGATGATGTACCTATTGTCCGGAATGGAAAAAATGATGGTTCTGGACCTTCTCAACAGCCGACTAGTCCAGCCGAGATAACTCATACAAATGGTTGTTCTATGTTGAAGTCGATCAAGAACCATATTGTGTAATAAATATGGAACGATCTGGCAAGTACATTGTGTGATGATAAATTAAATTATGTTTTCAATAAGATATATTTTAAATATCTTGTTTCATCCAATTGTTTACTTTTCAGGATAGCACACGTCTGTTAACGGTCATCAACCATGGAAAGAAGTGCAATACATGGGGATTTGACGAACTACGGGAAGAAGTCAAGGCCAAAATCAATCCCACTGGGATGTAAAATTGGGCCAAATTCTTGTACAAAAAGGTAGACAATGCACTGATATCTGCATTCGTAGAGCGGTGGCATCCAGAAACCAATACTTTCCATCTCGGCAGGGGAGGGATGACGTCCATCACATTTTGGGACTTAAGGTTGAGAGTCGTGCAATGACAAGTGAATATTTTGATGATAAGGACTTCGAGTTCTATAAAAAGGTTGTGGATCATATCTCAATCTCTCTTGGAGTTGCCGCCGAGAGTTTTGTAGCCCTTTTCGGCTTCAAGAAGTCCTACGAACTTCCTTTGATTTTTTTGGAGACTACCTTAAATATCCCGGATGTCGAAGGTGATAATGACGATGCGGTGGTCCAAGGATATATGTAGTTCATCTTAGGGATTGTTGGCATTCCGGACAAGTCCGGGACGTCGATAAATGCCAAATATATGTTGAATTTTGTGGACCTCTCCTCTGTGCACGAAACTTCTTTGGGAAACGATATCCTAGCATATCTTTACCGTGAGCTTGGTACGGTATCTCGCGTAGGTTTGAAGACCATCATGTTGTCAATGTCTACTGCGTGTAAAGAAATATCTTTATAAACTTATGCCATAGGCGCTAGATAACCCCCACCGGCCAAGGATAGCTTATTGCAAGTCGGTCCCTGACCACACTACAAAAGGGAAGGTTATATATCCGAACTTTGGCCCACCGGACTGTATTGGACTTTAGCCTATCGGGACGGACGGACTTTTCGGACGCCCATGGACCTCGAGCCCAATGATGATCCCCTAAACATATGTATAGCTATTATGCACATGTGAGAAGATGGCAAATAATAGGCAAGAAGACAGCTTGAGCAGCTAGGCTTGCTATATATATATGGGTGAGCAGTATTCGATTTTAGACCGAAAATCGAACCAAAGCGAACATAATTAGAGATTCGGTTCAGTTTGGAAAAAAATTGGTTCGGTTTCTATCATGTCCCGCAAGGGCTGATCGTCCTCGCTTTGGGCCTTGTAGAACCGATCGTCCTCGCATGAACGTGATGTTGTGCAAGCCTAAGTTGCGCTTGCACAAGTTATAGTACTTGCACAAAACACTAAATAGACAATATATATATATATATATATATATATATATATATATATATATATATATATATATATATATATATATATATATATATATATGTACCAAATATTAAAATGCAGAGAACCAAAGTTGAACATATTTGATAGGAACACAAAATACTTTCTTTATTGAATACTTGAAATGGATTACAATGTACTTGCTTGGCTGATTACAAAAATATGCCATAGTTGGCTTACATATTTTTTGAAACACAAAACTAGCCACAATGTCCATACATCATATCCTTTTAGTATGACAGAAAATAAAACACCTAGAAAAGAAGCTTGCAAACATGAAAGAAAAACTAGGAGTGCAAAGAGTACGACTCCACTGGGTTGGACGTGCTCCTAAAGATTTAGAATGATCACCAAATTCTCGCTCTCAGAACCTGAAGATGCCCACAAACGTGGGTCAGTACTCAACTTACACTAGCGAGCGACCGCAGCCGAACTCAAATAATAATCCATAATAAGTAAACATGTGAAGCTAGCATTATTATTATGTGATATTTCTAGTTGTCTAATTTTTTTTAGAAATGCAAGTAAAGAACCATAAACAATAGAGTAACCACATATATGATAAAACTTACCCACGGCCGAGCGGTTATTCCTGCAGCAGACACACAATTAGCAATAATTTTCATATATGAATATAACTCATGAATCTAACTTTGCATCAAACGGTTAGGCTTGCAAGAAGGAAATTCTAGCATGTGATCTAACTACATGATGGTCCCCGAGTGTTGGTTTTCCGGGATTAGCAACTGGAACTGCATGCCCAGTCCACTAATAGACTTATACCCTCCCGTACATAAGGACTTCTAGCCTAAGGGTATCCAGCTATCTCCTAGGCCGAATGATCCCCAGTGTCCCAAGAACCGTTCGAGAGATTATCCTTTTGCACAAGTTGTCCAGACCAAATGCATGAATGCAATTTACTATCATATAATATTCTATCATGCAGCAGTTGAACGATGAACAATAATTCTTTCTCTTTATCTCAATGCAGGAGTAAACCAAGCAGTCTATCAGTAGTGTTTTTCAGTTCGCAACATATAATCAGGGGCAAGTAACCATTCATGATAAAACTAGTAAAGCAGCAGTTCTATATATCTAGCATGCAAATTTCTATCTTTAGCTTATCTTGTTAATGAGTTAAGATTGAGCATAGAGACATGCAATTGAGTGACCTAGAGATTCTTTTATTAAGGCGTGATCGAAGGGCCGAAACCACTCACCAATTGAATCAATAAGAAAATGGAGAAGCCTCACGCAACGATCACTCCTTGGTTATGCGTCCTGAAATTGCAACAACACTTGGTTAGCATTCTTCGATCTCTTTTTCTTACGATTCAAAATAAACGCGCAAGCGAGGAAAGCGAATTATGAAAACCATATCATCAAAGCAACACGAAAACACAAATCAACACAAAACCAAGCAGCAAAAACAACCAACAAAAATTCTTGGACTCATTTTAATTGAAGTCGTTCCATCAGTTGGAAGAGTTCATTGCATTTCGTTCGTGATCGATTGGGTGTTAAGATTTTCCCGATACTCGATTTTCAACCGAGTCAAAGTCGTAGGTATTACGTTGGTGAACTGTTGGAAGCGGGGCACTACAGTTTCGATTTTTAAAATACTAAAAAAAAAAATCGGTTTTGGATTTCGGTTTCGGTCCAAAACCGAAAACCAAATAAGATTTATACAATTATCTAACTATCCTAATTTTATGCTTATTTTGTCATTAAAAATGTGTATATTTGAAAACAATAATTCTATGTATATGTTTTGAAGCCCAACTTTGGACACAACTTTGAAATACAACAAATGCGTGTATAAAAGTATAATTTTTAATGTAATTTAACCATGATTCCAACTTTGGGTCCGATCCATAAAAAAATAACAATGTCCAACCGAATAAACTGAATAATCGAATAGCTTATTCGGTTCGGTTCGGTTTCGATTTTGGCTAATTTCGGTTCGGTTTTGGTTGTAGAATTTTTGAGTTTCGGTTTGTTCGGTTTTGACAATTTTGATTCGGTTGAAACTGAATAAACCGAATGCTCACCCCTATATATATTTGTATCTAGACATTAACATACATGATCTATCAAATGATCACATGCACGTAAGACCATAGGCAGTATTGCCAATATATGTCTAGATACAAATATATATTGTGTATTGCCAATACACTATAGAATTAGAGGGTGAACATACAACCTTGTTTTTGTGAGTGAATAAAAATGGACTCTATAGAACTAGTGTGGGGGCACATGCATTGCGTATGCAACACGGTTTTGAAATGTTGGTAACATCTTAATTAACAAAATAGCATCCAACCAAACTTATTTAACTTGTTTTCAAAATATTGGCATTTAAGAAAAAGAAAGATTATGTCACACTATTTTAGAACTTAAAGTTTGGTAATGGTACTATATTTATTATGAAATTTTTAGTCTCTCCCACTCCTCCATAATATTTTTTGTTTCATAATATTTGTATATATCTTTAATAATATTTTTAATGACATATATAATGACAATTATATTCTGTTTGTTGAAAGATTATCATATATAAGCTATTAGATCTACCATCTTTCTTTAATCCTAACCGTTCCATTCTTTATCTTTTCTTTATCTTTGTGTCTTTTGGCGTCAAATTTATTTGGCAAACTAGCGTAGTCAAAAAAATTATTTAAAAAAATAGCAAAACTTAATTAATATCATGTCATCGTTATATTTAGTTTTAACTAGTGAACCTTTATAATAATAAAGGAAGAATCCAACTAAACAGGTAATTTTGTTTTGATAAGGGATCATAATTTTTTTTTCTTCCTCGTGGAGTTTTTTTTTTCTTTCTCTCAAAAGTAGATAACAACTCTTATTTTTATATTATATATTATTCTCACTTAAAATTCAATATAAAGGTAACCGGATGTAAGTTCAAAAATTTATCTAGGTTAATTTAATCTTCTAATTCAAAATTAATATATAATTTGATCTACTATTTAAATTTTAATAATTATATCAAATTTTAAACTCAATCTATAATTTAAGTTTTAATTTTACTCTAGTTTCAAATTTAAGTTAATTTATCTAACTTAAAATTGAGGTTATTATCTAAAATTTAATCTAACTTACATATAAATTGTTAGATTATAATAAAATAAAAACTGAAAATAGAACAAATTCTTCAATAAGATAAAACTGGAAATGGAACGAATCAAATATGAATTGTTATATTATAATAAATAGATGTTACCTTGGATATCCTTCTGATCTGTATGTGACAAACCAATTATCAATAAAAGCTAACTCTACCAATAAAAAATAGACAAAAAAAAAATTCTGACCAAGAGAATCACCAAAGAGAAGGCAATCATATTTAGAACTTTGAACCTTCCGTCTTCATATTTCATTGTCATCTTCTACAACCTTCAAAAATTCTCAATCAATTCTTAGAATCATTATTACAATATACATGAATGAAAAAAAAAAAGAATAGAATATGTCCTTTTCTTTTACATGTCTATATAATTTTAACCTGTATTAGAATATATTTAAACAATATAAATGTATAGGAAACAAATCCTACACCAAAATATTATTGAAGGTCAAATTATCATGGCACATTTGCTCCTATAAAATGTACGTCAACGATGATCCATTTAATCATGACAATTAGTTCTTCAAAGCACTATTTACAACATATAATTACCACACATTAATTTTTTTTATCTAATTTGAATTTATTTACACCCACTAATTTCTAATTTAATTTAAATTAATCTAGTCGAATAAAGTTTAATCTAATTTTACTTAATCTAATGTAAATTAAAATAAATTCTAATTCATAACTTAAATATAATTTTAGTTTGTTATATATAGAAAGATATAGAGCACCGGGATAAAAAAGAAGAAGTAGTGAAACTCCATACAGTAAGTACAACACTTCTACAGAACACAAATAGATTTGATATCAAAAGATAAATTATATTTATATATGTATAGTTATTTAAGAGATATGAACCAGCCTGAAACACAAAGCCGAAGAGATTTGATATCAAAAAATAAAATTTATTTATTTATTTATTTATTTATTTATTTAAGAGAAATGAACCAACTTGAAAATTCAGTAGAAGTTGTTTACTTTTTTTTAAATTTCTTTCTTTCGGGAAAAAAGAGATGGTGAGAGAGGCTACTGTACTTAAGATAAACGTAAAAAGAGGTGACTTACAAAATAATTTAAAATTAGAGAGAGATCAATTACCTTTTTATCCATATACAATGACATTGTTATCTAAATATTTATAACATCCAAATAATATATTTATAAAATTATGTAATTAAAATACCCCTAGTGTTATGACACACGTGTCTGTGTGCAATATTTTCTCATTTCATTACAATTGTATGATTGTATGTCCAATTTTTAATCCATAATAATTTACTCAATCTTTTTACAAATCTACCAAAAATAATAATTAAGTCCTTTGAAATCGGTTACAAAATTTTAGGAACTCAATAAAACTCTTTTTTAATTTGTAATTGAATAACCAGTAGAATATTGGAGACAATTGTATAATACATCCAATTTTCAATCCATATTATCCAAAAGAATTTATTGAAATCTTTATACAAATCAACCAAAATCAAAATTAAGTCTTTTAAAATCCGTTAGTAAAAGTTTAGAAACTCAATCAAATTTGTTAGGAACTCAATCAAACTCATTTCTAATCAATTATTTAAAATTATTTAAAATATTAATTGAATAATCAGTATTTTTTATAAAAATCTTAATTGAATAACCAATAGAATATTGGAGACAATTGAAATATTGGAGAGAACCAATTTATAATTTAAAAATATACAGTTTTGTATCATTTCCTCAAATCCCACCCAAAGAAGATTAGAATCGTAAAGTCATCCTCTCCTTTTCTCTTTATGATTTTATTTTGAAAAATTTGAAAAAAAAAATTTGGAATATTTTGTGAAATAAAAACTTCTGAAATATAATATCAAACAAATGTTGAATGGTGAAAAGAGTATAGATGAAATATGATATAAAACAGACTTAGAATGGTAAAAAGATGATAGATGGATCATTTTAATCTAAATGTTTAGAATTGGAATTTATTTTCTTTCGGTTGTTTGACAGGAGGTAGATGACATTTTTATGTATAAGGAGTCAGTTATAGATTATGGGTGTAAATGAGATTTTTATCCATAAATAATATCGTAAATCAAATAATCTATCTGTATATCCAAATATTTCTGATATTTGAATTATATAATAGTATTGATTAAGCTCTCCAGACTACCTGTCCTAGATTCATTAATTGTAAAATATCAGTATGATCACACCTTCTTCTCCAGCCAGCGTAGAGGTAATTAATTGGTTTTGATGTACAAACAATCACCAAGCTGCCACTGCGGAGCACGACGAATGACGATCTTCTCATTCGAATTAAGCCGTTCATGCATGTCAAGCTTACTGGTGACGAATTGATTTTCCTTGCTTCCTTCTGATATGCTAGCTGCAATAGAAAGCACAAAATAATTTGCGTCCTTCTAGCTAGATATAACCCCCAGAGGATTTCGACCCTGAGGAACTCGATCTCGATCCTGAAGATGAAGATGAAGATGAAGATGAAGATAAAGATGAAGAGAGAGAGAGAGAGAGAGAGAGAGGGGGCGGGTTCTGGCTGTCCGCTATGGGAAGGAGGGAGCGGGGGCACGTGGGAGGGTAGAGGAGGGGAGGGACCTAGGAAGAAGATGAAATGATAGGGGTATTTCGGTCAGAAATTATCACTCAAAGCAGTTGATTGTTAGTTTTCGTCAAAAATGGGGAATGTCAACTCAAATTTCTCAAACTTTTAAAACGTTGCTTTGGACTCTTTTTTCAAAACAACTGAACAACATGATCCTGTAGAGATGGGATCCAGAAGAAAGAGAACCTAATGAAATTATGTAGAGGAGTGTTAGTCCCGAGACATAATCAAAGATGGAAGAACCGAAAGTTGAAGTTGAGATCAGGAGTTCACAATAAAGTTTCCTCACTGATATACCTCGATCAACGAACAAATAAATTATGATCATGATTACAACTTGCTGCTGAAAAAATTCAATAATCAGAAAACAACCTTTGTTCTTCCTTGCAATCGCAGTTGCAGACGGACAGAACAGATTACAACTCACAGAAGAGAAGAGAAGAGAAGAAGGAGAAGGAGAAGAAGAAACAACTCTTGCTGGGGTGATGAAGATCATCGTTGCTCAAAGCAAGGTTCGTCCCACACGATCTACTCCTAGGAACCAGCAAGTTCTCAAAAAATTTCTGGAACGCTCGCTGTCACCTCCTTTCTGGACTCGCACGAAGCATAATCTCTCTACGTCTCTCTCTTTTCGAAGTAAGTTCTCAAAGAGCCACGAAAAGAGTATTTATAGAGAATGGTGGAAACCCTAGCCGCCAATCAGTTACGAAAAGATAGGAACGATTTAAATTCAAATCCCACAAAATACGGATCTGAATAACTAATCATATATTTCCATAACCGTCAAATTTCGCGATCAGTGGAATCGTGCGACAACCGCGCTCACGACCCATGCGCCCATGCGCGCAGCAGTGCATAGCCACCCGCTCATGCGCCCACTCAACACCCGCTCATGCGCCAGCACATACAACCATGCTAGCAGTGGCGTATTCAACTCGCGCATGAGCGTATCAAATGCGCACAAGCGCCATGCGCTAATGCTGACGTCTAAATGCAAAGTGCGCCAACAAAATGCCACTTTGCACCCTTGAGTCTGAGTCCGAGCCCGAGCCCGAGCCCGAGTCCTAGTCCGAGTTGCTAAGCCACTTTGGGACTTAGCTCCTATGAAATTAATTCCAAGAGCATGACAAAAAACATAAATGCTTTCATTGAGGAGTTCATCATTTTTTTTCTCCTAATAAACACCCCCACATGGCACCTATGTGCCCCACTACACCCCATGTGCACACCTCAACACATACAAAGTATTATATTGAGATACCCACTTGGTGGTATAGCCAATGTGGAACTATATTTACTAGTCCAAAGGAAACAACACAAACAATCCCCCACACCATGTAGGACTATATTTACTAGTCCAAAGGAAACAACACAAACAATCCCCCACATATCTCAATATATATGGGTTGAGCGTTCCCCATAGTGACTGCCCATCTTGCATTAAGATAGATGTCACTTCGACTTGAATCTTCCTACATGGGTCGAATAACAGTATGATACAAGAATGGACTAAGTCTTGAATTCTGCACCGTAGCTGTAATTCTTTCCACTCACACAGTGACATCAGTTGTGCTTCCGATTGTACACCAAAGGCCTTGTGCACGCCTGATTTCGGTGTATGTGTCTTGGACGTCTACAAGTGTTCCCTCAAGCGACGTCATATATCTCTTTCCATACACTCTAGGTGAGTTATTTTAAAGAGTCCTTGGCATGAAGCCTTGCGCTTCCTTGCGGAGCTACGCCGCTAACATGGCCCAAAGTTGAGGCTACACCTCATCGTGGTATCATACTACTGTAGCATTAGGTCCCAGCCTCTTTGTAGTGTCATACTACCCAGCATGAAGCCTTGCGCTTCCTTGCGGTGTTACGCCACGTGATAGGGCTCCCGTAGCCGAGGCTTTACATCTTTTACCTCTTGGTGGTGTCACACCACTATAACATAAGGTCACCGACCTCTTTGTAGTGATGCCTACCACTCTTCATTCTACAATATTAGGCCACCTGCCTATGTGCGGTACTATACCGCAGTGATATGGCCCAAAGCCGAGGCTTTACCATCTCTTGGTACCTCATCATGGTGTCACCCCACTGTATCATAGAGTACTATGCTCCTCTGTAGTGCTATGTTAACCGTGCTTCCTGTAAAGCACGTCGGTCATTCCAAATGCCCGAGAACTCATCAAGGCGTCTAAGCCTGTCACGACCCGCACCCGGTATAGGGGCACGAGAGCGTGGGTACGTCCAGCCTACGCCGCAGCATCGGCGGTAGAACGCTGTCTAGGTCACAATAAATACCAACATAACTAAATACATGTCAATGATGTTAATCTCCATAAGGAGGATAATATACATCTCACAATATCTCATAATGTAAACTCAGTCACAACAACTATAAGAGTATAAGGCACGATAAGAGATAAAAAGAATGACATAGTTAAACACCATATCTCAAAATATAGATAAATCACAGTCTAGCTGTCCAACACGAGTCTCCACAAGTCTCAAATTAAACTTAACATAAGTCTAAACATAACTCAAATAAACCTCAATAAGTCTCAGATGCATAATATAAATACTATCTAAATAGCTGCAGGTAATGTCTCATCTAAAGGAATAGTCTCCTCTAAGATCTCTGGTGTGTAGTCTGCATCTATACCCGATCCATAGTGTGTAGTACAGAACTCCTCAAGATCCTCTGGAAAAAATATTCAGTCAGGATTGGAACGAAGTACAAGCACTAACAGCAGTTCCATATATATTGACAAAACTATAACACAGTGTAAAGAAATACAAGACAGATAGGAATACTGGCAATAAAAAATACTGAAAATAAGGAAATACTGGAATAAAGAAATACAGGAACATCATCATCAATATACATCTAGCAATGAATAGAAATACAAGTACACGCAAGAACAATGAACTGGTATATAAGTGTGTACAAGAACAATAACTAGAACATGTGGAGATGCTAGGTCAATATACTAGAGATACATATCAAGAATCATCTAACTAAGTGTGTGAAACATCAGCATATCATGTGATCGGCTTGGGACTGATAAGACTCATTACATTGATTAGCGATCATCCCTGTAAGGTCAGGCTAACCACATGTAACAACGATGAGGCATGTAATGGTAAGGTTGCACTGACGTGAGGTGTGGGTGAGCTATGATGCATGTAAAGTTGGATATGATCACATAAGCTACTAATATTTTTTCGTTTTTCCCCAGCTAGCACGAAAGATTCTAATCACGACTCCTCGTGACAGATCTCAATGATGCCAACTCGTGTAAACAACAGTGTCAGAGTCATGTACGCTATACAACAAGAGTTATAGAGATAATCAACATAATGGAAACTATCAGAGAATATACTCGCATGTGGTCCTTAGCTGGCAATACCAATGTCCGGGTTCCAAAGTATCGTCTGAATGATCCAACAGTCCTATAGATATATCATATAACACAATACTGCATCAGACATTACTCTAACACACAATCAACATAATGATCTCAAAGACTACGCTAGGGGTGGTCACGTCTGTCGTTGTTGTGCATAACAGACAGTCAATGGTACGGTCTTGCCAGTACGTCAGTGTACATATGGCAGTCTGCTATCATGCTACATGGTCACAGGTCGATGTAACTACGGGGTATCCGTGGTCACATTCAAGACATCTAGTACATATAATACATAGTACATAATATACATATTACAATCATACAAATTAATTACACTTATAATAGATATATGTATATACATAATAGAATTTATACTATGTATATATTAAATATATATTAGGGATCCATGTACGATACATATACGTAGGTATATATATACTTAATTTGAGAATTATACTATTTATATACTTATACATTAATATACATTTAGACATATATTAATACGTATGCCAATACGTACCTACCAACTATATATATATATATATATATATATATATCCATATACCCACAAGACACGTATACTAAACCCTGGCTATAACGTATGCATATAATGAAGAATACGCGTATGCGTATACGTATACGTGTATGCAAGGAGAAGAAAATCGAACCTGTGTACGTACACGACGACGACGGGGTGCTGGTGGTGCGTGGTTCAGTCGAGGGGAGATCGACGTGGGTGTTCGGGCGAGGTTGCTGGATCCAGTTGGTCGGCGGCGTCAGTCTCCGGTCGGGTTGGCGTCTCGGGCAGTCGGCTCCGCGGGAAATTGACAAATGCAGCGGGATTCCGGTCGGGTCGGGGGTCGAAGTGATCGGCAGGTGGTCGGGTGCTGACGTTGATGGGCGACTCCGGCGTTTAGTCGTGGAGAGTCGGCAATTGGTAGCGGTTCAGGCGACTGCGACTGGGTTCAGGTGCAGTAGTGTAGGCGGGGATGGGCGAACGAAGGCGGTTAAGGGGATGCTTGGTCGAGGTGTTGGGGTGCAGGTACAGCGGTCGGCGAGAAGATGGCCACGGCGAGCGAGTCGTGCGGAGGCGGGAAGTATGTTCGATCGAGGAGAATGATGAGGCGGTCTGGAGTTCTGCCTTCAGGCGAGCGTCGTGGTGTCGTGGTGTCGTGGGTAAGAGGACTGGTCGATTCGTGGCAGCGGAAATGGGGTGGACTGTCCCGGCGGAAGAGGAGGAAAGGTAGATGATGATGAATAGGAGGAAAAACAGGGATAGGTCGGCTGGTAGCTAAAGTTAGTTTTAGGTTGAAAAAGAAAAGTAAGGGAAAAGATACTATATATATATTGTAAACTTGGGTTGACCTAAAATTTAGCCTGGTCAAAGCCCTCTTGGGATTGGGCTTTCTCATGGGTATTTCTATGGCTAGGATTTTAATTAAATTAAAAATGAATGGGTATGATTCCATTGGCTCAAGGTTTTAGGGCCATGGTCTTAAGGAGGTTGGTGTTCAATTACACACCCCCAAAGATCATGGAAAAAATATAAATGAAGGAGAAATGGATTTATTCACGTGTCTTGTCCAACGGAGTGGATACCTTAATGCACTTTTGCATAAAAGTGCCAAACAATTGGAAAACTGCACAAAGTCAGATTTATGGGTTTAATTAATTTAAAATAAAGCAAATGGTGTTCTATCATTAATTGGAAGTACAAGGTACTGAATTTAAGTGGGACACAAGTGTCATGAATAAAGTAGACTCAGAATAGAATATTATCCTAATTTGGATTGCTCAAAATGGGTCGAGATTGTGTCTCCAATTTCGATTGGAACACACAAGGATACAAGGTTTGATTTATTAAGAATTAAATACAATCAGTTGCGACGAATGTTGTGCGTCTAAAATAAAACACAACAAGACATAATTATGAGTCACACAAGGATTAAAATAACAGTCTGGCACGTCTAGGACAAGGGTGTGAAATCTGTTGGAAGACAAGGGCTAGTGTAGCGCTCTAATTATCGAAACAACGGTAAAGTGCAATAATCAATTAAAATCATAATTATTTAGATATAACTAATTATCATGCAATCATTTACATATTAATTACGAAAGACAAAAATACCCCTAATCTGAAATGTGGGGGTGACAAGTCTACCCTCCTTAAAAGAATTTTGTCCTCGAAATTAAAATAAACTAGCACAAAAATAAACATTCAAACAAGGAATTATACCTCAAGTCTCGAAGAGATACGGATATTGCTCGCATATTTCGTCCTCTCTCTCCCAGGTTGACTCTCCTGGAGAGTGATGTCTCCATGCAACATGAACCAAAGGAATAGTCTGGTTCCGCAATGCCCTCTCTCTACGATCCAAGATCTTAACGGGTTATTCAGGATAGCTGAATGTCGGTCCAACTTCGATCTCCTAGTGATCTAGTACGTGACTAGGATCGGCCACGTACCTTCTCAACTGCGACACGTGGAACACGTCATGCACTCCATCTAGAGCAGGCGGCAAATCAAGTCTATAGGCCACTGCACCGACCCTTGCAAGAATACTAAAGGGTCCGATGTATCGTGGACTAAGCTTTCCGCCTCTGCCAAAACGAATCGTGCCCCGTGTCGGAGAAATCCGTAGGAACACCAAACGCCAACCTAGAATAAACAATCTTAACACGCAATCTAAAACAAAACAATCACAACCAAGTAAAAACAAAACTAATACCTGAAACTCTAGGGGTCTACGGTGGCTATCGGCCCAATGCCGCTGTCTGTCCTGCGCCACTCGCAGTCTGTCTCTGATAAGTTTTACCTTTTCTGCTGCATCCACGACCATTTCTGGTCCTAACAAAGCTCTCTCTCCAACATCATCCCAAAATAACGGTGTACGACACCTTCGTCCATATAAAGCCTCAAATGGTGACATCTCAATGCTGGCCTGGTAGCTGTTGTTGTAAGCAAACTCTACTAGGTGTAGATGATCCTCCCAAGAACCTCTGAGATCCAAAACGCAAGTGCGTAGCATATCTTCAAGAGTCTGAATAGTCCTTTCAGACTGTCCGTCTGTCTGGGGGTGATACGCGGTACTGAACTTGAGCTAAGTGCCCAAGCTAGCCTGCAGACTCCTCCAGAAATGGGAAGTGAAAAGACTATCCCGATCTGAGACAATACTCACAGGAACTCCATGTAATCTGACAATCTGTTGTACGTACATCTCTGTCAGCTTCTCTGTTGAAGTACCCACTTTGAATGGTAAGAAGTGGGCTGATTTGGTCAATCTATCTACGATGACCCAAATCGCGTCATTTCCTCCTGAAGAACGTAGAAGTCCTGAAATAAAATCCATAGTCACGTGCTCCCACTTCCATTCTGGAATGGGTAAAGGTTAAAGCAATCTTCCTGGCCTCTATTGATCTGCTTTTACCTGTTGGCACACTAAGCATCGGGATACAAAGCGTGCTACTTCGTGCTTCATACCATACCACCATACATGCTCCCTCAAATCTCGATACATCTTATTGGCTCCGGGATGCATCGAGTACTGAGAGCGGTGTGCCTCTTGCAAAACTTCTTCGCACAGCTCTCCACTTGGCACACACATCCTCGTGCCATGCCGCAGAGACCCATCATCCGCAATAGTGAAGTCGTCTATCAATCATGTCCGAACTTGTGCTCTAATATTCCTTAGAGTCTCATCATCATACTGAGCAGCTTTAATTCTATCCATCAGCTCCGATTATATTTGCAATCCCCACATCTGAATCTCAACACCTGGAACTAGTACTTCAATTCCCAAGCTCTCAAGATCAGCTAATAAATGTCTATCCGAAGTCAAGCACATAGCCATCGGATACCTACCCAAGGCATCGGCGACTACGTTGGCCTTTCCTGGATGGTACTGTAATGAGATATCAAAGTCTTTCATCAACTCTAACCACCTTCTCTGTCTCATGTTCAGCTCCTTCTGTATAAACATGTACTTCAAGCTCTTGTGGTCTGTGAAGATATCCACACGCTCTCCGTACAGATAGTGCTTCCACAGCTTTAGGGCAAAGATAACTGCTGCTAACTCCAAATCGTGAGTGGGGTAGTTCTTTTCATAAGGGCGTAATTGTCTTGAAGCATAGGCAACTACTTTTCCATGTTGTTGAAGAACGCACCCTAAACCTTTTCCTGAAGCATCACTGTAGATAGTGAATCCACTTGTCCCTGACGGCAACGTCAAAACTGGCGCTGTCGTCAATCTCCTCTTTAGCTCATCGAATGCGGCTTGACATTCTTCTGTCCAGACAAATTCCACATCTTTCTTGGTCAGCCTAGTCATTGGCTCTGCAATCTTGGAAAAGTCTTGTACAAATCTTCTGTAGTATCCTGCTAGTCCGAGAAAGCTCCTGATTTCAGCTACCGTACTGGGGGTAGCCCATGATTCCACTGCTTCGATCTTCTTTGGGTTAACTGAAATTCCGTTACCCGTCACCATATGTCCAAGAAATTCAACCTTGTCAAGAAAGAACTCACACTTTGAAAGCTTTCCCTATAACTTCTCTCTCCTGAGAGTCTCTAAGACCATCCTCAGGTGCTCTTCATGCTCTTCTGGGGTCTTCGAATATATTAGAATATCGTCGATAAACACCACTACGAACTTGTCAAGGTACTGGTGGAATACCTTGTTCATCAAGTTCATAAATATGGCTGGTGCGTTGGTTAAACCAAACGGCATTACTATAAATTCAAACTGGCCATATCTGGTCCAAAAGGCTGTCTTCGGTATGTCTTCCTTCTTCACCTTCACCTGGTGATAGCCTGACCTCAAGTCTATTTTTGAAAACATCTTTGCTCCGCTCAATTGATCGAAAATATCATCTATCCTCGGCAGCGGGTATTTGTTCTTGATAGTGAGGTTGTTCAGAGCTCTATAATCGATACACATGCGTACAGTGCCGTCCTTCTTCGGTACAGATAATACCGGTGCTCCCCATGGCGATGAACTGGATCTAATGAAACATTTGTCTTGCAGCTCATCAACTTGCTTATTCAGTTCTACCAACTCGTTGTTGTTGACTCTATAGACATGTTGCGAAATAGGCTTCGCTCCTGGTATCAAGTCTATAGAGAATTTAACATCTCTGTCTGACGGCAAACCTGGCAACTCCTCTGGAAATACATCCAGGAACTCCGCTATAAGTGCCTCTGCTCTGCTCCTCTGCTCCTCTGGCGATCTCGAACTCTGGTCCTCCTGGTGGTCGAAATACTACTCTACCTCCGTGACAATCTATAGAAGCATGGTGTTTACTCAGCCAGTCCATTCCGAGTACAATATCGTATCCCGGAAGTGGCATGACGAGTAAACTCACGCTCAAATCTCGGTCTTCCAATGACACTCTCCGATCCTTGCAACAATCACGGACTAGGATAATGCCTCCTCCTGTCGTGATCTTGCAAGTCCTATCTAATGGTTCCGTGTCTAAACGATGCTTAAGGGCATAAGATACAGATACGAAACTATGGGAAGCGCCAAAATCAAATAATGCAAGTGCTGGAATAGAATCGAGTAAAACTGAACCTGAAATCACGTCTCCAGCTGGCTCGTCCTCCTCAGTAGTCATGGCGTAAGCTCGTCCCTGTGGTGCTCCTCTCTGCTGCTGCTGGTGGAAGTGGAGGTCCTCTCTGCTGGCCTTCTGGTACAATAGGTGCTCTGGCTGGTCCTCTCTGAGCTGCTGCTCCTCCCTGACGAGTTTGAATAGCTGGGCAGTCCATCAGCTAATGTGCTGCTGATCCACATGACAAGCAAGTGCCCAACCTTTTTCTGCAGATGTCTCTTGTATGTCCCATCTTTTCGTAATATGAACATGGGGCAACGAGCTGATTCTGTCTCTGTGGTTGTTGTTGCTGAATATGTCCTCGAACTGGTGCCTGTTGTTGGTGTTGCTGCTAGTACGGCCTTTGTTGTTGTCGTTGTTGAAAGTGTGGGCGCTTGGTCGGTCCTGTGTTACCACCTGTTCCTCCAGAAGTATCACGTCCTCTCTTGGGCCTGAGGTCCAAGTCGTCTTCGACAATCTGGGCATCCATCAGAATACCCTCAAATGTAGCGGTGCGTCATCCCGAAGTACGAGACTTGATCTCTCTATTCAATCCCTTTCTGAATTTTCGTGCTCTGTCTCCTGGATCTCGAATCATCGATGGCGCAAATCGACTCAATCGGCAAAACTCTGTGGCATATTCGTCGACTGACATACCTCCTTGGATTAAGTCATGGAACTGACTTTCTAATGCTCCCAAGGCTACGTCAGGAAAGAATTTCTCCTTGAAGAGCTCCGTAAAGTCCTCCCAAGTAAGTCCTCCAACAGCGAGTCTTGGCTCTGTACGATACCACGTCAGTGCGATATCAAACATCTGACTGCCAGCGGCCTCTATCTGAAGAATCTCCGGGATCTGTGATAAGCGCAAATTCCTCTCTATGTCCTCTAACCAATCGTCAGCATAGAGTATTCCTTCTGTGCCTTTGAACTCTCGAGACATCATCCTCTTAAAGTCCACTATGGTACCTGGTCTCTGTTGTTGCTGGCCAGGATGCTGCGGTTGTCGTGCTACTCTCTCCACAGCCTGGAGAGCCACCTGATGAGCATTCTCCATGCTTTCTCTCATCGGTTCTGTCTGTGCCTGGTGTTCTTCTGCTTGCACTCTCTGAGCCTCATCTTGAACACGCTGAGCTTCCGCTGTTACTCTCTGGGCCTCTAGCATGCCCTGCATCAGTGCGAACATCTGTGCCCCATCAGTGGGCACTCCTCCAGGAATCGGTGTCGGTGGTGGTGGAAGGTTGTCTGTCATAGCTGGGGCAATCCTTTAAATAGGTGGAGGAGGAATCCCGTTAGCTGCAGATACTTCCACATGAACAGAAGATGTATGAGGAACTCCAGGTGTCTGTTCGTCAGGTTGAGAGGTGGCAGACCTATCTAAAGTTGATGCTCCCACTCTCATGGATCTAGTATTCGGCGGCATCCTGAATACAGATCAAAAGAATCAATGATAGATACGATATTATCAAGGAAGGACAGAAAAATTCTAAAAGAAGCAATCAATTAGAATAGCATTGCGAAGATTAGAATCTCCTAGTGTGATTGAGCATACTCTCTTCCTAAATCCTATTTCCTATATCCTATCGCATGCTCGTAGTAGTACAACTAAGTTGTGGCACTACCACGATATCGCACAATTTGCGAAACTTGACCTGCATGGGGCACCACTAAAAACGTGTCACGACCCGCACCCGGTATAGGGGCACGAGAGCGTGGGTACGTCCAGCCTACGCCGCAGCATCGGCGGTAGAACGCTGTCTAGGTCACAATAAATACCAACATAACTAAATACATGTCAATGATGTCAATCTCCATAAGGAGGACAATATACATCTCACAATATCTCATAATGTAAACTCAGTCACAACAACTATAAGAGTATAAGGCACGATAAGAGATAAAAAGAATGACATAGTTAAACACCATGTCTCAAAATATAGATAAATCACAGTCTAGCTGTCCAACACGAGTCTCCACAAGTCTCAAATTAAACTTAACATAAGTCTAAACATAACTCAAATAAACCTCAATAAGTCTCAGATGCATAATATAAATACTATCTAAATAGCTGCAGGTAATGTCTCATCTAAAGGAATAGTCTCCTCTAAGATCTCTGGTGTGTAGTCTGCATCTATACCCGATCCATAGTGTGTAGTACAGAACTCCTCAAGATCCTCTGGAAAAAATATTCAGTCAGGATTGGAACGAAGTACAAGCACTAACAGCAGTTCCACATATATTGACAAAACTATAACACAGTGTAAAGAAATACAAGACAGATAGGAATACTGGCAATAAAAAATACTGGAAATAAGGAAATACTGGAATAAAGAAATACTGGAACATCATCATCAATATACATCTAGCAATGAATAGAAATACAAGTACACGCAAGAACAATGAATTGGTATATAAGTGTGTACAAGAACAATAACTAGAACATGTGGAGATGCTAGGTCAATATACTAGAGATACATGTCAAGAATCATCTAACTAAGTGTGTGAAACATCAGCATATCATGTGATAGGCTTGGGACTGATAAGACTCATTACATTGATTAGCAATCATCCCTGTAAGGTCAGGCTAACCACATGTAACAGCGATGAGGCATGTAATGGTAAGGTTGCACTGACGTGAGGTGTGGGTGAGCTATGATGCATGTAAAGTTGGGTATGATCACATAAGCTACTAATATTTTTTCGTTTTTCCCCAGCTAGCACGAAAGATTCTAATCACGACTCCTCGTGACAGATCTCAATGATGCCAACTCGTGTAAACAACAGTGTCAGAGTCATGTACGATATACAACAAGAGTTATAGAGATAATCAACATAATGAAAACTATCAGAGAATGTACTCGCATGTGGTCCTTAGCTGGCAATACCAATGTCCGGGTTCCAAAGTGTCGTCTGAATGATCCAACAGTCCTATAGACATATCATATAACACAATACTGCATCAGACATTACTCTAACACACAATCAACATAATGATCTCAAAGACTACGCTAGGGGTGGTCACGTCTGTCGTTGTTGTGCATAACAGACAGTCAATGGTACGGTCTTGCCAGTACGTCAGTGTACATATGGCAGTCTGCTATCATGCTACATGGTCACAGGTCGATGTAACTACGGGGTATCCGTGGTCACATTCAAGACATCTAGTACATATAATACATAGTACATAATATACATATTACAATCATACAAATTAATTACACTTATAATAGATATATGTATATACATAATAGAATTTATACTATGTATATATTAAATATATATTAGGGATCCATGTACGATACATATACGTAGGTATATATATACTTAATTTGAGAATTATACTATTTATATACTTATACATTAATATACATTTAGACATATATTAATACGTATGCCAATACGTACCTACCAACTATATATATATATATATATATCCATATACCCACAAGACACGTATACTAAACCCTGGCTATAACGTATGCATATAATGAAGAATACGCATATGCGTATACGTATACGTGTATGCAAGGAGAAGAAAATTGAACCTGTGTACGTACACGACGACGACGGGGTGCTGGTTGTAACACCCTGTTCCGCTCAAGCGGACTGCCGTCTCAATCGGCAATCGTGCAGCTGTCCCGACCCACTTTGCCTCGATCAAGAAGCAAAGGATATCCAGACTTATCCCTACAGGAATCCGGCTTGGACTTTCAGAGGCTCGCTCAGACGTATCGCTCTACCGAGGCGAATCATCACTAAGGTGGGTGGCTACGGTGAACTTGTCTTTGCTTAGCCAGCACACATAAAATCTGGAATGTTTATGCTAGTCGCTAGGTGAATCACCTCCAGCATGCTAATAAATCCAACGCACCTAGCTAAGGGAATAATCCCAACTTGTATTGCTTGCTAGAACATGGAAATGAAATACTGCTTATATGTTCAGACCCTCGCATGCTAAGTCCCTTAACGGTTTCATCTCTCGGACTACCTTCGGGCCCGAGCAAACGTACTGATTATGTTCCTTAGGACGCATGCTTGTCTGCTTGATTGTTACCGTGTTTTCATCCAAACACCGGAAGACTACTAAGTAGTCATTCCGTGCATGATTGACCCTGCAAGTATCCTGGACCGTTAGGTCACCAAGCAGCCCCGAACCAGGAGAATGCATCAAGACAAGTTATTGTACAAAGAACAAGATCCAAGTATCCCGTGTACTCGTGTACTCGTGTTCCCGTGCACTCGTGTTCTCGTGTTCTCTTGTTCAAAGTGCACGCGTGTTCTCGTGTTCTCGTGTATCTCGTGATAATTGAATGACCCAAAAAGAAAGTGCATGTCGCGGACAACTTGGAAACGAGGTATAGTTCCACGGACGGTCACCGGGGCACTGGGGCCGATCCGATCCGGATGGAACTCTTGTGTGGTCCCTCGTGTTCGGGCGAGTGGTTTGTAGCACCTCGTGTACTTACGTTGCATTCCACTTTCCCGGGACCACATCACGTGTGTAGTCCATCGTGTGCGGACAAGATGGTTTGTAGCACATCGTGTACTTTGTTGCATTCCATCTTGGCCTTGGACTACTTCATGTACAATCTATCGTGTACGGGCGAGATGGTTCGTAGCGCATCGTGTGCTCTCGTTGCGTTCCATTCTCGTCTGGGATTAGTCCTTTATGGCTATGCCAGCGACTCATGTTCATATAGATAAGTCATCCTCGCTTAGCGGCTATCCGCGTGCGAGTCATTGCATCAAGAACAACTGAGCACACTAAATACTGTCCCATTCAATGACTCTCATATTTGCATGTTGCATATGCTATGCTCCTGAATGTTTATACATGCCCCTGCTTAAATTAACAATGTTTGCCTTGGACAGGGAAGGAGATGGTAAGTTGGTAAGTCTCGCCGTGTTTCCTCTAACATCGCACGGCGCACTGCCCGACACGTTAGGCTATTCAATATCTGCATGAAACTGATCCTAAGGCAACTAGAAAGACAACTGAATAGTTGTGCACGGAACCTGTATTACGTGTTTGGATTTGTCAAGCGGGCGAGTAGCTTCCCCACCAGTGCATTCAATGTACTGATAATCCACCAGCTTGTATGCAGGGTGCGGGAGAACCTCGTTCGGTGCGGACGCCTCCAACGTGCGTGCTAAGGCCAGGAGTTCCCTCTGAAGCCTTGCAACGGTGCGTCCGGAACAGAAGCACATATAGAAGACATAATATTGTGAACATCGCCTTACCATCGCCTGTACAATCATTTCACAGTTGTAGCCACTTGGCACGCTTTTATTGTTTCAGTGAGAGAGGCTTGAGCGACTTGTAATCTCGGCTATACGCCGCCTGTAACATAAGTTATATCAATAAAAGAGCTTGCTTTACTTCAACTTGTGTTTCAATGCTTCCGCTATATTTGTCGACTCAGTGAACCTGTTACCGATCGCCTATGCGTTCATGACTCCGCTGCACTCGGACAATCTGTGCGACTCTGTGGCTTAGAACTCTAACCGCCAGCCAATGAACCATGGCCTTGCACGGGCGTGGCTCACGCTCGTGCGGCGTCACGCCCGGATGGGTTAAGCGATCGTTCAGCGGGAGCGCTGGCGAGGGTGATTCCCGCCTAGCGGGAACGGCACATTGCCTGCGGGAGATCGGGGCGTGACAGGTTGGTATCAGAGCCTGGCTTCTACGCCTTTGGACTTCGATTCGATATCTCTGTTTCGAAAGCTCGTTCGTTGGTTATGTGCGCTCTCTCTCTCAATGCCTCGATGGAATGTTCCAACAATAAGTCTAAATACTTTCAAAATATGTTTTGAATGATATGCTTGCTTGTCTGGTTGTATACTGCGAGTGGCCTTTGTGCCAACCTGTGCGAACCCCTGAGAGTATCGCTAGTAGCTTGTCAGATTTTCACTAACCCTAAGTTTGGTTGAATGCATCTATTCGAGGGACGCCTTGAACTAGTGCACCATCCAAGACTTAGAAAAGGTGAAACTCGAGTGCTAAGACTTCGCTATCACTAAGCTGGTTGACGTGTTCACGCTAGAGGGTACCTTCGAAAGTGCGCACGATCCAGTCTAAGCGATATGCTGATTTCGAAGCTTGTGCAAGTGAAGATCCAAATGAACAAGTACAAACGACTTGTCTAGGATTGCCTCAACCCTAGATTACTGCTTGTCCTTAGTAAGTCTCGAGGACGAGACTTTTTCTAAGTTGGGTAGGATGTAACACCCTGTTCCGCTCAAGCGGACTGCCGTCTCAATCGTCAATCGTGCAGCTGTCTCGACCCGCTTTGCCTCGATCAAGAAGCAAAGGATATCCAGACTTGTCCCTACAGGAATTCGACTTGGACTTTCAGAGGCTCGCTCAGACGTATCGCTCTACCGAGGCGAATCATCGCTAAGGTGGGTGGCTACGGTGAACTTGTCTTTGCTTAGCCAGCACACATAAAATCTGGAATGTTTATGCTAGTCGCTAGGTGAATCACCTCCAGCATGCTAATAAATCCAACGCACCTAGCTAAGGGAATAATCCCAACTTGTATTGCTTGCTAGAACATGGAAATAAAATACTGCTTATATGTTCAGACCCTCGCATGCTAAGTCCCTTAACGGTTTCATCTCTCGGACTACCTTCGGGCCCGAGCAAACGTACTGATTATGTTCCTTAGGACGCATGCTTGTCTGCTTGATTGTTACCGTATTTTCATCCAAACCCCGGAAGACTACTAAGTAGTCGTTCCGTGCATGATTGACCCTGCAAGTATCCTGGACCGTTAGGTCACCAAGCAGCCCCGAACCAGGGGAATGCATCAAGACAAGTTATTGTACAAAGAACAAGATCCAAGTATCCCGTGTACACGAGTACTCGTGTTCCCGTGCACTCGTGTTCTCGTGTTCTCTTGTTCAAAGTGCACGCGTGTTCTCGTGTTCTCGTGTATCTCGTGATAATTGAATGACCCAAAAAGAAAGTGCATGTCGCGGACAACTCGGAAACGAGGTATAGTTCCACGGACGGTCACCGGGGCACTGGGGCCGATCCGATCCGGATGGAACTCTTGTGTGGTCCCTCGTGTTCGGGCGAGTGGTTTGTAGCACCTCGTGTACTTACGTTGCATTCCACTTTCCCGGGACCACATCACGTGTGTAGTCCATCGTGTGCGGACAAGATGGTTTGTAGCACATCGTGTACTTTGTTGCATTCCATCTTGGCCTTGGACTACTTCATGTACAATCCATCGTATACGGGCGAGATGGTTCGTAGCGCATCGTGTGCTCTCGTTGCGTTCCATTCTCGTCTGGGATTAGTCCTTTATGGCTATGCCAGCGACTCATGTTCATATAGATAAGTCATCCTCGCTTAGCGGCTATCCGCGTGCGAGTCATTGCATCAAGAACAACTGAGCACACCAAATACTGTCCCGTTCAATGACTCTCATGTTTGCATGTTGCATATGCTATGCTCCTGAATGTTTATACATGCCCCTGCTTAAATTAACAATGTTTGCCTTAGACAGGGAAGGAGATGGTAAGTTGGTAAGTCTCGCCGTGTTTCCTCTAACATCGCACGGCGCACTGCCCGACACGTTAGGCTATTCAATATCTGCATGAAACTGATCCTAAGGCAACTAGAAAGACAACTGAATAGTTGTGCACGGAACCTGTATTACGTGTTTGGATTTGTCGAGCGGGCGAGTAGCTTCCCCACCAGTGCATTCAATGTATTGATAATCCACCAGCTTGTATGCAGGGTGCGGGAGAACCTCGTTCGGTGCGGACGCCTCCAACGTGCGTGCTAAGGCCAGGAGTTCCCTCTGAAGCCTTGCAACGGTGCGTCCGGAACAGAAGCACATATAGAAGACATAATGTTGTGAACATCGCCTTACCATCGCCTGTACAATCATTTCACAGTTGTAGCCACTTGGCACGCTTTTATTGTTTCAGTGAGAGAGGCTTGAGCGACTTGTAATCTCGGCTATACGCCGCCTGTAACATAAGTTATATCAATAAAAGAGCTTGCTTTACTTCAACTTGTGTTTCAATACTTCCGCTATATTTGTCGACTCAGTGAACCTGTTACCGATCGCCTATGCGTTCATGACTCTGCTGCACTCGGACAATCTGTGCGACTCTGTGGCTTAGAACTCTAACCGCCAGCCAATGAACCATGGCCTTGCACGGACGTGGCTCACGCTCGTGCGCCATCACGCCCGGATGGGTTAAGCGATCGTTCCGCGGGAGCGCTGGCGAGGGTGATTCCCGCCTAGCGGGAACGGCACATTGCCTGCGGAAGATCGGGGCGTGACACTGGTGGTGCGTGGTTCAGTCGAGGGGAGGTCGACGTGGGTGTTCGGGCGAGGTTGCTGGATCCAGTTGGTCGGCGGCGTCAGTCTCCGGTCGGGTTGGCGTCTCGGGCAGTCGGCTCCGCGGGAAATCGACAAATGCAGCAGGATTCCGGTCGGGTCGGGGGTCGAAGTGATCGGCAGGTGGTCGGGTGCTGGCGTTGATGGGCGGCTCCGGCGTTTAGTCGTGGAGAGTCGGCAATTGGCAACGGTTCAGGCGACTGCGGCTGGGTTCAGGTGCAGCGGTGTAGGCGGGGATGGGCGAACGGAGGCGGTTAAGGGGATGCTTGGTCGAGGTGTTGGGGTGCAGGTACAGCGGTCGACGAGGAGATGGCCACGGCGAGCGAGTCGTGCGGTGGCGGGAAGTATGTTCGATCGAGGAGAATGATGAGGCGGTCTGGAGTTCTGCCTTCAGGCGAGCGTCATGGCATCGTGGTGTCGTGGCGTCGTGGGGAAGAGGACTGGTCGGTTCGTGGCAGCAGAAACGGGGTGGACTGTCCCGGCGGGAGAGGAGGAAAGGTAGATGATGATGAATAGGAGGAAAAAGAGGGATAGGTCGGCTGGTAGCTAAAGTTAGTTTTAGGTTGAAAAAGAAAAGTAAGGGAAGAGATACTATATATATATATATATATATTGTAGACTTGGGTTGACCTAAAATTTAGCTTGGTCAAAGCCCTCTTAGGATTGGGCTTTATCATGGGTATTTCTATGGCTAGAATTTTAATTAAATTAAAAATGAATGGGTATGATTCCATTGGCTCAAGGTTTTAGGGCCATGGTCTTAAGGAGGTTGGTGTTCAATTACACACCCCCAAAAATTATGAAAAAAAATATAAATGAAGGAGAAATAGGTTTATTCACGTGTCGTATCCAACGGAGTGGACACCTTAATGCACTTTTGCATAAAAGTGCCCAACAATTAAAAAATTGCTCAAAGTCAGATTTATGGGTTTAATTAATTTAAAATAAAGCAAACGGTGTTCTATCATTAATTGGAAGTACAAGGTACTGAATTTAAGTGGGACACAAGTGTCATGAATAAAGTAGACTCATAATAGAATATTATCCAAATTTGGGTTGCTCAAAATGGGTCGAGATTGTGTCTCCAATTTCGATTGGAACACACAAGGATACAAGGTTTGATTTATTAAGAATTAAATACAATCAGTTGCGACGAATATTGTGCGTCTAAAATGAAACACAACAAGACATAATTATGAGTCACACAAGGATTAAAATAACAGTCTGGCACGTCTAGGACAAGGGTGTGAAATATGTTGGAAGACAAAGGCTAGTGTAGCGCTCTAATTATCGAAACAACGGTAAAGTGTAACAATCAATTAAAATCACAATTATTTAGATATAATTAATTATCATGCAATCATTTACATATTAATTACGAAAGACAAAAATACCCCTAATCTGAAATGTGGGGGTGACAAAGCCATCCTCCCACAAGACTTGTTCTACATAAAGAACAAGTAGTAGACAACAGTGGTTCTGGGTCTGTAACCCCTCAATGTCTCAAAGGACTACCCATTGTTCCTGATATTCTCCCAGTCAATGATCCTTCTTTGAATCAAAAGCTAGATGCCTAGTAGATTTCTCTTTGAATTAATAGCATAAAACTTTATGGTAAAATTACAAAGACATGATATCATAATGTCTTCAAGCCCATTTTGATTGTTGTGTCCTCGACCAGCTAGCGCTTGAGACCTTTGGTGAACGGATCGGCCAGATTTTGTTGGCTCTGAACATCAATCACAGCAATGACTCCAGTCTTGATAAGATCATTCACTGTCATGTGCCTCGGTCGCACAGTCATCTTCTTATCATTGAATAAATTATTTGATGCCATTACTGCAGTCGCCTGATTGTCGCAGTATATCAGTACCGCCAGAATCTGCGCACCAACCATTGGAAGATCATACATGAGCTAATGAAGTCACTCTGCTTCATCCGTTGTAGCCGTCAGTGCATAGAACTCTGATTATGTCACTCCCCATTCCCAATATACGTATTTGGAGCGTAATTATTTTCTTGGTAACGTAGTTATATGTTGTAGAGAGACTAGACTCATTCTTTGGTTCACTTGGCTCTTGGTTTATTTGTTTGGTTTTGTTTTATCATAAGTTGAACCCATGGTCCAAACCTCAAACCCTCCATATATAACCCAACTTCTCTCTCTCTCTCCTCACATTTTTTTCTCTTCCATTCTCTTTCTTAGGTTCTTCTCTCCCCCTCCATAGGAAAGTACATCTTGCAAGAAATGAAAAAACCCTTTATATTTTTTTTATTATGTTCCTTATATGATTTTTCATGCATTTAGAACTTGGTATTTTTGGATTCGGTGGATAGATTAGCGTAGATCTAAGTTTTAAGTTTTAGGATTTTCTTTGTGTTCTTGAATATTCTTGGATTTTGATCTCTTAAAATTTGTGTTTTCGAAAGCACCTTGTTCTATGTTGATGAGCACTTGATTTTGAGTAGTTTAGAACTTTACTTTGCTGTATTTGGGCATTATTTGAGGTTTCTATGGAAGAAATAAAATCTCATTTTCGAGCTTTTGGCCATGGCCGAAAAGCTGCTGTTTGGTGGAGACGAATGAGTGTTATGCGGAACGAAGTGCTATGTGACCTGGACTTCTCGTCTCGAGTCAGCATGCGGCCAACCTTATTGGACGCATGAATGAATTTTTCATGCGCCCTTTTGCCAAGTGCATGAACTTGAACGAATAAAATTTTACTAAGTCCAAAAAATTTTATGCGGCCGAGTGTGCATACGGCCTAGTCGACCATACAGCCAGAAGCTATGCGTCCCACTCCTTCTGAGCGCATAACTTATGACTGACTCGGCATGACTTTTCATAATTTATCTTTTCTTTTAACACACTTTTATCACATGTCACATTAATCACTTTTCTGACTTGACTTGACTTGCATTTATTGTTTGTCACATCACACGTTTTTCGAAGAGTGCACTTGGCTCCGCTCATGCGGCCTTGACAATATGCGGCATGTTGGTTCATGCAGCCGTTTGGTCATGCGGTCAACTGACTCATTCGTCAACTGTTCCCATGCGTCCAATATGATACTTGTTTGGTTTAATGTTTCCGTTTGATTAAATGATTTTGATGCTATGTGTTAACTTAGAAATGAATTATTTGACCCAGATGTGACCACATGCTATATGACTAAGCACCCAGCATGAGGCTGTAGGTATGGCCCTACATGTACTTACTTGCTGATTATGCTACTTTTTCTGGATCACATTATTATACGTTGGACAGAACAAGGGGCATAGTTCAACTCGAGGGAAGGTCTGCAATCCCGGTCCTTTATTTGGTTTAAGGATTGGGGACCTGATCTCGAGGGGTTCTCGCACTACTCTTATTTTATCTATCGATATAATAAAGTGACAAATTATTGTGACCATCATTTGCTTGTCCTATCATGAATACATTGCTACTTGATAACTCGTCCACAACCTTGATATGAGAACTTGTTCCTGTCCTGACTATTATATCCGTGCTGATACACTTGATCGCACCAAGAGTGCTACTTGATATATAGTGAGTCATCGTGCTACACACACTTGCTACATGATATATGTAATTATTTTCTTGCACGGATCTGGTAGTTGGATATTGACTTTAGCCGTGGCTAGATAGTATTGATTGTTGCATCACACTTGGGTGAACCCAGATTTAACTTTAAGAGACAATGTGGATTCGTATCAAGAGTGCCCGTACTTAAAGTATGTCATTTAGGAAGGAATGTTTATGTGACCACGACATGAGATTCTAAATCACCTAGGGTTAACTAGACAACTTAATTTGTAGAGCATTGGGAGGAAACGGTATCTCGAGATCGTGCATGTCAAACCACTAAGTTAGCTGGGAGTAAAGGCTAGCCACCACGGATATTGTATATCATCCGCACTAGTGGAGTACAGTATCTAACTTATTTATAAGTTGAGCCAGTGTCTTTCGTATAGAAAGCCTGAAACTGCTACTGATCATTAAATTTATCTCAGGGCCCTTGTAAGGGACTGGTGCATCATATACTCTTGCTTGCATATCATTGGTTCAGCCAGCCCTGCTCGATTATGGAATGACCTGAGGATACTTATATATTTGTATTACTGGGATAACTCAGAGATCACATATCAAGCCGTAACACATGTTTGGCCATTAACATCTGTTTTAGTTAGAAAAGTGGACCGTTGCAGCATAAAAGTTCAACTCATATCCTTGTTTGGTTGTTGAGTTGCGTTGTTGTGTTACAACGGAACACGGATCGAAGCTACTTATTATCACTATGTTATTTTACTTAATATTGTATCCCTGCTTATGTATTGTGCCTTCTGTTAAGTAGAATTAGGGACATAGATTATCGTGGCATGAAAGTTTAACTCAAGTCCTTGTTCGGCTGTTGGGTTGTGCTATTGTGTTGCGATAGCCTATGGACTGAAACTACGACGCAAAGTTATTCTAGCTGGACCATAATCAAGGGACGTATTCTATCTTGATGTGATGTGGCACTTTCTGTCCTTGTTTGGTGAAGGGGTATCGGGTCATGGATGGGACATATGCCATTGATTGTTAGTTTATACTTTCATGCTATAGAACTGGTTTTGTTTCTTCATTCCGTGCTTCCTTGTGGTACTTGCTATTTGGGGTCTGACCCCACTGGTTTTGTATGGCCAGGTTTAGAGCCAACACCTGAGGATCAAGCGTATCTCTCCTACACTGATGGAACGCACCAGAATGATGGCTACTAAGAGTCACGAGTGGGTTCCTTCATTCACTACTCGTCTTTTATAAACTATAATCTTTTTGGGCGTTTAGGCAACCGGCATCAGTTAGTCGGATAACCTGGACACTAGTTCCCTACATGATATGTAATATATTCAAACTACAGCTGACTCACTGTCATGTATACTTTTGATGGTGTATCTGGCATATCACTCATATTTGCTAGATCTCTAGAATATTCTGATACGATTTTAGGGACGCCTTATTGCTTATTCTGAAATATTCTATTTTATTGCTAATTATTTGAATGATTGAGATATAGAAGTTCTTGACCCTAGAAGACTTGATTGTAATATGCACCCCCTTATCTCTAGACAACCTTAACACATTGCGGGTTGCTTCGATATTCCCAAGGTATGGTTGGCTGAGTCATTATCCCGCTCTCTAGTATTCTGGATCTGGAGCATGATAAGGTTTTAGTGGCGGCCAATGCCGATATAAATTTTCAAACTTGTGGGGTGGCCTGATTATAAGATATCTCAATCAAACATGTTCCTCCTTGAAATCCTGAATCTACCTTCTCGAACTCAGCTTGACTTATGTACCATTGATTCCTTGATCCTTTTTTGTCCTGTTCTTGATTTATCTTGTGTCATTTTCTTTAGGACTTCTCCAGAATCGGTGGTTGGAGCACTAGTAGTTTCAGCAGGATAAGGATCCGTTGGGCCACAACGAGAGACATCACCTGTTCCTGGAGGAAACATGGTAGAACCCGTAGAGGAGTACAAGGAACAACATGTGCCAGAAGTTCCAGTACCCCCGGTTGTACCGGCAGTGTCAGTAGCACTTGATACACCGTCATTGCTAGAGATTATTCGAGGAATGATGGCAGCTCAACAACATCAGCAACTCCAGCAGCAGAAGCAGAATGTCTTGTTGCATCAATGATTACAGACGGCCTTGGAGAGAAGTGTTAGAAAAGACTCAGGGGCATCGGTGAGGTTCTGCCGACTCAACCCTAGGTACTTTGATGGCACGGAGGACGCCATTACCGCAGACGCTTGGCTGCAGAACATTAAGATAATACTGACAGCAGCAAGGGTTCCAGCTGAGGAACAAGTTAATCAGGTCCGATTGCAACTCCAAGACCTTGTCAAATATTGGTAGGCAGCAGAAGAGGTTGGTTTAAGACAACATGTCTCATGGGACAACTTCAGAACCCGTTTCAGGGTCAAGTATTTCAGAGTGGTAGAGCAGCATGAGCTACAGCAGAGGTTTATCAACCTTAAACAGTCTGGGAGGACCATGGATGGCTATGCGGCAGAGTTCTGCAGGCTCAGTAGGTTTGCCCCAATAATGGTGGCAACAAAACCAGAGCGGGCGATGAGATTTCAGCATGGACTTCATCTGGAAATTCAGCAATTGGTAGAGGGCCATAACTACCAGACCTTCGATGAAGTATTGATCGCCTCCAGGCGACATGAGCTGACAATACAGAGGTTAGCTTCAAGGATAGGAGGCCAGAAGAGGTCTCATGCACAGAGCAGAGGAGGAGGACCAGCACAACGGACGTCAACACCATCTCCTGGCATTCGCATTCATGACACAGCACCGAGGAGGCCAGTGGCATCGGCAGCAACAACACCAGTTCGGCCATATCAGCCGAGGCAACAACAAAAACAACGATTGGGACCCCAATCGGATGTACGTACAATGGCAAGAGAGGCCATACCAAGGATGTGTGTAGGGCAGCATAAGGGTTGTACCTACGATGTGGTAGTCCAGACCATCAGATCGTCAATTGTCCGATGCTGCAGAGGATTGAAGGGCCAGTGCAACGATTAGCCTTACCAGCACCAGAAGCAGCTCAGTACAGGGGACCAGAACTGGTAGTCAGGCCTTTGGCTCAGCGTCCATTACCGACGCAAACTCAAATGTACGACCAGTATAGGAATCAGCAGTATGGGCAGCAGAGGCCACAACTGCGTATCCAAGGGAGACAGCAACAAGGAGCACAGCAAGGCCAAGGGCAAGCTTTTACCCTATCTCTGGAGGAGGCTTTGGCATCAAGAGACGTGGTGGAAGGTAACATTCTCGTTATATCTTTTTCTGCCATAGAATTATTGGATTCGGGAGCATCCAATTCATTTGTATGTGCATGATTTGCGATACGTATTGGATTGGAGTTCAAGGCATTGCCAGAGAGGCTGAATATACTCACTGGTAATGGTCTCGTAGGAGTTGATGGAGTATGTCTAGCGTGTCCAATCGTAGTGTGCGGGCATTTATTACTTGCAAGGTTGATCGAGTTTCTTATGAGTAACTTCGACGTTATTCTAGACATGGACTGGTTGAGAGACAGTCATGTGATGATAGATTGTCGTAGGGGTAGGGTGATGTTTAGCATCCGGACAAGGAAGAGTTTATCTTCAACAGAACAATGAGGGACCAGCATGAAGATGGCATAGTAGCGGGAATTGGGGATCAGCTTCCCAGAATAATTGAAAATTTTCTTGATGTATTTTCGGAAGATCTTCCAGGATTACCCCCTATAAGAGAAGTGGAGTTCTGCATAGAATTGATGCCAGGAGCAGAACCAATTTCCAAAAAAGTCCATCAGATATCACCGATAGAACTCAACCAGTTATATCAACATGTGGAAGAACTGAAGGCGAAGAAGTTCATTCGGGCTAGTGGATCACCATGGAGAGCACCAACGCTTATAGTAAAGAAGAAAGATGGGAAGACACGGTTGTGTGTCGACTACAGGCAGCTGAATGCAGTAAGTGAAGAACAAGTATCCATTGCCTATGATTGATGACTTGTTTGACCAATTGAGCGAAGCAAAAGTATTTTCCAAGATAGACCTTCGATCAGGATATTATCAAGTGAGGGTATGGGAGCAAGATATACCGAAGACATCATTTCAATTTTGATATGGGCATTACGAATTTTTAGTTATGCCATTCGGATTGACTAATACGCCAGCAATATTCATGGATTTGATGAATCGTATCTTCGTACGATACCTAGATCAATTTGTGGTGGTATTCATAGATGGCATTCTTGTCTACTCTACAGTGAAGAAGAGCATGAAGAACATCTTTGGAGAGTGTTACAAGTTTTAAGGGAGCACCAGTTGTATATCAAACTCAGTAAGTGTGAATTCTGGATAGGTCATGTGTCATTCTTGGGACACATCATCTCAGCAGCAGGAGTATCAGTAGACCCCAAGAAGGTCGAAGCAGTAAAGAATTGGCCAGTCCCGAAGACGGTAGCAGAGGTGCGAAGTTTCTTGGGGTTAGCAGGATATTACCGGAGGTTCGTGGCAGATTTTGCACGAATTTCAGCGCAAATGACTCGTCTAACCCACAAGGAGGTGAAGTTTGTTTGGACGGCAGAGTGCCAAGCAGCATTCGAGAAGTTGAAAGAGAAACTGATATCAGTACCGATCCTTACACTTCCAGTAGGATCAAGAGGGTTCACAGTTTATTGCGACGCATCTGGAAAAGGACTCGGGTGTGTGTTGATACAGCACGGAAAAGTGATAGCTTATGCGTCTCGGCAGCTTCGAGACCATGAGAAAAATTATCCAACACATGATTTGGAGTTAGCAGCAGTAGTATTTGTACTCAAGCTATGGAGACACTACCTATAAGGCGATCGGATGGAGATATTCACAGATTATAAGAGTTTAAAGCACATATTCACCCAGAAGGACTGAACATAAGGCATAGGAGGTGGCTAGAATTGTTTCGTGATTATGATATAGCCCTTCAGTATCATCCAGGAAAGACAAATGTGGAGCAGATGCTCTAAGTAGTAGAGGCAGCGCATTTGTCTTGACAACTCAGAAGCACATCTTAGAAGATCTTCGAGAGATGGGCATCGAGGTAGTGTTACCTCAAGGAGCGAAAATACTAGCCAGTCTTCAGATTCAGTCAACCTTGGTGGAGAGGATCAAGGCGGCTCATGCAGAAGATTCTCAGATTCAGAAGCTTAGGACAGAATGTGAGTCAAGCCTTAGGAAGGAATTAAGGATTCACGAAGACGGAACACTTAGATTTGGAAACCGTCTTTGTGTTCCAAGTGGAGATATCAGACAGGAAGTAATGAAGTAGGCACACAGTTCTCAATATTTTATTCATTCAGGAGGCACGAAGATGTACCATGATATCAAGCAATATTTCTGGTGGAACGGAATAAAAAGAGATATAGCTCGGTTCGTTTCACGATGTCTCATATGTCAGCAGGTGAAGACAGAGCAGCAGAGACCAGCAGGATTATTGCAACCCCTGCCTATTCCAGAGTGAAAGTGGGAACATATTACGATGGACTTTGTGACCGGCTTACCTAGATCCCCTACTGGACGGGATGCAGTTTGGGTAATAGTAGATTGACTCACAAATGTGGTACATTTTCTTTCCTACCGAGTAGGGCAGTCCACAGAGCAGTTAGCAGAGATGTATATGCGGCATATAGTGAGGCAGCACGGAGTTCCAGCAAGTATAGTGTCAGACCGTGATACCCGATTTACGTCTCATTTTTGAAGTTTATACGAGTGCTTGGGTACTAAGTTGAGATTCAGTACCGCATACCATCCTCAGACAGATGGCCAGTCAGAGAGGACAATACAAACATTGGAAGATATGTTGGGAGCTTATACTTTATACCTTGGTGGGTCTTGGGAAGATCACCTTCACTTAGTGGAATTCTCGTACAACAACAGTTATCAGGCCAGTATACAAATGGCTCCATTCGAGGCATTGTACGGAAGGAAGTGCAGGTCACCTTTATCTTGGGATGACATTGGTAAACGAAAGATGTTGGGGCCTGAGATGAACGCATAGATCGTTGAAGTGGTTAAGCATATTAGAGAGCGGCTTCGAGTTGCACAAGATCGTCATCGTCATTGGGCAGATCAGCATCGTAGGCCGTTAGAGTTTTCTGTCGGCGACCATATATTTATGCGAATTTTGCCTACCCGTGGAGTCATTAGGTTCGGGGTTCGCGGGAAGCTTAGTCCATGGTACGTTGGACCGTTTGATATTCTCGAGAGGGTAGGGGATGTTGCTTATCGTCTTGCCCTTCCGTCTTCGCTACGTAAGGTGCACGATGTCTTTCATGTGTCTCGGTTGTGTAGGTATGTCCCGGATCCGAGTCATGTCCTCGATCACTCTGAGTTAGACGTTGGTACCGACTTGACTTACGAGGAATGGCCCGTATCCATTTTGGATCAGAGAGAGAAGATACTCAAGAACCGGACTATCCGTCTTGTTCGTGTTGCTTGGAGGCATCACTCTTTGGGAGAGTCGACGTGGGAGCACGAGGACGATATTCGATCTCGGTACCCGCATCTATTCAACTCATAAGGTATATTTTCTTTGTATGCCTTCGCATCTTTCATTCTATGATCGGCAAGCACTCATAAGGGATGAAATTGCTTCGCTTCATTATAGGTGTTATTATTATACTTGTTTATTTGTATATGTAGATTGCTTGTAGATAGTTGTTGCTTGTTTTGACATTTTTAGTTAGCCTTGAGTTTGAATTCCAAGGACAAAAATTTTCTAAGGTGGGTAGAGATGTCACTCCTCATTCCTAATATACGTATTTGGAGCGTAATTATTTTTTTGCTAGTATAGTTATATGTTGTAGAGAGACTAGACCCATTATTTGGTTCACTTGGCTCTTGGTTTATTTGATTGGTTTGGTTTTATCATTAGTTGAACCCATGGTCCAAACCTCAAACCCTCCATATATAACCCAACTTCTCTCTCTCTCTCTCTCCTCTTATTTTTTTCTCTTCCATTCTCTTTATTAGGTTTTTCTCCCCCCCCCCCTCCATAGGCAAGTACATCTTGCAAGAAATGGAGAAGCCCTTTAAAAAATTTTATTATGTTCCTTATATGATTCACCATGCATTTAGAACTTGGTATTTTTGGATTCGGTGGAAGGATTAGCGTAGATCTAAGTTTTAGGATTTTCTCTGTGTTCTTGAATATTCTTGGGTTTTGATCTCTTGAAATGGAGAAACTCCTTTTTGGACGCATGACTGAATTTTTCATGTGCCCTTTTGCCAAGTGCATGAACTTGAACGAATGAAATTTTACTAAGTTCAAAAGATTTCATGAGACCGGGTGTGTATGCGGCCAAGAGGAGTATGCGACATAGTCGACCATGCGGCCAAGAGCTATGCATCCCACTCCTTCTGAAAACATAACTTCTGATTGACTAGGCACGACTTTTCATAATTTGTCTTTTTTTTCTGACACACTTTTATCACATGTCACATCAGTCACTTTTCTAACTTGACTTGACTTGCATTTATTGTTTGTCACATCACACGTTTCTCGAAGAGTGGACTTGGCTCTGCTCATGCGGCCTTGACCTCGTGCGGCCTGTTGATTCATGCGGTTGTTTGGTCATGCGGACAACTGACTCATGTGTCAACTGTTCCCATGCGTCCACTTTGACACCTGTTTGGTTTAATATTTTTGTTTGATTAAATGATTGTGATACTATGTGTTAAGTTAGAAATGAATTATTTAACCCAAATGTGACCACATGCTATATGACTAAGCACCTGGCATGAGCCTGTAGGTATTGCCCTACATGTACTTACTTGCTGATTAGGCTACTTTTTCTGGATCACCTTATTATACGATGGATAGAATAATTGACGTAGTTCAACTCGAGGGAAGGTTTGCAATCCTGGTCCTTATTTGGTTTAAGGATTGTGAACCTGATCTCGAGGGGTTCTCACACTACTCTTATTTCATTTATCGTTATAATAAGGTGACAAATTATTGTGACCATCATTTGCTTGTCCTATCCTGAATACATTGCTACTTGATAACTCGTCCACAACCTTGATATGAGAACTTGTTCCTGCTCTGACTATTGTATCTGTGCTGATACACTTGATCGCACCAAGAGTGCTACTTGATATATAGTGAGCCGTCGTGCCACACACACTTGCTACATGATATATGTAATTATTTTCTTGCACGGATCTGGTAGTTGGACAGTGACTTTAGCCGTTGCTAGATAGTATTGATTTTTGTATCACACTTGGGTGAATCCAGATTTGACTTTAAGAGACAATGTGGATTCGTATCAAGAGTGTCCGTACTTAAAGTACGATATTTAGGAAGGAATGTTCATGTAACCACGGCATGAGATTCTAAATCACCTAGGGTTAACTAGGCAACTTAATTTGTAGAGCATTGGAAGGGAATGGTATCTCGAGATCGTGCATGTCGAACCACCCTAAGTTAGCTGGGAGTAAAGGCTGGCCTCCACGGATACTGTATATCATCCGCACTAGTGGAGTACAGTATCTGACTTATTTATAAGCCGAGCCAGTGTCTTTCCTATAGAAATCCTGGAACTGCTAATGATCATTAAATTTAGCTCAGTGCCCTTGTAAGGGACTGATGCATCATATACTCTTGCTTGCATATCATTGGTTCAGCCAGTCCTGCTCGATTATGGCATGACCTGAGGATACTTATATATTGCATTACTAGGATAACTCAGAGATCACATATTAAGCTGTAACACATATTTGGCATTTAAAATCTATTTTAGTTAGAAAAGTGGACCGTTGCAGCATAAAAGTTCAACTCTTGTCCTTGTTTGGTTGTTGAGTTGCGTTGTTGTGTTATAACGGGACACGGATCGAAGCTACTTATTATCACTATGTTATTTTACATAATATTGTATCCCTGCTTGTGTATTGTGTCTTTTGTTGAGTGAAATTAGGGACATAGACTGTCGTGGCATGAAAGTTCAACTAATGTCCTTGTTCGGTTGTTAGGTTGCGCTATTGTATTGTGATAGCCTATGGACTGAAACTACGACGCAGAGTTATTCTTGTTGGACCATAATCAAGGGACGTATTATATCTTGATGTGATGTGGCACTTCCTGTCCTTGTTTGGTGAAGGGGTATCGTGTCATTGATGGGACATATGACATTGATTATTAGTTTATACATCTCATGATATAGAACTGGTTTTGTTTCTTCATTTCGTACTTCCTTGTGGTACTTGTTATTTAGGGTCTAACCCCACTGGTTTTGCATGGCCAGGTTTAGAGCCAGCACCTGAGGATTAAGCGTATCTCTCCCTCACTGATGGCACGCACCAGAAGGATGGCTGTTGAGGGTCACGAGTGGGTTCCTTCATTTACTACTCGTCTTTTCTAAACTATAATCTTTTAGGACGTTTAGCCAACCGGCACCTGTTAGTCGGATAACCTGGACACTAGTTCCCTATATGACATATAATATATTCATACTGCAGTTGACTCACTGTTATGTATACTTTTGATGGTGTATCAGGCATATCACTCGTATTTGCTAGATCTCTATAATATTTTGATGCGGCGTTGGGGACGCCTTACTGCTTATTCTGAAATATTCTATTTATTGATACTTATTTGAATGATTGAGATATAGAAATTCTTGACCCTAGAAGACTTTATTGTAATATGTACCCCCTTGTCTCTAGACAACCTTAACACATTGCAGGTTGCTTCGATATTCTATAAGGTGTGGTTGGCTGAGTCATTCTCCCGCTCTCCAGTATTCTGGATCTGGGGCGTGACAGATTCCAACGAGGAATGAGAGAGCATTGTCTGCTTCTTCGACTTCCACGATATAGTATCTCCACCCATGGAGAAGGCATATCCTCATGTGGACCTTTTGCTCTCTACTTTCGAACACCAGCTTGCATCAATGGAGCCTTCCACTATTGTCGGATACCCATTGTAGTACAGTACATACTTTGAGTTCTCTTGAGATATCTCATCACTCTCTTCACAGCTTTCCAGTGCTCAACACCTAGATTTCTCGTGAGCTGACTCAGCATCCCCACGGCGAAAGCTATGTCAGGCCTTATGCCAGTTGTTGCATATATCAAACTCTCGATGATGCTTGAATACTCCAGATGCCTGACACTTTCTCTTGGATTTGCTTTCAGCTTCTTGTCATACCTGTACGGAGTATCAATCCCTGGATGATCCTGATATTCATAGCGTATGAGCATCTTCTTAATATAATGATATTGTGACAGCGCTACTCCAGTATCTGTCCGGGTGATCTTTATCCCCAAGATAACATCAGCTTCCCCTAAGTCCTTTCATACTGAACTTAGATGAGAGGAAGTTCTTTGTCTCATTGACACGTGCTAGATCCGTACCAAGGATCATCATGTCATCCACGTTCAGACAAACGATAACTCCTCTTCCGTCAACGAACTTTGTGTAAACATACTTGTCCGTCTCTCTGACCCTGTAGCTGTTTAATCTTATGACTTTATCAAACTTCTTGTGCCACATCTTGGGAGCTTGCTTTAGACCGTAAAATAATTTTGCCAATTTGCATACTTTATCTTCAAGGCCTTTGATGACAAATTATTCTGACTGTTGCATGTAAATCTCTTCAGTCAACTCACAATTCAGGAATATTGTTTTCACATACATTTGATGTATAACTAGCTTATGAATTGCACTTATAGCAATCAACATCCTGCTGGTCGTCATCCGCGCTACTGGAGCATAAGTGTCGAAGTAATCGATCCCCTGTTTCTGAGAAAATCTCTTGGCCATCAGCCTTGCCTTGAACTTGTCAACAGTTCCATCGGCCTTCATCTTCTTCTTGAAGATCCACTTGCAACCGATTGGTTTATATCCTTTAGGTAGATCGACCAAAACCAAAGCGTTGTTGGAGGTTATTGAGTCATACTCGTCATTAATAACCTCTCTCCAGAAGATAGCATCTCTAGTCTTCATCGCTTCATCATAGGTAAGCGGATCTGCTTTCATAAGATACGTGACGAAATCATCTCCGAAGTCCTTCTGTCTCCTCACTCGCTTAGATCTTGGTTCTGCGAGTTCTGGTTCGAACGTTGTCTCAGGAATGACTTCTTCTTGGACCATATCTTTATTAAGAGCTTCAGCTTCCTGTTCACTCTCATTATTCTCCGGAATATCTGCGAGAACAATGTTCTTGTGCCTTGCAAATTTGTCTTCGAAGAATTCTACGTCACGAGATTCAATGATATATTTAAACTTGATATCAAGGAACCTCCTAGCATCATTTTTTCAACATATCCCAAGAATATAGCTTTTGTAGTCCTTGTCCCCAGCTTCTGAATCTTTAGGTCTGAAAGCTTCACATACGTCAGACACCCTCACACTCGAATGACATTCAAGTTGGGTCTGACTTTGAACCAGAGTTCATGAGAAGTGACATCTGAAGTCGCGTACGACACTCTGTTCAGAATGAAAGTAGCCGTAAGCGCATCTTCTCCCCAGAAACAGTTTGGAAGACCCGCAGTTAACATCATAGAGTTCATTATCTTTGTCAATATCATGTTCTTCCTTTCTGCTACGCTATTTGATTGAGGATAATATGGAGCAGTCATCTCATTGACAATTCTATGTTCTTTGCAGAATGATGCAAATTCAATAGACCTATACTCTCCGCCTAGATCACTTTTGAGTCTCTTGAGTTGTTATCCAGTTTGACGTTCAGCTTCAGCCCTAAACTCCTTGAACTTCTCGAAAGTTTCATCTTTAGACTTAATCAGATAGACGAACGCATACTTTGAGTAGTCATCAATGAAAGTAATGAAATACTTCATCCCAGCCTTTGTGGAGAACTTATTAAAGTCACAGATATCTGAGTACACCAACTCTAGAAGATTTGTACTTCGATTTACTCATTTGAACGATTTTCTTGTGATCTTTGTCTGCGCACAGACTTTACACTTCTCCACTTCCTTACCCTCATATTTGGAGATAAGTCATAAACTAGACATCTTGTTTATTCTTTTATAATGAACATGTCCTAGTCTATTATGCCATAGCTCAAGAGAATTACCAGAAGAAGAGACTGCATTTATAATTTTATACGGAGTTACAAGTTGAAGTTTAAACATTCCTTCAGTACAATAAGCCTTTCCAAAGTATGTTCCTTTATAGGACATCACCATCTGGCCAGCATTGATGTCCATCCTCAAGCCTGCACTGCAGAGCAGACTTTCCGAGACCAGGTTCTTTGCAATCACAGGTACGTACTTCACATCTTGAAGCGTAAGCGACTTTTTCGAAGTCAGATTCAGTACCACTGTTTCGGTCCCAAGCACTTTAGCTTGTGCCTGGTTCGCCACCATAACCTTTTCAGATGTAGGATTATAGGTGGTGAACAACTCCTTCTTTGAGAAAATATGACAGGATGCGCCAGTGACCACCTACCAGTCAGTGTCGACACCAATCGTAACAACCTGCGCAATCATGGCAACCTTGTTAGGCTCACCTTACTTTTTCTATTTGGACTTGTATCTGCAGTCTATGCTGAAGTGGCATTTCTTGCCGCAGTTAAAACAAGCACCTTTGTTCTTAGGCTTTGATTTGAACGATGTTGACTTCACCTTCATATGTTTGAAATCATTTTTCTTGTTGTGAGAAGCCTTCGGCTTTCCCTTGGAGTCACCAGCATGCACCAAGTTGGCCTTTGCCAACTGTTTGGACAGCGTGTCCAATTTGTTTTGAGCCCTCAACTCATCTTCAACGTGGATGTTATGCAGTAGTTGATCAAGGCTGACCTCCATCTTCTTTCGGTGCACGTCCGAGATAAATTTGCTCCATCCAGGCGAGAGCTTGGCAACAATACCTCCCACGATGAAAGCGTCAACTATGGGCTTGCCATCATCCTCAAGTTTTGACGTAACTTGAAAAAAAAATCACTTGAGGCAACATCGTCTTGTCATCCTCAAATCACATCTTCCAGACCTTTTTTGTCACATGGGTCTTAATGCGGTTCCCATCCTCCTTGTAATATTTTTCTAGTGACTCTCAGATGTCCTTTGTAAGTTCCTTCTTGTTGTACGACTCTGCCAGAGTATCCTCCATGGAGTTCAGAATCAGCAATTTGTAGATGTTGTTGTCCCACCTCCACTTGTTCTGCTTAGCAGTTACATTGGCTACCGTCCTAATAGTAGCATCATCACCCTCCGGAACAATAGGCTCGGGATCTGTCAACACATAATCCACACTTACGAGTTAAAGATTAAGACTGACATTTCTCTTCCAAACGTTGTAATGCTCCCCATCAAACTTCTCAAGTTTGTTAAAATTTGTGTCGAGAAAACTTGCACGGTTGTTCTCCATTTTACTTGGATCTTGCTTTGAGATTGTTAGTCCCGATGCTTAATCAAAGATGGAAGAACCGAAAGTTGAAGTCGAGAACAAGAGTTCACACAAAAGTTTTTTCACTGATATACCTCGATCAACAAACAAATAAATTACGATCCTGATTACAACTTGCTGCTGAAAAAAATCAATACTAAAAAAACAACCTATGTTCTTCCTTGCAATCGCAGTTGCAGACGGACAGAGCATATTGCAACTCACAGAAGAGAAGAAGGAGAAGAAGAAACAACTCTTGCTGGGATAATTGTCACGTCCCGATCTCCCGCAGGCTAATCGGCCGTCCCCAGTAGGCAAGAATCACCGCGCCAGCACTCCCGCGGGACGATCGCTTCGACCCATCTGGGCGTGATGCCGCACGAGCATGAGCTGCGCCCGTGCAAGGCTGTGGTTCATTGGCTGGCGGTAAGAAATCTAAGCCACAGAGTCGCACAGATTGTCCGAGTGCAGTAGAATTATAGACGCATAGTCGATTTGGTAACAAGTTCACTGAGTCGTCAATAGCGGAAGCATTGAATAACACAAGTTCAAGTAAAACAAACTCTTTATTGATATGGTACAAATGTTACAGGCGGCGTGTAACCGAGATTACAAGTCGCTCAAGCCTCTCTCTCTGAAACAGTAAAAGCGTGCCAAATGGCTACATTTGTGGAATGATGTACAGGCGATGTTCCAACATTATGTCTTGTATATGTGCTTCAGTTCCAGACGCAGCGCTCCAAGGCTCCAGAGTGAACTCTACGCCTTAGCACGCACGAAGGAGGAATCCGCACCGAACGAGGTTCTCCCGCACCCCTGCAAACAACCTGGTGGATTATCAGTGCTCGCATGCACTGGTGGGGAGGCTACTCGTCCGCTCGACAAATCCAAACACGTAATATAGGTTCCGTGCACCAACTATTTTGTTGTCTTTCTAGTTGTGTCTTAGGATCAGTTTCATGGCATATATGAAAAGCCTAACTCGTGTGGCAGTGCGCCGTGCGATATAGGAGGAAACACGGCAAGACTTACCAACTTATCATTTATCCTTCCCTGTCCAAGTATAAACCAAGTTAATTCAAGCACAAGCATTTATAAACATTCGGGGGCAATAGCATATGCAACACGAGTGTGCTACTAGCGGGTTCTAAATCAGGTGCACAAGTTCTTCTCTTTTAACTTATGGAACACAAGTGTACTTGTTACTCAGATTCAGGAATGATTCACAGATTCATTGATCTTTTATCAGGATACTTGGATTCATATTCATAGATGCAATGCAATAACTCGCATGCGGATTGCCGCTAAGCGAGTATAATTATGTATATGCACAGGAGTCGCTGGCATGGCCATTATGGACATAGTCGCAATAAGACGGTGGTCCCGATGCCCCGACAACCCGACCGAACTTATCCATACTAGGAACAAACTAGCGCGACTATCGGATCTTCCCCTAGGTCGGATCGATCCCGGTGCCCCAGTGCCCCGTCCGAGGAGATCAAGCTTGTGCACAAGCGTCCGCGACTGAATGAATGAGTTCTTTTGTTGTTCTTTAATTATTCTGAGTAAACAGCAATAGTTGTAGGCGCAGGTCATGATCCTCGCTACAAGCCATCCCAGGCCGTTCCTGACTCAGTGGTTCATTTATTCTGAATTTCACACAAGCAGACATGAAAATCCTTGATTCATTGTTCAGATATAACTTGACATGATGCGTTCCCCTGGTTCGGGGACTGTCTTGGTGACCTAACGGTCCCGAATACTTTCAATGTTCATACTTTCACGGAACGACTATTAGATAGTCTTCCGGTGGTTTGGATGAAACAAGGCAAGATAGCATTCACTAGATATTAGCATGCAATTTTATGACAAGCTCTGAATCGAGGCAATATATAAGCAGGCAAGCATGCATTTGTATAACATAAGCATTCACATTAGCTCGGGCCCGAAGGTAAGCCGAGTAGTGAAACCGTAAGGAGACTTTCCGAGCGACATGATCTAGAGTCGTGTAGTGTAAGCAGGTGAACAATGCACTAAGAAGAGCATATATGTAACGTTCTATCGAGGCATAGCAGGGTCCAGTTGCACAAGGCAAAGGTAGCATGCGAGGGTCTGAATATAAGCAATGTTTCATTTCCATGTTCTAACACAAGCAATACAAGTTGGGATTACTCCCTTAGCTAGGTGCGTTGGATTCTTATTAGCATGCAGGGGGTGATTCACCTAGCGACTAGCATGTATCGTTCCATATTTTAAGTGTGCTGGCTAAGCAAAGACAAGTTCACCGTAGCCACCCACCTTAGCGATGATTCGCCTCGGTTGAGCGATACTTCGAGCGAGCCTCTGAAAGCCTAAGCTGAATTCCTGTTGGGATAAGTCTGGATATCCTTTGCCTCAAACGAGTATTCTCGCCGAAGCAAAGCGGGTCGGGACATTGCACTTTTGCCGTTTGAATCGGCAGTCAGCTTGAACGGAACGGGGTGTTACAGTAATGAAGATCACCGTTGCTCAAAGCAAGATTCATCCCACACGATCTGCTCCCAGGAACCAGTAAGTTCTCGAAGAACTTCTGGAACGCTCGTTGTCACCTCCTTTCTGGACTTGCACGAACTCCCTGGACTCCAATGACGGCAGCAACAACAGAACTTCTTTACGTCTCTCTCTCTTTTCGAAATAAGTTCTTAAAGAGGCATGAAGAGAATATTTATAGAGAAAGGGGAAAACCCTAGCCGCCAATCAGCTACAAAAAGATAGAAATGATTTAAATTCAAATCCCACAAAAAATAAATCCCACAAAAAACGGATCTGAATAACTAATCATATCTTTCTATAACCGTCAAATCCCGCGATCAGTGGGATCATGCGCCAACCGCGCTCACGACCCTCACATGGCAAATTGTAAAGCGCAAAATACGCCAACAAAGCGTCACTTTGCGTCCGAGTCCGAGCCGCTAAGGACTTAGCCCCTATAGATTTAATTCTAAGTGCCTGACAAAAAACATAAATATTTTCATTGAAAAGTTAATCATTTTTTTTTCTAATAAAATACTCTCACATAACATCCTTGTACCCCACCACACCTCATATGTATACCTCAACACATATAACATATTATATTGAGATATCTATTTGGTGATGTAGTCAATATAAGACTAATTTTACTAGTCCAAAGAAAATAACATCAACAAGAAGTATCATAATTCCAACCTATCACTAGGATATTCTCCAGAGAACCGCATCCATGTCCTTCTGCACGATACTTCCTCTATACTCTTGTTGGACATAAATGGTGCACTCATAGTCTTGGTTCGGAAGGGAAAAAAAACATAGGTAGGTACTATTGCATAGTGATTTGATGGTCTTGCTTTCATGCAAAATATAATCGAGATTGTAAGAACCTACCATTTTTTATTTTTATTTTGCAGCAGGTCCTTTCTAGAATGTTTCGGAAACCAGTTCTATTTAGAACTTGCTTAGCAATAGATGTTAAGTGCTGCTGCTGCTGCTGCTGCTAATAATAATATTATTATTATTATTATTATTATTATTATTATTATTTAAAAAAAATCAGAAAATGTACAATGAAATTCATGTTCATGTCTAAACCAAGATATCCTATATCAATATCGTAATCGATTTCAAATCCTTTCTATGAGTATATATCCTTTCTATGAGTATATGTGACAATATTCATTATATCGAATCAGAATATCAGGTTATTCAGGAAGCCACAAATGAAAGAAATTAGTTTAAAAGGCTATAAAATTAATTATTGAATTTCATAATCCAATTTTATTATTTATTAATGATTGATTTTGATTGTTTTCTTATTTTTTTAATTTGAGCCAAATAAATAGTAATTTATCGATAAGAATTTTTTTTTTCTACATAATATAACATTGTCAATGCTTGACGGAATTGTTTAACACTATTTTGCTATTCATCTATCTTTTCGTTAAATTTTTCTTTGCTGAATTGACCGAGAAAGAGATTTCAAAGTCGATATCGGTAGCAATCGATATCAGATCTTAATTAGATAATACTATGATTATAAAATTAATAAAAATATATTTACAAAAAATTAAATAAATTAATATTCATATTCATGTCTGAGCCAAAAATTGGAAATGCAAAAATTAAATTTTTTGGACTATATTTCCGACCTAACCAAACATGGATATAATATAAAAATATTGAATTACTTTTCCATAAAAATAAAAAAAATTAAAAATTAGATTCCTAGAAATATAAAACATTCATTCAAATACCACCTAGAACTCAATGCTCACGCCAACTTTTCACCATTTCACTTTCGTAATTCTAAATCTATCACCTGCAACTTCTTCTTCACCCAACACCTGCTACTAGCACTTTCTCTCAATATTCACTCATCATCCATTGCAAACAGACGGACGCAGGAATTTAAAACTTTTCACCATTTCACTTTCGTACATTCTAAATCTATCACGAGCAACTTCTTCTTCACCCAACACCTGCTGCTAGTAGCACTCTCTCAATATTCAATCATCATCTATTGCAATCAGGACGTTACGTAAAAATTTAAAAGATGAGGGTCAACAAAAGAAAGTAAAAAAAATTATTAAATAAAATTAGATATATCAAAATTTTATTAAAAAATAGATATAATGTCATATGATTGCATAAACTAGCTTAATATCATTAAATTAAAATTTGATGCATAATAATTTTAACTATTTTTTTTTCATATCTATCCAGTCTCGTCTCAAGTTTCGCGAAAATTTAGGAGAGAAAAAAATAAAAAATTATAATAAAAAAAAATCTAATGTAAATATGTATATAAAAATTAAAAATTACAAATTTCAGAGAGAGCAAAACATAAAATTGATAAAAAAAAAATTAAAAATAACATAAATATTTAATTCGAAAGCAAATATTCAGTGGTGACAACTACCCCACTCGCTCCCATATAGGTCCACCCCTGATTACAACTCTAAATCTATCATCCAACCCAAAGCAAAGAGATCATGTCAACATAATTAAGAGGAAAAAAAAATTGAGTTACACCCCACTTTATTTACCATAACTCAAGGTGCACCCCACTGTTTTACCATAATGTACAATACCCACAGCTTCCGTCAAAAACTAACGGTCAATCAAGCAGATCCTTTAGATGACTCTTTAACTCCTTTAGTTCAGCAGGAGCCATTTGGTACGGAGCCTTAGAAATCAGTCGGGTATTTGGAAATGTGTTGATGGTGAATTTGATTTCTCGGTCGGATGAGATGCCATGTAGTTCGTCCGGGAACACGTCGAAAAATTTTGCCACAATGAAAGTAGACTCCACGTTTGCACAATTATGCCGAGTGTCACGAACAGACGCTAAATATCCTTCATAGCCAGAGTGTAGCATCTACCGAGCTGATATCGCAGAAATCACCATGCAAGCCTTCGATGCTTCTGACGCTAAACCATCGAGTAGCAGAATTCTGCCTCCTGGTAGACACGGAAGATGACTGTTTTCTCTGCACAGTCGATGGTGGCCGAGCAAGCGCGAACCAATCCATCCCCAAGATGATGTCGTAATCCCGAATGTCTAGGACTAACACATCAAGCGACAGTTTTCTTCCTCCGATACAGACATGTCCGTCCTGACATACTGAACGAACAGGTATTTTTGTGTCCGATAGGGTACTAACATTATGGTCTAGGTATAACAGTGTCATCACTAACTTGTGTCCCACGGCAAAATTCGCAAATGTAAAACTATACATAGCACCAGGGTCAAATAGTACACGAGCAAGTATGTTATTGAAAAGTAATATACCTGACACAATGAGGTTCAAAGCAAGGACTTCTTTCCGTATCATAGTGTATACCCGACCTTGAGCTGGACGACGATCATGTTATGGTACAGCTCGATTTGCATGAGACGCCGAAGCAAGATTTTGATATTGACGGAGCTTAGAGGGGTGCGAAAAGTTCTTTGACATGTGACCTGGGCCACCATAATTGAAGCATAACCAGTTCTTGAGGTGACCATCGTTGACAGTGTGCCCCTGGCTTGTTACAGTGTGTACAACGTGGTCCTGCATTCCCTCTCAGTTTGGGACCCTGGTGACTGTCTTGGTTTGCACGCTTCGGAGCGTTGTTTCCTCATGTGTTGTTAGGACGCTTATGATTGGAATTCCGCTATTTTTTTGATATGATAGCGGAATTCTGATCGACGACTGTTTCCTCAGTTTTGAGTTAATGGTTAGTGCCATCGAACAGTCGTCGATCAGATCCGCTGTCATATCAAAAAAAATATTAATTCAATTCTACGCTGGGTTAAATTTGTTGTGTGTGTGCTTGTAGGGGTATGATAACTTGGAAACAAAAGTAAACCCATCTATATCTTTACACGAGAATACCCTGCAAGAAATATAAGAAAGCATCTTCTTGCAAAGAGGATCTACTACACACAGGGTGTCTGCAAGAATAAAAACTGCACACAAAAAAAAGACGAAGAAGCAAATCAATCAAAACCATCCTCACAGAAATCTCTATCAAAGTACTATGAAGCAGCCAGACGGTTACCTCAAAAGAATTTCCAGATTTCTCAAACTCTAGCATGCTGAGGGCGACTTCGCAGCTCTGAGAAACTATAGGCTCAGGGTCTTTTGAAAATTCCTCCAGAAGTGAAATACTAGTGCTGTCTACAAAACAATCAATAAGAACGAATGGTTCCGGTTAAACATCAAAACAATGTTAAATGGCCAAAATCAATCAAAGAACTGACAAAACAAATGCACAACTGACATGAATTTAAGGGGAAAGACAAGTAGTTGACTCATAAGACAGACTAGTAGTCGAGTCCTAAGACATGGTTAAGAACAGTTCATATAGCGCAAACTTGAATTATGACACAAGATTAAAAAAAACCATCTTAGTAGGGAGAACACTGAGAGTGGACATACGCCGGTGAGGATTTGAAAGTTTTAAACCAATGATGGATGCATCGCCATTGACAAAAAAATTGTTACAATCTAATATTCTAATTTCCAGCATATGTAGGAAAACTTCGCGATGAGAACCATCAACATGTTTTCTACAGCAAGCATCTGGAATCTAATTCTCTACTAGGCCAATAAACTCGCCATAATCATAGGTCATTCATCTCCAGATTACCTGCAATTGAACCAAGAGCTTCAGCAGCTTCATGTAGAACCATGGGATGCTCACCACCATTTCTAAGGATCTCATAAAGTGCAGAAGCAGCAGCTTTATTTTGCAATTGGCCCAAGACATATGCTACCTACAGGAAAAACAGAAATTGCAAACAATACAATTGAACCAGAGAACAATGTAAAAGAAACAGCATGATATAGATAAATACAAAACCAGCTTCTTCCCAAACTACAATAAATGAATGAGCAATGCAAATGACTTGCAGGTTCAGAAGGATTAATGACACGGAAATAAGTACACAATATCTAAGTATGAAATGATATGTACAAGGCATGCTTATCACACCTCAAAGAAGATTTTGCTATATTCTCAGCTACTTCATACTCCCTCTCACCACTAGCGCCAACTTTTACATGGCTGAGTTCATCAGGCAACCAGAACCAAGGTTGAGCTTTGTTTATTTGTGGTAAGTGGCTAAATGCCTTCAACAAGCTCAAATCAAACGGTTTCTCTTATATCCATGGAAGTCAACTAAGTCCCTTGACAATGGTTTATCATGAATGGGGCCGACTATGGAGCATGAGCAAGATGCGCAAAAAAATTGACCAAGTTTTATGGCGGGCAGTAAACCTAACAGTAATCCTCTAACTCTATCACGGTGCCAAATTTGTAGGCAATGTAGGTACAAGCAAGAGAGGGCGGCTTTGCCCTAAAACATAGGTTACTTGACAGGTAGGCAGATCAACCTTTTTGGTCATATAGTTCAAGCTCATGCCAACAAAGGAACACCATCCAAGTTGCCCTTAGGACTAGAAAAGAGGTTAAAATAAAATGTCAAACAACAAGATTATGACTTATACAAAAGATTATTGGCATTTACTTTTATAATGTGACTGCGCATTGGACTGTAAGTTCCCATTCATGATGCTAGATAGTCCATAGTTCAAGCTTATGCAAACCAAGAAGCACATCCAAGTTGCCTGACTAGAAAAGAGGTTAAAATAACATGTAAAACAATAACATTATGGACTTATACAGAATATTAATAGATTATTGACATTAATTTTATAATGTGGTTTTTTAAGTTGGATTCTAGGGCTATCTCCCATGGTAGTCAAAGGAGCGCCTTACAGAAAGACGCAATAGCTGCGTCTCACACCACACTAGACAAGGCGTCTTTCTCTAAGCGCGTCTTAGGTGCGCCTTTCTGCAAGACACAACCAAGAAAAGGCACGCCTTATGGGTTTTTTTATAAAAAAAAAACCATAGGGTATGGAGATAATACTTATCTCATACAAGTTGTTGGTTACATTTGAACTGGAAAAACTAAAATTTACTAAAAACATGGTAGGGATAATATAAACTCTTGTTGGTTCTATTGATTGCTATTGTTGCTATGCTAGTTCACTTGGTTATGATTAAACGTATTTTTGTTGGTTTTAATATGTTATTTGATTAATTTCTTACATTACTAATTTATTTAGTTATCTATGTATATTTTTATTGTTTTTTATATTTGTGTCTTGCTTCGCTCGGGTGCACACCTTAACTGCGTCTCAGGCGATATGGACCTTTTGCATCTCGAGTGCGCCTTACGCCTTTGACTACTTTGTTATCTCCAATAGGGTTTCTAAAATTGAGTTTATACCTACTTGGTATTGTACTTTAAGAAAAAATTTATCCTAGTTGGCAGAGTTTCTACATAGAAATTGCACACACAAAAACACTCTTCAATAGTTCTTAATTACTATCATACGTGTCAGAAAATAAAAGGGTCAATTTAATGACTTAGTTTGAAAGTATGACCCAATATTAATTTATTTGAGAGAGATAGAATTTCTATGAGAGCTTCTACATGTAGAAACCCTAATAAAAAATTCCATCCTATATCAACGTTACGTAGGATAAAAATTAGGATAGAAACCACTATTGGGATAAAAAAAATTCTAAAAAGGGTTTATACCAAGGTTCAAGAACTCGGTATCGGTATCGGTATCGGACAGTTTGTATGAGTAGCCGTATCGGCAGTATCGACAATATCGGCGGTATCGGATCGGAGTATCGGATATGTTGGTCTCGGATGTATCGACAATTTAAATAATTATTAATAAATTAGTAAAAAAATAGAAAAAATAATTTACATATTTATGCATTATTTAAATGTTTTTCATGTTTTTTTTAATTAGAATTGAATAAAACAATAGTCATCCTTGTTGAATGGTTTACCTGCGATATATAAATTTTCTTCCTTTACATATTTTTAGTTACAATCATAGTTTAAAGTATCGGCCGATACCGATCCGATACGGCCGATACTGATAAAGTTTGGCATGTCCCAATCCGATACCGACCGATACCCGATACTGACCGATATTGACATTAGAGGTCTCTTTTCCAGTCAATTCGGCAAAAAATTTGAATTAAAAAGACCAATTAGAAAGGATGTAAAAGCATAGTAAGGTTGTAAAAACATATAAAAGAGGAAAACTTATCTATCGCATATAAATCAATCGACAAGGATGGCTACTATTTCATTCAATATCAAAAATACTAAGAAACAATACTGAAAATACTTTAAATTATGCATAAATGTATAAAATATATTCTCTAAAATGTTAATAATTTACTAATAGTTGTTTGCTTTCCGATACCAAAAAATCCGATACTCCGATCCGAAACCGCCGATACTACCGATACCGTCGATCCCGATACTCATAGGAATGGTCCGATACCGATTCCGATACCGATACTTTGAACCTTGGTTACAATCTTACTATGTCATTATATTCGTACTAATTGAATCTTGTATTGTTCTGTAGGTTTCAATTTTGACGAATTAAGGCGCATAGAGGGAGGCACAAGAAATTAGAAGCAAATAAGCAATGCAAATGGCAGGATGAGATAATGAGACAAGTGACAAGACCCATAATTATATTTGTCGAGGAATCGAGATATTTTTAAAAAAATTTGTAAATAAATAAAGATTTAATTGTATTCAGAAATTTAGTATAAGTGAATAGTTATAAATTGTTACAATGTGATCTATGACACCAATTATTTTGTTTCATAATATATCGAAATAAAATTAGCAACAAGATTTACATGTTTAAATTTAAAAGTACGACAAAAAATTACTTGGCCAAAAAATTTCATTGGGACTCTGGCCTATCCCTTCATTTAAATTTCATGAATAATAGTCTTTTTACAATAAGTACGAACTACAATAAGGATACAAATACGAAAATGAATACAAATACAAAAAAATACAAATATATCACTAAAATTGTTTATAATTATCATAATCGTCCCGATATGGTTCTTGGTTATGAGGGTAGTAGCGACTGATATCTGTATTATGAAAAAAAATTGTCATGAGACCATCAAATGTTGTTCCGCCTCTGGAGTGTTGTATGGATAATAACTTGTGCATGAACTATCATATGTATTGTTGTAATTGTCTGAAGGAGTAGGTACATCATGATGGCTAGATCCTCCAGCATATGTATCATCCATGCGGTGCTCTCTAGGTTGATAATCACTTGGCCAGTCTTCAGAGTATTCATGAGACTGATCTCCAGGACTTTCATATTCATTAGTATTGTCAGCACCAGCAGCGAGTGTAGCTCCATTGCCTCCACTATCAGTAGAGTCGTCTTTATCGTTGTCGACCTGTCGAGATTGTACATCTGGTGTTTTCTTTCTTTTTCCAGGCCTTCGAGCATTTTCGGCAATATCTTGTGGATCGACATCCAAGTTATCATCTAACCACTCATTTTCTCTGTCATCTAAGAGTGGTGTTTTCCTTTCTCTAGTCCAAGCTATGAGTGGATCTTCTTCATGAAATATCTCATCCAAATCAGTAATATTTTGTTCATCTCGTGATCTTTGCATATTTCGAACCCTCAATCTCATATTATAATGGACAAAAACTAATTTTTCTAGTCTTGTCATTAAAAGTCTATTGCGGGGACGAGTATGGATGAGAGAAAATGTTGTCCAATTCCTTTCACAGTTGGAAGAAGACACTATTTGACTTAGGATGCGCACAGCTAATCGAGTCAAATTTGGGGCTTCCTCCCTAGCATGTATGGACCACCACTCAGCTACAAAATAATAAAATATATTAGCTTTGTAACTATATAAATTTAATTAATAAATATTTTAAAGTATGAACTATTACTACCAGGAAGACATCTATTTACAGCACTTTGGAATTGATTTGAACTAAATACACCATTTCTCAATCTGAACTTTTCTGCCTGCAAATTGATATTACAACAGTTATGGGTCTTATGACATTAAAATTAAATATTGTAAAGTTATAAAAAAATCCAATATCAAATAATATTTACCTCTTTGTTTATATTAAGGCATGTTGTATTGTCATTTACCATTCTATTAACGACATTTACCATTCTATTAACGACACGGTGGAAACCATTCAGTACCTCGTCGTCATTTATAACATCATTAGAATATTGGTATTTGGGATTCAAGAAATAACCTGCAATATTGAATAAATAACTAGTTTTAAAATCCCTACAAACATTATAAAATAACATTTGAAGGGTATTCAATTTATAGAGTACTTACCAGCTGCATGTATATCTCGATGTAGTTGAGAATTCCATCTGGTATCAATCATTTCCCACCACTTCCTATATCCTTGACCAACATTCTTTTTTATCATTTCTTTAGCCCTGTCCATAGCCTCGTAAAGATGACCCATCTCCGCTTTATCATCGCTATCCACCATCCTTAAAACTTTTACTAGAGGTCGAAATATTGCAGTGACCCCTGCAATATCCCTCCAGTAAGTTTGACTCTTGATTAAACTGACAACCACATCTGCCTTTTCTCTATCTTTACGATTGAGTCTCATGTAGTTATCTGTCCAACCCCGTGTATTTATCATCCTTTTTAAATCAGCCTGATGTTTAAGGATGGAATCAAAAGCAATAAAATTGGTAGCAAACCTACTGATGGCTGGTCTAACCAATTCTCCATTCTGAGTCTCAGTCCTCATGATGCTAAGAGCCCAACCATGATTATATATGAAACAAGTCATATCTTGAGACTTCCGTATTAGTGGCTTAATATGTGGATCATTGGCTATATCCTTCAACATGAGATCTATGCAATGTGCTGCACATGGAGTCCAATATAAATTTTTTCTCACCTGCATACAAACATACATATTTATTTAGAATGAAGCTATATTTACAATAATAAATTACATATATACAAACATATTTATAATAATAAAAATTCAGTATAAGTTCATTCTCACCTCCATTAACCTCATTCCCGCCTTCTTGTAGTTAGAGCCATTGTCAGTAATTATTTGGACGACCCTATTTTCTCCAATTTGTTCCACAACTTCATTCATCAGTCCAAATATGTATTTACTATCTTTGTATTTGTCAGAGGCATCTACAGATTTAAGAAATATCGTTCCTTGTGGATAATACACAAGAAAGTTAATGATGCATTTTTTGTTCTGTGTACTCCATCCATCGCACATAATGGTACATCCATACTCATCCCAATACCTATAAAATGATTTTAGGTACTCCTCCATGTCACTTATTTCCATATCTAAATAAGTATTTGAAATCTCATAAGGAGTTGGACCCTTTACTCCACCCCCGGAAGCTGCTATGGCATCTATCATTGGTTGATAGTGTGGACTTTTAGCAGCATTGAACGATATATTATTGTATATAAAGAATTTTGATATAAATCTTCCTATATGATTTTTTGCATTCTTTATCCCCTTAATTGTACCCTTTATTTTGGGTTGCATTGCCCCTTGTTTTCTTAGGACATAAGGGTCCATACTCCTTACTTCTATCTCTGGAATATTTTTCACCTCCTCCCCACGATATGCGACTGACTTTGATCGGCCACCTAACGTCGGACTCCTGCTTGACCCTGTTTCTCTGTCCCCGACACTCCAATGTCTACCCCATTCCTCAGCTGCATGTTCTCTCCTACTTTCTCTCATGTCCCTTCTAAGTTCCGTGAAATCTTCAATATCTTCTTCTGAGGAGGAATCTACTCGAGCTATCCTTGTCAACTCTTCCTCCACCCGTTGTTTTCTTTGATTCGCCATTATTTTATCCTTTTTTTACCCTCAACAAGCAACAACATTTCTTTTTTTATAGCAATTGGTACATCAGGACACGATGCTACGTTTCCTGTAATACCCGCTAAGTGTTATTTCAGCCGAGTAACCCCTCCGTCCATTATTTTGCTACAATAATTGCATTCCACCCTCCTCTTATTATTAGGATTGACACATTTTCCATGTTTTCAACCAGCATCCATTTCCTCCGGCGTACGACTTTTTGGTGCCATTAAGTAATCCTGAAATGATATAACGTTACATACAATAATAAAAAATTGTTACATGCAGTAATAAAACGTATAAAAATGTTAGATGCAATAATAATTTTATTAACATATTGTACAATAATAAATATTGATATATAGTATATATATACAGCAAAAAATATTGCAATAATAAAAAGTTAAATAGATAACAATAATAAATAATATATATACAATAATAAATAGTTAGATATAGTATATGATGCATATACGTACAATATATTAGTGTATATGTACAATAGAATATACTATAGTATATATATATATATATATATATATATATATATTAGTTTTATAAATAAAAAAAAATATTAGTTTTATAAATAAATAAAAAGTCGGAATATATATATATTAGTGTATATGTACAATAGAATATATATATATATATATATATGTTTTATAAATAAAAAAATATATATTAGTTTTATAAATAAAAAAATGTCATAATATATATATATTAGTGTATATGTACAATAGAATATACTATAGTATATATATATATATATATATATATATATATATATATATATATATATATATATATTAGTTTTATAAATAAAAAAAGTCAGAATATATATATATATAAGTTGCCTCCTTAAATACTATATACATGCTGACTTAAACACCCAAGTTCCATTGGCTTTCTGGCTAGTGGGATGACATGTTGATAGTGTGGTCACGGGTTCGAATCCAGCGCTGAGAATTTTTTTTTTCCAAAGATCCACAGCCGTTGGATCTGAGCTGTGGATCGATGACGTGGCAAAATGGACGGTGGAGATTGATTTAGGTGTGTTTTTAGGATGCTGGCGTGGAAAAGATCTCAGCGATGGATCGCTGACGTGGGAAAATGGACGGTGGAGATTGGTTGATCTGTGTTTTTAGGATGCTGACGTGGCATGGATCTGAGCGCAGGATCGGTGACGTGGCATATTGGACGGTGGAGATTGGTTTCTGTTTGTTTTATGGATGCTGACGTGGCAAATTTTTTTTTAAAAATCGTAAACAAAACCCACAGGAGAGAAACATTCATTTTCTCCCGAATGTTTCTCTCCCCGGGAGTTTCTCTCTCCGCCTCCACTCGCCTCTCTCTCCGCCTCCACTCGCCTCCACTCGCCGCGTCACGCCTCCACCGCTCGAGCCAAGGACGGAGGTGGAGGAGAACTTCTCGAGCCGCGGTGGAGGAGGAGAACTTCTCGAGCCGCGGTGGAGGCGGCGGAGGAGGCCAAGGACGAGGTCGACTGGGTGATCTCCACAGCGAAGGAGGATTTGGTTACCTAGAAAAGGTAAAATTTCTGAACTTCTTCTAATCTCTCTGTAAATTAGGGTTTGTTGTGTGTTCATTGTAGACAATTGATGGACTATTTATACAAGTTTTTATTGCACTGTTAGTTTTTTTCGATTATTGGATTTGACGTCTGCAAAGCATAATTTGCTTTATTTGATGTTGATTTGAGGATTTGATGTGCTTTTGTTTTTGGTCGGAGAGGATGTGTATACTATGCTACAATTTGTTAAAGGTTCGTATCGGCTCATATCGGTCCGTATCGGCTCGTATCGGACCGATACAGCCCGATACGATACATTTTCCACAAATATCGGCCGATACCGATAATTTTCTAGAGTATCGGATCGGCAGTGCTGAGATCCGATCCGATACGGCCGATACGTATCGGTATCGGCCGATACTTTGAACCTTGGTTTATACTAAAGAAATATAGAAGATAGAAACCCCTATTGGAGATGGCCTAAGTTACAATTTGAGATGCTAGATAAAACAAACATGAGCAACTAACAAAAGCTTTATCATATAGACATTGACGAAAAGAAGGCACAAGTGAAAGGATACATCGCCTATTGAAGTACACCAATAGTGTATAAAATTAAACACTGAGGCAGCAATAAGCAAGGTCGTCCCTAATAGTATAGTTTGAAGTATCGATCGATACCGATCTGATACGGTCGATACCGATACAGTTTGGCATGTCCCGATCCGATGCCGACCGATACCCGATACTGACCGATACCGACATTAGAGGTCTCTTTTCCAGTCAATTTGGTAAAGAAAATTGAATTAAAAAGACCAATTAGCAAGGGTGTAAAATCATAGTAAGATTGTAAAAGCATATAAAAGAGGAAAACTTATCTATGGCATATAAATCAATCGACAAGGGTGACTACTATTTCATTCAATTTCAAAAATACCAAGAAACAACAATAAAAATACTTTAAATTATTCATTATATTTACTAATAGTTGTTTGCTTTCCGATACCAAAAAATCCGAAACCGCCGATACTACCGATACCGCCGATCCCGATACTCATAGGAATGGTCTGATACAGATTCCGATACTGATACTTTGAACCTTACTAATACCTGCAATCACACACAAACAGGTTGCTCATGGCACCATTTTTAGCACTTCTACATTTGCACCCTCAATTTCAATTGACCGTTTTTTAAGAATAAGCCTGAGAATCTTTGACGTATTTACTTACATCTAAAAGATTCAAGTTGTTGATCGAGGGCTACTACTACCATGTTGTTGTTGTTGATTCTCTTATCTGTAATATTCTAATATTAGCGACTAGGAATTGGAGCAGATGAAGTCGTCTTGTGCAATATTCAATAGAATACTAAGTCCAGATGTCTTTGCCTTCGTGTATATCCTTAGAGTCTTCAAAACAAGGTATACACAGTCTCCGATAAATAATCAGAGAGATGAGATGTATCAAAAGTGATCGGCGTTGTAGATGTCGGCCAGCATGGCCGAAATGTCTCCCGACATGTTAGTTTTGAGGAGAAAACAACACATATCGGACCAAAAGTCCTTTGTGGCGGTTTATCAAAAGCGGCCGATATTTCGGAATTTCCGACATGTTGGCCAATTCAGTTATTTACAAAAGTCACTTGACATTTGAAGAATCAAATTTTTTGTGATTTTTGGTCAGGTTGATTTTCAAAATGGATCAAACCCGTAATTAATAACTAACCCCTCAAGGAAACCATAACCTCCTCTCCCTCGATTTGTGTTATTACTCTAACACATGCCAGCTAGGCTCCACTCCGGCTACTCCAAGCTCTACTCTGACTAGATATATACCATATAGAATTACTTATACCCTTGCGTTATTTGATATTTGTAATAGAAATTAGATTTAGATTAGAATTTTCTGTTATAAAATATTACATATTTATTGATATCCAACATTTAAAATGTCCCCAATATGTCGACATTTGACACTAAAAACCCAACTCGACATGAACCCGATATATGACGTCTACAACCTTGAAAGTGACACATGTTAAATGTAGATATGAAGACACTGGGATCCATAACCATTTAAATTAAGATAACCAACTATTATACTATATGCGCTCTGGATATGAAAAAAACTTGTAAAAGGTTACGGTCAGAATCATATCTTCATAAGAATGGCCGGAAGGCAAAAAATCGTGGTGGTCAATAATTTTCAAGCAGAAACAGTAGCAGAAAAATGGGTTGTTAGGGTTCCAGGAAAAATATAATCAAGACGTGTCACGTCATCTCCCAAAATATAAAATATCTAGTAGGGTTTTGTGATGTATACCCTCTACTATATTCATTATTGAATGTATACGCAAATAAAATTCCTAATCCAATCAAGTTATAGCACTTATAAAAAGAGTCCCTTTTATGAATTGATGCACTAAAAACCCAATTTAATAGAGCAAACGCTTATCGTAACTTAATTAAATAGGTACTATTTGTGTCAGAAAATAACAGTATAATAATAAACATTAAGCCAATCGATTTTACTTTGACAAATTCTCATTCTCTCATCTTTGAAACATACCTTTCCCTCTCTATCTTGCCGCGGAAAATGTATAGCCATTGGAAAGTGCGACCAGCCCATCCTCAGTCTCCTCCACCAGCTCCCCATTTTCATATAAAAATTAAATGCACAGAGGTACTCAAATTCTAAAAGCACTGAATATTTGGAAAAGGATAAAGTATGACCATATTCATCGATTAGCTCCAAATTATTCAGGAATAGTGCGTTGAGTTTCTCGGCCCTTTGCCTTAGGCCAAAAGATTTCATGATATCAAGGCCGGAAGGAGGGGTGGGACAGGCGGGACAAGTGCCCCACCCGAAATTGGGGAAACCTATATATGTAGTTCATCAAATTTCTATAAATGATAATAGTTGGGTTTTTTTCACCCAACTAGGTTCCCTTATATTTCTATAAATGCTATGTTTCCATTTTACTTTCTAACAGCCACAATATTAGTGTTGAGAGTATTAGTGGATGTTTAGTCCCACATCTAGTAGAATAGTAGAAAGAGGGGTTAGCCTCTCATATATATATATATATATATATATATATATATATATATATGTAGTCCCACTCATCAATAAAATTAAGTAAAGTATTAAACCAAGTTTCTATTTAGTATCAAAGTCAAATCCCCCCACCCTTCTCCAAACCCTAACCCTCTCACAACCGCTACCCCCCCTCTTTCCCCGTCAACCCCGGTGAGCGCCTGGCCACGCGCCGCAGCACCGCCGACCTGTCCCGCCGTCGCTGCTGCTATTGTCACGGCTGCTACTATTGCTGTCACGGTTGTTGCTGTTGTCGCGACTGCTGTTGTTGCCGTTGCGATCCCGACGACCCCCGACCCCGACGATCTTCTTCTTCGTCTTCTCTTCTGCAAGTTGTAACTCGGTTCTGTCCATATGTAACTGCGATTGCACGGAAGACCGAGAAATTTAATTTTCTGATTATTGTTTTGTAGCTCGGGATATTAATTATATAGTTGCTTGTTGGATCAAGATATCAGTGAGAGAACTCGTGTGTGAACTCCTGATCTCGACTACAACTGTCGGTTCCTCCTTCTCGTCAGGCCATGCGACCTCGGGTCGAAGTCGTGCATGGGAAGTAAGCAGCGACTCTCAGGGACACCGCTGCCGCTGAAGGAGGAATAGTATACGTGGAGAAGACTGCGATCAAAGGTGGAGACAATCTAGATCTGTCACCGTCTTGCTGATGGAAGAGGACAAGAAGAAGACGATGGAGACGATCTACGGCAAGCTGACGGCCCAAGAGATAAAGGCTTTGGTGGACGATCTCTTCTCCAAGAGGCTGACCGAGACTAGCTCCTGTGGTGCACACGCAGATGTGGATCCTTCACCATACAAAATGGGGAAGGAGAAACTGGAGATAAAGTTGGAGGGTACTTCCAACTACTTGAAGTGGTCGCATCAGGCGATGCGGACTCTGAAGGCAAGAGGCTTGGTAGGCTATGTGAATGGCCAAACCAAGACACCTGAAAATCACTCCTCACAGGAATTTGTTGTGTGGGAGATCGTCAATAATGTTGTTACTGGTTGGTTGACAGCCTCATTGATCGACCAAGTGTCGGATAACGTTGAAACAATGGAGGATGCCGGTGACATTTGGATGACGCTGAAAGATATGTACTCAGGGTCGGGCAACCCTATGAGGGTTTTTCAACTACAAGATGAACTTGATAAGGTGGTCCAAGAAGATCACACCATCTCTGAGTATGCGGCTCTGCTGAAGAAGTATTGGTTAGATCTCGACCACTATGACCCCATTGGCGTGGAAGATGAGCAAGTGGAACCGGCATTTGTGAAACATTATAAGAAGTTTATGGAGTATGTTTCGCGACAGAGGATAATGAAGTTCCTGAAGGGACTCAACCCAGTATTCGAGCAGAGGAGGAATATCCTACTTGCTCAACCTAGGCTGTCATCACTGGAGGAGGCCATAGCTGTTATGGCACAAGAAGAGGCACGACTGAAGCTGATGCCTAGCACCACTAGCTCTCTGGAAAAAAAATCAGCTTAGCAGCTTTTAACACAAACCCTTCCGGAGAGGGAGGGTGCTACAACTGTGGAGACCCTGGACACTTTATCAGATTCTGTACGAAACCCCTGAGAGGCCAGTCCAGCGGCCACAAAAGAAGCCGTGGAGGGCGTAGGGGTGGCAGAGGAGTCTATGCTGGTGGCAGAAGTAATCATTCCAGAGGACACAAGGCAAACCTGTCAGAAGAGGGAAGTGAGAGTCAGTAGTCCGATATGACCCCTAATGAGAGGAAAATGCTAGAGATATGGAGAAGCATGAAGCTTGGAACCAACGACAGTCGAGCCAACACCTCTGGGGCATCAACTCCAACCACCTCCGGGGGTAACATCACCCACTATGCTCATACAAGCACAGGTATACCTGCTCATGCCCTGGCATCTATCCATAGACCAGGTTGGATAATTGACTCTGGGACATCCCGCCATGTCACGGGTGCCCATGATGAGTTCCAAGATTACACTTACCTAACGACACCTGAAAGCATTCAGACTGCTGATGGAACGACTAGACCCATTATGGATAAAGACACAGTTGAATGCACCCCTTCCATAACCTTTACTGATGTCTTGCATGCTACATCTTTTCTCGTTAATCTATTGTCCATTAGTACCATTGTTCTTCAACTTAATTGTGTTGTTTCCTTTGACATTCCTAAGGTAATTTTTCAAGAGAAGTGAACGGGGAGACGGTTGGGAACTGGCACTTGGCATTAGGGGCTATAGTACTTGGACAGGGGTGGGCTGGACGTAGCACTAGCGTCACTGGTGGAAGAAGCACTACCATAAGAGCCGCGAAGAACAGTGGAAGGAGAATTATTACTTCAATATCAGCGCATGAGACACTCTTCATTCAGTCTACTGAGTCGGATGTATCCATCTATGTATCAAAAGGCTAATAACAAAAGTTGGTTTGTGATGCATATGAGCTTAGAAAACATACCAGAAGCTCTTATATGAGTTCTGGAAATAGAAGTTTAGTTGTTTTTGATATGATACACTCTGATGTATGGGGACCTTGTCCTACAACTGGAGTTCATAGTTTTAAATGGTTTGTCACATTTATTGACTGCTACACTCGTGTCACCTGGGTATACCTAATGAAGAGTAAGAGTGATGTCTTTGCATGCTTTCAAGATTTTTATCGCAGGGTTACAACACAGTACAGTGCTAAAGTAAAGATTTTGAGATCTGACAATGGGACAGAATACACCAACAAGGCTATTGAAGAGTACTTATCAGCCCATGGGATACAACATCAGACTTCGTGTACCTATACACCAGCACAGAATGGCGTGGCAGAGCGGAAGAACAGGCACTTGTTGGAAGTAGCACGGTCAATGATGTTTGCTACGAATGTTCCTAAACACTTGTGGGGACATGTCGTATTGACGGCTGCATATCTCATCAACAGGATTCCCTCTCAAGTGTTAGGATGGAAGACACCGTTTGAGATACTTACAGGAGAGAATAACTACAATGTTCCCCAAAAGGTATTTGGATGTGTATGTTTTGTGAAAGATAACAGACCTGCAGTAAGAAAGTTGGACCCTCGGGCAGTGAAGTGCATATTTGTTGGCTACTCAGGGACTCAGAAGAGATACTTTTGAGCAAAGGCTCTTTGTAAGCATGGACGTTACATTCAGAGAGATAGAACCATACTACCACAATGGTTCAGATGAAGGCTCCGCATTTGGTGACACACCTAACACAGGAGGTGTTAGGAGTAAGGGAAAGATGGGCCCAAGCGTGATTGTCGGATCAGTTTCATGTCCAGTGATGGAAGCTGGTCCAAGAGAACAAGGGGGAGATAGCGAGGGTGAGAAAAGTGATAGAGGATGCACATAATCAGGAGGAAGAAAGTGGTGACAATCAGAAGAAGAAAGTGATGCTCCAGTGCAGGGGGAGGAACAGACTACAGAACAATTTACAGAGCTCCAAGTCTACAGAAGGAGAAAGCAGCAGTCCACTACTGTGACTATTATTGTGCCTATTGCCCCTACTGTGCCATATCTCTCGCCTGACCCTGCCCCAACTCTTGAAGATGCACCTCCCGCACTGAATCCCTCTGATTCGGCTGCGGATCCCTCTAATTCGGATAGTATGATCTCTTCACCACTTTCTCATATTCCCTTAAGGAGATCTTTTTACAGTAATGCGAGAAAAGTCCATAATCGTTATGGTTATGAACATGTCATTGCCAATTTTTTATCCTACTATAATATATCCTCTACCTATCGAGCATTCATTGCATCGTTAGACACCAAATCTTTGCCTAAGTGTTGGCAGGAAGCGAAGGAAGATCCAAGGTGGAGAGCTGCAATGTTGGAGAAACTTGGGACACTCGAAAGAAATGGGACATGGGAGCTTGATCCGTTGCCTAAAGAAAAGAGAGCAGTTTGATGCAAATGGGTCTTCACAGTAAAGGAGACGCCAGAAGGAAAGATGTAGCGGTATAAGGCAAGGTTTGTTGCAAAGGGATTCACTCAATCATATGGCATCGACTATGATGAGACATTTGTTCCAGTGGCAAAGATGAGCACTGTGAGAACCATGGTCTCCCTTGCAGCAAACCATGGGTGGCAGTTGTATCAATTGGATGTGAAGAACGATTTTCTTCATGGGGACCTACAAGAGAAAGTATACATGGAGACCCCCCCCCCCCCCGGAATTTTGCATGAAACAGTCGACGAAAAAGGTGTGCAAGCTAAAAAAATCACTGTATGGGCTCAAGCAACCTCCTCGAGCCTGATTAAATAGATTCAGGAAGGCTGTCAAATGCATAGGGTACCGCCAGACCAATGCATATCACACGGTTTTCTTCTAGCATGCAAGAGGCCACATCACCATACAATGTATGTGGATGATATAGTGATCACAGGTGATAATGAGGAGGAGATCATCCAGCTGAAGTTAAAACTCACCAAGGAGTTTGAAGTGAAGGACTTGGGAATAATAAGATATTTTTTCGGAATTGAGGTGGCTCGAGGAAGAGATGGGATCGTCCTCTCTCAGAGGAAGTATGTATTAGACCTGCTCACAGAGACTGGTATGCTGGAATGTCAATCGGCAGTCACTCCAATCGATCAGAAAGATAAGTTGGGTGGAGAGACAGGAGAGCCTGTTGATCGTGAGAGATATCAGACTTGTAGGCAGATTGATTTATCTAGACCACACTAGCCCTGATATCTCATTTGTTGTGAGTGTAGTGAGTCGCTACATGCATGATCCAAGAAAGGGTCACATGGATGCAGTTTTTCGTATCCTGAGATATCTGAAGGGGACTCCTGGAAGAGGGTTATGGTTCAAGAAAAATGGGCACCTGGATGTTGAGGGGTACTGCAATGCAGATTGGGCAAGCTGCATGAACGACAGAAGGTCTACCTCAGGGTACTGTGTCTTTGTGGGGGGTAACATAATCTCATGAAGAAACAAGAAACAATATGTGGTAGCACGATCGACTGCTGAAGCAAAGTATAGAGCTATGGCTCTGGGAGTGTCAGAGTTGCTGTGGATAAGAGCACTGTTGACGGAGTTGAAGCTGGACCAGGGAACATCGTTGCGTTTTTTGAGTGACAGTCAAGCTGCAATAAGTATAGCTAACAATCCAATCCAGCATGACAGAACTAAGCACATCGAGATCGATCGGTTCTTCATCAAAAAGAAGCTAGAAAAAGGGATATTAAAGCTCGATCATGTTCGCTCAGAAGAACAAGTTGCAGATTGTCTGACTAAGGACCTTAATTTATCGAGTCTTGCTAAACTATGTGACAAGATGGGGATAATTGATATTTATCATCCATCTTGAGGGGGAGTGTTGAGAGTATTAGTGGGTGTTTAGTCCCACATCTAGTAGAATAGTAGAGAGAGGGGTTAGCCTCTCCTATATATATGTAGCCCCACCATCAATAAAATTAAGTCAAGTATTAAACCAAGTTTCTATTAGGCATACATTTATTCAAAAAAAAAACTGGGCACACACGTTAACTATTTGATTCTCCAAATCTCCTTTGCTTTATTTTACAAAAGCTTGTTTGTACAACAAATTTGTTCATGATGGAAATCCATTCCGATTTAATTAGCTGATGTTCACCGTTGTCTTCCCTATTTGTTATAGCAAGATTGCTTTCACCTATATATCAATTAGCCGGACTGCTCATTGCAGCCTTATTAGTAAGTTAGTTTGATCAATATGAATTAATTTTTATCGATTTACTAAACTATTAGGCTCTTGATGATTGTGGAGTTTGAATTACAATATGAAGGCTCTTCCCAAACTAATATAATTTTATAATTATTAATTATTGATTGAAAGTTTTTTACATTTTTAAGTTAAATTATTTTACAACCTTAGAAATTTTAAAAGTTGCATACACATATATTGCTTGTAGACAATAGTGCCCCACCTGACACCGAGTTCTGGCTCCGCCCCTGCATGATATTCTAGGCTCGTTTGGATGAACCAATGTATTTACACTTTAAAATCCTATATTCACTCTGTTTATCTACATATGCATAATATCCTCCATTATCAATTTAGACCTTCTGATGGTCAAACGTACATCTTCACACTATTACCACCCAAAAGAACTATGGGGTATTGGCAATGGCAATCAGCTTCCTATATTTTGCTTTGCCATAAGTGGCTTTCACGACTAGCAATATCAGTTATCACTACAATATATTCCATCTAAACGAAAGTACAATAGTTCTACAATGATTCATAGTGACAACAATCTAACTTGGGGCCCAGAAAAATGATAAATAATCAAGTCATAAATCATACTTCATATATCACATATCAAAAGAAAAGGAAATGAATTAGACGTGAAACTAAATTTCTGATACAAGGTCATTAAAGCAATGACCCTGCCACGATAACCTTATTGAATTATGACGATGTTGGTGTACCTCATGACCTAGGAGAGCACTTCTAGTACCTAATGATGCAATTATAGCACTGAAAACAGCCTCCTCTCCATGGTTCCGAAGTGCAAATAGTGCCCCATATCGCTCATACATGGCCAACTCTTCATTCAAGAGAACTTCCCATAAACCAGGAGTAAAACGTCAATTCAGAAGCTACAAATAACACTATCTCCAGGATGCATTTATTGACACTTTACCTGAGCTGATCTATTGATGAACAACAGGAAGTAGGCATTGCAGGATCAACTGAAAGGAAATGTGAGACATCGACTGCTGGTGCCCCCTCACTGGCACAGACATTATTCTGTTCCTAAATGCGTCTGAAATTCGCACGTCTTCTGCACCTCAACAGCAGGATCTGATACCAAGCTTAGTTCCAAAGGGGGGAATAACACCCTCCAAACCAATTGCTCCAAGAGCTTCAGCTGCCTGGCAAAGACAAACTTCTTGTAAACAAAGTAGGAACAAAACAGATAAGGAAACCCTGAACATGTAGTATTGATTCAGAAGAAGGGCAACCTCATGACGGACAATGGGCTGCAAGGAAAAATCTTTCAGGACTGCCTCTAAAGCAGAAACAGCTTCGGCATCCTGCACTGCATTTGTCCCAGTGCAAATGCTGCCTCGTGAGCGAGCAAATTTAAAGGATCCCTTGTAGCTGAAAGAAAAGAAGGATAAGCAATTTGCATGAGACAATGAACCCTCTTCATAGTTGAGCCATAGATATTCGAGTCTTTCAAACACACCTTAACTTCAAGTTAGCATCATACGGGTTCGTAGGGGAACATGTTTAGAAAAGAAAAATGATGCTCGGAATTAGACTTCAATCTCCAAATAATAAACTTTTCTTAAGTGGTTTGAGTTGGATGAAACTCCAATTCCAAGCACCCTAACACCCTCTAGACCAGAGTTAAAGTAACTTCAATCTGATTGGATTTTTATCAAATTACATTTTTAGACTCCATTTCTTCTCTACTTTTTACAAAACTCAATCCTAATTCCAAACTCCTACAAGTTTCCCAACTTAAATATAACTTCAATTTTCCAATTGAGTCTCATCTTTTCGAACTCAGTTTCGATTTCCAAATCTAAACTAAACCTAAATCCATTTTAGCAAATGTTGATCTCAAACTGATCGTGTTTAGAGGGACTTGTTTTCGCTTATTACAACAATCATTCTATCGTCAACATTTTCAAACGATTGCTCAACATAAACTTTCAACCAAACAATCAAATTTCAGTTACAAAAGGGTCTCTTTTCTATATAAACCAGACAAAAATGTTAGGTCCCTGGCCTAACTGTCCGGCCATGGTAGTAGCTCTGGTGGAGATCTACTGATAATGGAGAATTTGAAGAAGAACGAAGACAAATTTGGAGGGAAATTTGCTAGGGTTTTGTATTCAAATTTGGGGATCTAGGAAAATTACAATTGTAACTAACTATGCTGTAAACTGGAAGGAAAGAAATGAAGATACCATTTCATTCTGATGCTCTCTTATCTCATTCTTATCTATTTATACAACTCTCAACATAAGATGCATAGTTACCATCCTACCCTTTCTTGGTATTCGTAGAATAAGCTCCCTACTGATACTGGCTAATGCTAAAATAGACGGGTACTGGATCACTGCTACTTGCTAGTTAGTGAACTACCACTGCCACTAATAGCTGCTATTACTGCTAACTGCTAAGTCTTGAATGTATGTCTGAATGTATGGTGCCTCTGATACAGACACTAGCTCTGACTTGGCATTTGAAGCAGCTGAGTGGGAATGCTACTGAACTCCCTGATACTGAGCTTGACACTAAGCTTTTGACACTGGCTCGACTTCTCAACTGAGCTCGAAGCCAATCTGGAACACTCCTGCATACTCTGGTCACTGATATTGATACATGGTGATATTGATACATGGTCCAACCATGGCTGACATTAGGGAATGTAGAAGACTGGGTTCGTATCAAAAAATCACAAACTTTGTGAACCTATAACATCAAAATACATCCTTTAAGACTTCATATTGGTTAGTTCAATCAATTTCACAACAAAGCATAAATAAACAAACAAAGTTCTATGAGGATTACTTCAAGTTAATATATTGATTGTGTTTAGAAAGACTTCTTTCATTTACAACAACAACTCATCTACCATCAATAGATTTTACAAGGTATCACTCAATACAGAACATCAGATCGACTAAAATTTATGAAATTATAACATCAAAATGCCTCCTTTAATTTAACACTTCATATTGATTAATTTACACGGTTTTGTTGGGTCCAGTCTGAATTGGTAAGAGCAAATTTTGGAGCCCAAATATGGTGAAAGATTTGATTTGAAATAATTTGAAAATCTACATTAATTTGATTAGATTTCAAATTTGTATCAAATATTTAATCTGACCATATTTTGACGTCCATAATTGGTGTTTCCTATTTTAGATAACAGATTTCCTATTTAGGAATTACTATGACCTAAACTAGAGTTTCTCGTCATATTTATATGGGAGAGGGTGGAAGCACAAAATATATAGCACAAAGGTGGAGATTCGAGATGCTCGTCCACAAGAAATCTATGAGAAAGTTCGTGTTTTGCTCGTAGGACTCGCCATCGAAGATAGAAGGAAGAGGAGATCTGATCGAGGAGTCGTCGCCTTCGTTCACGAAAATTGCTACGAGGTTTGGTGAGTGATTTCAATTATAATCTCTTTTTTTTTTCTTGAGTATGGTGAGGGAGTTGAACCTATTAGGGCAAAGGATTCAACATTAGTTTTGTCAATCTTGTAATTTCACCTCGGTTATATAGATTGAAATTTATCCATGTGACGTATTCACCGCCATATATGTTATCTTTATCTGGTTATCTCAAGTGGGTTGGCATAATTTTTCGCTACGATCGGTCTCAGACACGGTATCGGAGCGCTTGCAGGACGTGTTCGATCCCAACATTTGGTATCAGAGCTCTCAGGTTCGCGAGAGGGAAGGTGCAACCACGTCTACGGAGCAGACAAACACACGTATGATCACCCTCACATGAAAAAATTGGACGATTTGGAAGCCAATGATGGAGGATTTACTCTGGTGCAATGACTTGCATGGTCCGTTGGAGGACAACAGCGTCAAGCCAAAGGACAAAACTGCTGAAAATTGAAAACTACTGGATCGAAATGTCGTTGGATTCATCCGCCAATGACTGGACGACTCGGTGTTTCACTACGTATCCATGGAGAATTCGACAAAAGTATTGTGGAAAAAGCTGCATTCGATGTACGAAAGGAAGACAGCTGACAACAAGGCGTTTCTTATTTACCAACTCGTCAACTCGAAGTACACGGAGGATGCCCCGGTAGCACAACATCTGAACGAGGTTCAGGGTATCATCAATCAGCTGTCTGCGATGAAGATGGTAATTGATGATGAGCTTCAGGCCCTTCTATTTTTGAGTTCTCTGTCGGAAAGCTAGGAGACGTTGGTGGTGTCGGTGAGCAACTCCGCTCCTGATGGAGTTGTCACGATGGAGGCAGTCAAAAGTAGCTTGTTAAATAAGGAGGTCCGACGTAATCAAGTTGAATCGTCGCAGGAGTCCGCTCCAGTTTCTTCCTACAGGAAGGGAAGACCAAAGTTACAGGCGAGGACAAAGGAGATTTCTCGGGATCTTGCGACTGTAGATCACAAGGAGGGCTGCTATCACGGTGGTGAAAGGGGTGATATCAAGAGAAACTGCATGAAGCTTAAAGCTGAGAATCCCAAAGGCAAGGACAATCAAAAGGATTGCATAGCTATGGGAGATCATCGCAGTAACTGACGCAGAGGAACCTTGTGGCATGTGTCATGACGGCGATTGGGTCATGGACACGGGGGCGTCGTATCACGTCACTCCATATAGGAAGATCTTCACGTTATACCGCGGCGGCAGGTTTGGACGTGTGAAGATGGACAACAAGGGGACAGCTACAGTTGTAGGCATCGGTGATGTGCACATGACAACGGAGCTTGATGAGAAGCTCGTTCTCAAGGGGGTGCGACATGTACCGAGTTTACGCTACAACTTGGTTTCGGTAGAGAGGCTGACGGATGATGGTTGTCGTAGTTTGTTTGGGGATAAAGATTGAATGCTTACGAAGTGTTCCCAATAACTAGCTCGAGAATATTTATGTTGTGGCATGTACAGGATTAAGCCGCTGAGCTGTACAGGCAGGCCACAGACATCAGATGGAGGCTCGAGAGGTGTTCGACGGGAGGTGGAGCTAAGGAGGGTCTTCGGCTCGTCAATACAAAGCGACAAATGGTGATGAGTTAAAAATTGAGGGTCGGTAGGTCTCATGACAGCTGGTCGGTCTCCAGGTGGGGGTTGTTTTACGGATCCGATTTTGGCGAGGGGTGGTTTGCCAAAACTTTGCGGAGCGATATCAGTTTCAGCAATTCAAAGACATGGAGGAGATCAAGGTTTGCAGCAAACTCAATCTGATGCAGGTGTATCTCCATTCACACAGTTCAGGAGGAGCTGTGGGTCATCGACGATGTGCACAGTACATAATGTTCTGCTCGATGATGCATGTGCATGGGAGAGCTTCAGTGTCGGACACGAAGGTGGGCAGGTTCAGGAGTTCGAATCTAGGAAGAATCACACCGTCCACTAGGTTGGGCCAACCAAGGGTGAAGAAGCTCATCGGAACGGTAGTACGTTCCGGTGGAAGACGGAAGTTGGGGACAGACAGCCAAGATTCACGGTGAGGCTGATCGTCAGGGACTTCGATTTTGGCCGAATCATTGATGTTGGCAGGATTCCATTGGTGCAGGAGGTGCTACGCATGGCAGCTAGCGTCGACGTTGTCACGTGCCGATTCCGAAGAATAGAAAGTAGCCATGAGCATGATGTTGTACAAGTCTAAATTGCACTTGTACAAGGCAAGAAGATAAACAAGTCATGATATTTCTCAGAAACATCGATATAGCAGCGAAAAATAAGCAAACAAATTTAAGTCACAACAAATTAGAATGAAAAGTAGCTCTTTATTGATAATGATCATTGAATACATGTCTTACAACCGATTACAAAGCTTATCAATTACAACTAATACTGGTCACTTGGCTTACATTGATATTTGTCGTCTTGGCTTACAATCTTACTGATACAACTGAATAACACTATTCTATACATTTTATAACAGAAGATGCCTCCCATGAAAGAAGAGCTTTTGCGTGCCCCAACAATACTTCGATGCCTCGGAACCATTCAAGCCACTCCCCAAAGCTGAGTACCTGGGGATGCCCACAAACGGGGGTCAGTACATATCGCGTACTAGTGAGCAGAAACTAGCTCACTCGTCTAAACCGACAGTAAGTAATCATGTGAGAAGCATGCACATTTATTTAGTGATCTTTCTATTAGGGACTAGGTTCATTTCAATGTAATCAAGATATCTTAGTAGCACAGTGAAAGCATCATTAACGGTTCAGCAGCATAATAGAAACATGTTATAGATCAGCAGCATAAATTGAATAGGAGAAAAATTTTGCATATCGCTTATTAGCGATTCTTACCAACAACCCACTCGTCGTATCCCTACAAAAAGATTAGCGATACAATAATCATTATGAAGAATTCCTACGAATGATCGGTTAAGCATGCATACTTGTTCTCGTCAACATGCAGTCTAACTACATGAGGGTCATTGGTGTTATTTCACCATATAGGACTTTACCACGGTATGCAGTGCACCTCCTCAGGAAGGTAGCTAGCCTCCACTGAGAATCCCGCAATACCTCGTGCCTACAACCACGTCCTAATGTTTTCCCCTAGGACGAAGCAGTACTCGGTGCCCCGGGTCCAGGTCGAGGGAACTTACTACCTTGTGCACAAGTTGTCCATAACCATGCAACGTATATGCAAATGAAATCTTAAGCATAATTGCATGGTAAGAAATGTAAGTAAAGCCTCGTATTATTGATCCTTCTTGTTTTACTCATTCTCATATCAGTTAGGTCCCAACTTACAGACCTTCTCGTGGCCTGATGGTACCAAACCACAATTATGCTCGCATATGAAGCGTTTCATTCATAGTTACTATGCACTGATGCACTTATACCTATATAGATATTCAATGTTCTATTCTCATTGTTACAAGCAGGTAAAACAGATTGCACCATATTACTTCTTTTTCTCATGTAAGACTTACAATACAACATTCTTGTGTCAATAGTACTACCAGTTCATTATGTATATGTTTCATTGATTACAAAAGTATTGAATATAAAGCATCATTATCTTTATATGGACTAGAGCAGTATTCAGTTATGGAGCACAGTAGAGCAATACTAACATTCATTTTATTAGGACATGAAGGAGTAGAGGAGAAGGGACAGATCCACTCACTTATACAATATCGTTTCCATGTCACGATCCCGCATTCGCCTACGATTCTCCCAAGAATGATCTGACGTGATGCACAGTCTTCTAATTTGGCATAACCATACACTCGAACCATGCTCTATAAAATATTCCCTCCGGCCAAGATAAGCAAGGTTGCACCATCACACCAAGCATCTCAATTTTCCGCATAACTTATATTCCCTCGTCTGATCCGTCTAGAACTTCAGCGTAATGCCTTTCCACGGAGCGGGACATTACAGACATGACAGTCGAGAAGCTGGAGATAAAGGAAGATACAAAGCAGCTCGAAAAATAGAATATCAGTGGCATGGGAGAGCAGGCATAGAGTCCAGTTGAGGAGCGATGGGGTCAACACCATCTCATCAGACTGGAGGAGGAGTATGTTGGGTCCAGCCTGAATTGGTACGAGCAAATTTTGGAGCCCAAATATGGTAAAAGATTTGATTTGATATAATTTGAAAATCTACATTAATTTGATTAGATTTTAATTTTTTATCAAATATTTAATCTGATCATATTTAGACATCCATATTTGATGTTTCATATTTTAGATATGGATTTCCTATTTAGGAATTCCTATGACCTAAACTAGTATTTCTCATCCTATTTATATGGGTGAGGTTGGAGGCACAAAGAATATAGCACAAAAGGTGTAGATTCGAGATGCTCGTCCACTTAAAATCTAAAAGAAAGTCCATACTTTGCTCTTAGGGCTCGTCATCCAAGACAGAAGGAAAAGAAGATATGATCGAGGAGTCGTCGTCTTCGTTCAGAAAAATTGCTACGAGGTATGGGGGTGATTTCAATTGTAATCTCTTTCTTTTCTTCTTGAGTGTGGTGAAGGGGTTGAACCTATTAGAACAAATGATTCAACATGGGTTTTGTAAATCATGTAATTTCACATGAGTTATATAGATTGGAATTTGTCAAGGTGAAGTAGTCACCGCCATATACGTTATCTTTATCTGTGTTTTGTGTTCGTTAGACAGGGATTGGTTATCTCAGGTGGGTTGGCCTAAGTTTCGGTGGCAGTCAATCCCAGACACTGTATTAGAGCGCTTGCAGGACGTGTACGGTCCCAACAAAGTTCTATGAGGATTACTTCAAGTTAATATATTGATTGTATTTAGAAAGTCTTCTTTCATTTACAGTAACAACTCATCTATCATCAAGGTATCACTCAATACAGAACATCAGATCGACTAAAATTTATGAAATTGTAACATCAAAATGCCTCCTTTAACACTTCAGATCTCTTAATTTACACGGTTCAACAAGAAAAACTTAAATAAACAAACAAATTTCTACAAACAATCAAAGTTTACAACTTTATTAAGCAATCCTACAGAAAAGCAGATGAAGTGACAAATGAGGGGCCTAAGTAGAAATTCGCACAAGTAATAGAGCGTTGCGAGGAGCGGAGCCGCGGAGATTGCGGAGGGAGAAGAGTGCACTGAAGCGCTCGTAGATTGGCTGCTCCCGATCGAGGAGGCGGTCGCAGAGGAACTGTTCCATCTCTGGGGACGATTCGAACGAATTTTGGCACACCATCTCTCTCTCCACTGGGAAAAATAACAAAGGAAACCCTAACCCTAGCTAGCTTCTCTCCAAAACAAACTGATTGGAGTCCCCAATTCTTTTGCATAATTAGAAACAAGCCCTCGAAACAAACTGATTGGAGTCCAAATTAAAAAAGATTTGAACCTGACGTGAATCGAACACGCAACCTTCTGATCTGGAGTCAGACGCGCTACCATTGCGCCACAGATCCAGTTGTTTTTTCAGCCCAATTACTTATTTAATTAAATTCTTTCGTTAAGACCATTGCACAACACCGAGCTACGCCGGCCTATTCGACAATGTTGATCTGTGACTTGATACTCGCTTGGTTTAGTCAAACTTTATATATATACAAGTAAACTCACGTACAACAAGTAATTTTATTTCTTTTCTGATATTATTAAAAGATTATTTAAATATATTTGAACTAAAAAAAATTATAACCATATTTATAATTTAGTTAAGATTTGTTAAAAATTTAGTTATATTTTAATTATAATTTGTTATGGATATATGTGAATAAAAAAGAGGTATTAGGTGGAAGAAAAAAGAAAATGTTCAAAATTATAATATTTCATATTTTTTTAATTAAATGATTGAGAATTTACAAACAGCTTGCACAGTTGTTTCAAAGCCGAATTATAATAGTAGAGATAATATTTCGTATTTTTTAATTAAATGGTTGAGGATTTATAAACAGCTTGCACAGCTATTTGCAAGACTTATTATAATAGTGTGTGTGTATATATATATATATATATATATATATATATATATATATATATATATATATATATATATATGGAAATTTCTTCAATACACATGTCTAAAAGTATGTATCAATACATGCAAAATCTGAACCATTCATTCTTGATCTAATGGTTCATATTACAAGGGCTTTCTTGTAATATGACTAGTGTAGGGAACATCATTTAATGCAATGTTTCACTTTTGACATGTTGGTAACTTGCTAGTGTGGGTCATTTTTCACTTTAATTTTTTCAATGAACACCCTTAATTAACTCATATTTAATTTAACTTTAAGTTCATAAAATTTTCACAAAACACCCTAGATTTAGTCGTATTTCACTCTTGGACGCCTGCGATTTTTTGGTAACAGTTGAATGAATTGACAAAATTTTCACAAAACTCCCTCCTGCTGTTGTTTTTTATTTTCACACGAACGATAAGTTTCTCTTTTCTTTTTCTTTTTCTTTTTTCTTTTTTGACACGAACGCCCGCCTAGACCAACTGTTTACTTAATGGAATTTTTCTAATAATAACATTTTTGGTTATCTAACGATAATATTTATTGGTTTTAATGTAGAAGAGTAAACGGATCATAAGTTTGGTTTTTAATGAATATCATGAACCTAATATCCAACTGAGAAAAATCTTAAAACTGGGTCAAGCTAATCTGAATATCATTCTTTCATTCAATATTAAATATTTTCTACGTGGGAAAAGAATTCTGGATTGTGATATATATTTGGTGGTTGATTACGGTTAACATATAACATGGATCTCATATTAACTCATATTTAATTTATGTTAAAGTTAGTTATTTCTTTCTTAAGAGTAAAATAAAATATAATAATAGGAAAGATAAGTATTTTAGGATAAACATTGTTATTTTGTATGTTTTTAAAAAATAATTAACTCCATCAATAATCTATATTTAAAGATAATTTGCTCCATCAATCCTTGTATAAAGTACTATTAAATGCACGTGCTTTGCACGTAATTTTTTTTAATATTGGTGAAAATATTTAAAATTTTTATAAATTAAAATTCTTTTGTATATATATTTTTGAAAAATTAGATTTATAAAATTATATTAAAATAGTTTAAATTATATATAAATATTTAAATTTGATTTGAATATATTTAAATTAAAGTTTGTTATAAATATATATGTTTGTAAAACTGTGGATGAATGTTTAGATATATAAAATTAGTTTAAATATATTTTGAATATTGAATATATTTTTATTTGGATTTGTTATATATATCTTTATAAACATTTGAATATATGATTAGGTAATTATAATAATTTTAAGATGTTTTTACGTAAGGGAAACACATACACCGATAGTTAGAATTTTTTTAATTATTAATTTGCTCAATAAATTGTTTGGTAATTTATTTATGGTTTGGATAGATAAGAAAGAAGTTGGTTGAAGATTTGATTTTTCTCCTGTAAGTAATATGAACCGCATTATAATATGGGAGATGGAAGATATTTGGACCGATCATCATCAGTCATATACGTGTTGTATCTGAACTTATCTTATAAAAGCAAGTATTGGTTGTAAAAAAAAATCACTTAGATATGTCCATGAGAAGAGTATTTTTATTCAATCACGATAAACTTTCAATTTTCAAAGTTAGTTTGGCAACTTTATTAAGAAATCATACCACTTGGAATCTGTAATCACTTCTTTGTTAGTCTCAAGCTACTTTTGTCTTTCCATCTTTCTCACTTTTTTTCTCTTTTTCTCTTGTTATATATCGAATAGTTTTCTTGTTTAACTGTAGAAAAATTTTGTTGTTTCAACTAGTAGTGATGAAGAAGATGTCTAAGCATATCGAAGATGTAGAAGATTGGATGCCAACTTCCAATGAAACCTTCATTCCACGTATGATGCGCAGGTTTGAAGAACAGGTATCAAAAAATTTAAGTCAACTTTCTTCGATGTATGGTCTACTTAGTTCAATCCAACTTGAACAAATCGTTATATCTGAGCGTCTACAAAAACTAGAAAAATCTTCCACTGTGAATAAGGCATCTTCAACTGTTAATAACAGAGTTAATAAGTCATCTTCAGTTGTTAATAACGGATGGATTAATATTGAGGAGGAGGATGACATGCAATCTTCTGATGAGGAAGAGAATTTCAGGGTAGTTGGAGAAAGTATCCAGAAAATTTTGAATTCGGTCGCTATCGATGAACCTGGCCTTACAAGCAATCCTAGGAGAAGTGTGGAACGAAATTTAGTACCGGTCACCCCTTTCAAAAGTCAAACAAAATTTTTAACCTCAAAGCCTATCCATATGACTAAGGATGAAAAAAATATTTACGATTATATTTTTGCGGATGATAGAAGTGACTGGTAAGTAATATGAGTTTTCTTTTTATTTCAACCATACTTAATTTTTTTTCTTAATCGTAGAGACATACTTTTTTTTTCTTAATCTATCCGTTTCTTTTCTTAGAGAAATAATATCATCTTGTAAGTGTCAGTATGTGACTCGGGCTGATATGAAGTACATTTCTCCAGGAATGAAAATTAGAGAAATGGTATGTAGATTTATGTTTTTTTCTTCGATGCCATCAATGTTTACTTCGATGCAATCGTTGCTTTTTTAATGAGAAATACTCAGATTGTTAGCATGGTCTCGATGCCATCAATATTTACTTCGATGCAATCTTTATTTTTTAAATGAGATATACTCAGATTGTTGGCATGGTGTCTACGATTCTCACCGCGGAGGAACAGAAAAGAACTGACAATAAAGCTAGTGTATGGTATTTACCAATACAGTATTGGTTAGTTAGAATTTTATTCTTTTATTATTATGATTAGGTATTAATTTGTTTTGGTTTAAATTTTAATTCTAATTTACTGAAAATTGATCGATTTGTTATAGTGATTAATCCTTGGTCAGATATATATACCCATGATTGTGGCTGAACATTATATTCTTGCAAGAGTTATGATTGAAACAAAGACTGTTGAAGTTTGGGACTCCCTTGCATCTTCAGATGAGCCGCTTTATAACAAAGGAGTCAAAAAAGAAATAGTAAGCTCATGTTCATAATTTTCTATGAATTCGTACTAGATTCGCGGTATACTAATACATATTGTATTATGGTAATTGTAGCTTTCAAATTTGGATCTCTTTCTTGAGGAAGAGATTAGGAAGTTGAAAAATGTTATATTCAACTTTTCTACATTCACCATAAAGCATCGTCGTAATGTTCCCCGCCAAGAAATACATTTAATTGTGATTTTTTCGTAATTTATTCATGTAAGGCCGATGTGATCAATTGGAGTCGCATTCTTTCTGTGTAAGTCTGAAAATACGTCGTCAAATAGTTACACTATTTTTAGAGCAATACCTTTTATGTTATGTTCGTTAATGCAGTTTGATTCAGAATTTGAAAGGAGCAAACTTGTTGTATGGATTGCATCTTCAAAGCACAACGCAAAACCCATCATCAAACATAATTGCGCAACCATCTAATTATGCAGCAAAGGATAAAACAATGAATCTTAGAAAGGAGTCCACTATGATGGGTGAAGATGGAAGATGATGAAAATTTTGTTTCTTGTATCAAATGAAATATGTCTATTTGTTTTGTAACAAATGGTTATGAAATATGTCAAAACTTTTCTGGAGTTATAATGTTCTTAGAATGTGCGATGAAATTTATATCAAGTTGTCTGCTAGGATATGTTTGATAATATATAAATCTTTACTATAGGATTACAACAAGTTAAAAATGAAAGAATTTTTGAGGAATAAAAATTGTATAATATATATCCAATTGTTACAAGTATTTTGCTGTAATTGAAAATTTCTCGCTTGCATAATAAAGGCTTTCGCTGCAGTCTAACAAATCTTGATGTCATCAAAACGTTACAAATTTAGACACTTTATTTTATTTAAAATTGGACAAAAAGTATTATCACATTACATAGCAAATAAACACCAACAAACATAAATATAACAACTGATTATTCTTCAAACAATTTAGCTTTTGAATTTCTATCTTTAGCTTTTTCATTTTTCTTCTTCAACTTTTCTATTTTCCTGTCCTTGATTTTAATTTGCTTAAGCACTGCTTTCAAGTTTTTCTTCTCTGCATCAGGGTTGCTTTCATCAGCCAACATGAAATATTGACATTCCTTCTTCCCTAGTTTTTGGAAAAATCTCAATTAATAAAAACAGATCATAAGATGAAATTAACAATTATTATATTCAATCCAAATGAACCCTTACCTCATAATTACCACAACCATAGAACTCTCTACCAAAATTATCAGTCGTCGAAGCGATTCTTTTTCGAGAAAATACACCACAGTGGCAGATGTGATGATTTACCGACGAACTTTTGGATGAAGACGGTAACATATCCTGAAACTCAAATTCCTTTTTTTCTTTCTATCCTGGATGTTATAACTCATCTTCACCAACTTCTACGAACCCTTTGGTAAATCTCTGATATAAGTTCGTTACACAATATAAAGAGCCAGAAAAAATTTAGTATGTAATTATGTATTAAATTTTTCGCCTGAATTACCCACCAACCTTCAACTGAAATATTGTTAGAATGAAAATTTTAAATATTGCTTCTGGTTTTGATGTATTGGGAAGGAGTACTACTTCTTGGCCCCCGGGGTCCAATGGCCTCCGTGACATGCCTTTCGTTGGGATTACCAAGAAAGAAATGGAACGTTAGTTCAATGAATTAAGATCTAGTGAGTTCCTATAGGATTTCTGCTATTAAATTGTGTCATAATCTGGAAGTTGTTCTCCTAGATTGTTTCAGAATCATGCTGCCATATAATATTTCTTTTTGTCATGAAGAAGTATTCTGCTTCATTTGGAACAGTTGTATAGAAAACCAATAATATTAGCTGAAAAAATGATAAAAAAAGGTACATAACGAGAATTAAATCAACAAAATATTTACTTAATCGCTCAGTTCATTTGATTCCATTGACTCTTCCTCGTTACAACGCTTCCGTACTTTGTAATTACGGTAATCGTGACCCAATTTTTTGCAAACTCTACAAATTCTAGGCTTGGGGATATTCTGATTTTCTTTTTTCTTGCTTGATTTCCCTTGAGAAGGCCTTCCTTTTGTTGCTACCGGGTGTGGCTCTTTAAAAGCTGAATGAACTCCACGAACTGCATCAACTACCATTTTTTCTTCTTCGCCAATATCGGTTATAATTTTTTGCAACTCAAACAGCACAGCTGACATCAACTATGTTCCCTTCTCTTGAATTTTTCTTGATTTTTTATAATAATACGTAAATAGATTAACTTGTTCCAGAATACCACCATACCTTGTGCTCTCAATCATGTCTGGGTGGATGAATCTCCTTTTTGCGCCAGGTCCGGAGAGATAACTGTCTTTGCAATCCTTCAACCAACGAGTTTTTATTAAGTTTTTTGGAATCTCTGACAAATGCAAAAGTCTTCATCGCTAGAAAAATATGCCTACAAGTAATACCCTTGGTCTCCATCCAGAAGCAGTCACAGGTTATTTTGTTCTCGTTACCACAAAATGTAACCTTGCGGTTTGGATAGTCCTTCGACAAATACTTTTCGATAGTGCAAACATCTGCATCTCCTATCTTGTCATGCTGGACAACAGTATATTTATCAGAACGTGTAATTTTATTCCTTACCTCTATAAACATTTTTTTTGTGTAAATTGTTGCAAATTTATTTTCTATTACGGCCATGCTAGTTCATTTGACGGTGGGTGTTGAGAGTTTATCAATGACATGCTTACTCATCTCGCCGTAACGTAAGGCAGCCAAACCGTGGTCACAATGTTGAAGGGCCCTCCATAGTGACAGCTTCTCATTCAAAAATCTTTTCAGAAATGCGTTCATTGATTCACATCTATTTGTTGTAGTAGAACCACCAAAATACTTTCCACGAAGGAATGTATCCGTCCATTGATGCCTCTAACTATACAATACTTTTGTCCAATCATTATTCTCTGCATTATAATCCTTTAGCATCTTCTACCAACGACTTTCAAAATCATTCTCTGAATAGTACCTGTTTAAAAAAATATGGACAACAACAATAGTTTTAAATTTGATCATTAAAAAAAATATTGTAACACCAACATACTTCAAATTAAAGTACCAAGTGTGAGATGTACCTTTTAATCAGATTCCTCAATTCTCCTGCAAAGCCTTCTCCGTGTACATATTTTATTGCATTGTTTAGGATATGCCATGAGCACGTTCGATGAACTACGATGGGCATTAAGTCCTCAATTGCTTTATTCATGGATCTTCAACCATCCGTGATAATTGTCTCTGGTAATTTGCCTCCCATACACTCTTGAAATTTTTGTAAAACCCAAGAATATGTATCTGCAGACTCATTTTGGATTAATGCAAACCCAAACACACAAGTCATTGCATGATTGTTTGAACCCACCAAAACCACCAACGGTATTTGACATCTAATTGTTTTATATGTAGAATCAAATGCTAGTGAATCTCCAAATAACTCATAATCGAATTGACTTGCCGTCGGCCCAAAAGAGATGGGTCAATCTGGAATCTTTATATGTCTTGTACGCGTAAAATAAATCAGGGTCAATGTCCTCCTTAGCTTGAAGAAATGTAAGTGTTGTCGTAGCATCATGATCGTCTAGTCCTCTAAAATCATTAGCTAAAGCATTGTATAAATCTTTTTTCGTTCATCCAACCTTATCCCAGCCACCATTCTGGTGGACCAATAAATTCCATATTTCTGAAGTATGCATCTCGGCTTGTTTCATCAGCTTTGCCATTTCCAAATCTGCGGCTGATATTTGTCGATGGGATCTCAAGAAAACTTTCTCAAAATTATTTGCCAGATTATGGTTGTGATGTATTCGAAATAATTTGACAACCCACATTTTTGTAGAACTTTTGTACTGAATCCGAAACATTGCTCAACAACCAGTCATGCTATCACTTGTCTCACAAACTCTGTTAGGAGCTTCAATATATTTCTTCTGTCTGAATACCGCATTCGAACAACACTAACTAGTGGCTTTGACAATCCCAGAGTTGTCTTTCCTTTCTTCGTTCTTTCTAACACTAAAACCACATATTTTTGAATATATCCGATAAAATGAGCCTGCTTCTTCAATAGAGTTGAACGCTACACCAACCATATCATCATCTACGAGCTCCCTTGGGTGTTTGTTAATGTTGGTAGACTGCATTATTTTTTTTATCATATTTTTATCGAAATCCAGTTGAGATTCACCTCCGTCCCTAAAAAACAGAATTAAACAAAATTAGTATTAGAAATAAAAGTAATATAATGCACTCCGTAAATTCATTAGAAATGGTGAAGCAAAATAACTTATCACTGTTTGCGTTGATGTCATCGTTAGGATGCATTTCTCTGTTGTTTTCTTCTTGTTGTTCTTTATCGTCTCCCAAGTTAACAGCTTCAATTCCTTCTTCTTCATCATCTAATTGTTCGACCTGACCCTCAGTTTCTCCCTCTGACTTCGCCATTGAAGAAAGCAGAGATTGTAAGAAAGCAAAGAGAAGAAACAATACAAAGAGATGAAATGCTTGAGTCATCCTAAAAGCATGCATCATTTAAAAAAACAACTCCCAACACCTCCTTTTCGTCTTCTCCAATGCCACTAACACGAGGACACGTGAAAAAATGGGTTACCAAAACAATAATGCTAAGATTACTACCAAATGTTTACAACCTTCTTACAACCGGCCCCACCTCCCCTCTAACCCCCCTTTACATATGGGTCCCCCCCCCCCCTCTAACCCCCCTTACATATGGGTCACACCCGGCCCCACCTCCCCTCTAACCTCCTGCTAATAATAATGCTAAGATTACTACCTAATATTTTTAATATTTGACTACTTAAATAAAGCAAAATATATTAATTATTTTACATTTTTTTACCAAAAACAAAAATTCTCTTTAAAAATTTCACACATAATTATTAAATATCTATATTAAATTTAATGAACAATTAGTAGTAAATATATATAATGATATTTTTAGAAACAAATTTTTTTACCATGAAATCTATCCTTTTATGTACGAATAAAATTCATGAGTGTCTTAATAAAATTCAAATAATGTTGGTTATTTATTGTAGATGATACTTCCTAAAAAAATACTTCCTTAAGTGTCCTTAACTTGTGCCTTTAGGTCACATGTTAGGAAGACCCTAAAAGGGTATGTAATTTACATCCGTTCACAGGTACCCAACCGTTCCAAACTCCTCAACACCTATTCATAAGTTCTCAAGCCGTCAAAAAATTCAAAATTAAGTGAACTAGAAGAATTCAAGGGCCCCATGGAGGATACGTACCCTTTGGAGCTTGATTTTTTTAGTGAAGAAAAATTGAAGGACCACAGTGTCACTCCCCAGTCCCAAAACACGTGGGACCAGACACGTGGCATTGACCAGCTGGTACGACTCCGTAGGGCTTTCCAATTTAATGGAGCCAACGAAGTGCACTTACGCTGTCCACGGTCAAGTGATCAAGCTAAATATCTAATTCTAACATGCAACAACTAAACTAAATCTCAATCCATGGTAAATAAATCACAAGAGAGAACGGTACGCATCATTAGTCTGCAGCCCAATAATATAGTCGTTCGAATAGACCAAGAGAATAATATAGGCCTATAAATACTAGGCTATAATAGCAGAGTCACAATGGGAAATAGTACATAACTGTAATAGGGAAAAGATTTAATGATACCTGCAAGGATGTCCAACACACCGCTAGATCAAGCCTCATCCAAACTGCTCAAATAACCTGGAAGGGAACCATGTCCTCAGAGAAACGTAATAAGATACAAAAAGTACATACCATAAAGTAAATACCGAGTAAAGTAAATCAGGGTGAACTATCTTCCTAAGTGAATACAATTTGAGGACAACTTAGAGCGTATGGGAAGTGTAGGCTAGACATATGCTGACGTAATTCACCAATCGTCGTGACTGGCTAGTATATGCCACATATGCCCCCAATCTTAGGGCAATCTGCATATATAATAACGTCCAACGCTCCGAGGAGCGTGGTATCTGCATAAGTAAATACGTCCAACGTTCTCTAGAGCGTGGTATCTGCACAACGTCCAACGCCCCGAAGAGCGTGGTATCTGCACATGTAACGTCCAATACTCCAAAGAACGCGGTATCTGCATAAATATATACGTCCGTATCGCTCTGAAGAATGCGATATCTGTATAAAGGAGGTGGGAGTCTCATACATCTACTAGTCGTCCTCCCCGCCCAATGCCAATGTACAAGTCTCAAGTGCGACGTGGACATCTCGTAACTATAATGCAAGTCACCTAAAACAATACACCTATGCTAAGTACCATCACACGAGCTACTCGCATCGATGGCCAGTCGAGTGCATAAACCAGTGTCCTATCATGAACTCACTACGTGACATGAAATAATATGGGTCAAGGCCTCAGAGTTAAAATCATAACTCCATCACTTAGGTACGTCCACTAGACGCTAGGTCAAACACAAGTCCTAACGTCGACGCAATCGTCGACTGCACCCGAGTCATTCTCGGATGCGCACAGTTATATAATATAGAGAGCATAATATATAATATTAACTTAAATTTAAACAGTACAACAAGGCAATGTATACTTGCCTGGAAGCCAGGCGAAGATTCGAACACGAACTCGCCAGGAAAGTAGCAGCGCAACAATGAAAACTGGAGCTGATATCCCCGGATGCTGTCACAAATATCACCAACAGTCTCGGAATGAGTGAGATACTCAGAAAAGCATATACATAAGTCCAATTTGGACGCAGGGACAAAAATACAGTTTTTTTGTCAACACGGGATCCACAAGTGGACCCGTCTTACACCGAAAAATGTGCTAGAGACAAAGTTCTCCAAATTCGTCAAACTTAGTGTCTACGAGTCCAGAACGATGATACGAACCCAAAGGAATATCCATAACTGGATTTCGATGAGCCGATCACGAAATCGTCCGTCATGTGGAACCGTAGGGCCCACGAAATAACGTTTCGTCAACGTTCTCAAAATCGAACAAAACTTGGGTCGCAGGACCAGCGTAACGCTGCGAATCCGATGGCGTAAGTTTCGTTACGAAACGATAGGCACACACGAAATTAGGATGAGTGTCAGAACAGGCCGATACGGTACTTTTCGACGGATACCCGTTGATTCCGGTGTGCACGCACATCCAAATCAAGTTATGTGAAAGCCCACACGTCCACGTTGACGATACACGCCTTTTGGTGCAATCGGTACGTGACGAGGTTGCCTGGATTGACGGGACCAACTCTGTATCAAAATTTTTTAATGTCTTTTAAAAGCCATTTTTTATCGATTTGGAACTTAAATTACAAACAATAGAAATCAAATAAAATTATTCTAATTGAAGACATTGAAAGAGGATTACATGAAGAGTATACCAGAGAAGGCATTTCGGGAATCGGTTGAGCGTGGAGGAAGAAATTGCCTCGTAACAACAAGTGGTTGAAACTTGGTTCTGACTTGGCTTCGGGTGCTCGCGGTCATGGTGTATACTCGGGTCCTCCGTGGGTGGCCAACGGTGGTTAACGGTGGTTGGTGGCGGTCGGGGATGTCGCGGGTAGGTCGTTGATCGTCGAGGGGTGGTCATCGATGGCCGGGTTCGCCGGAGGAGGTCGGGGAAGCAGCAGCAGCAACAGTAAAATAGCAGCAGTAGCAGTAGGCGCAGCAACAGCAACAACTGCCGTAGCAGTGGCTCATGGCGGCGCAGGGCCAGGACGCGGTGGCTCACGGCGGTGCAGGGCCAGGACGCGGCGGTCAACGACGACGCGGCAGTAGCATCAGCTTTAACAACAACAACGGCAGTTTGAAGCAGCAGCAGCGGCGGTTTGAAGCAGCTGAAGCGGTTTACTAGTGGTGGTGGTTGGCGGAGATAGTGGTGGTGGTTGGCGGAGATAGTGGTGGTGATGACGACAGTGGCAGTGGTTCGTCGAGGTGAGGGCTGCGGGGGTCGTGACATGAGGAGAGGGGGGAGGAGGTGAAGCTTGGGTTGTCGGGGGTCGTGGTGGCTCGTGGTGGAGATGGTGAGGCCATGGCGGTGGAGGCGGTTCGTGGTAGTGGTGAAGATTGTTGTGGAGGCTGTCGATGGTGGTGGTGGTGATCGTGAGGATGACGGTGATCGTGGAGGTTGTCGATGGTGGTGGTGGTGAATGTGAGGGTGACAGTGGGTGTGGAGGCTGTCGATGGTGGTGGTGGTGAATGTGAGGATGACGGTGGTGGTGGAGGCTGTCGATGGTGGTGGCGATAATCGTGAGGATGACGGTGATGGTGGTAGTGGTGGTCGTGAGGATGACGGTGGTGGTGGCGGCTGTCGATGGTGGTGGTGGTGGTCGTGAGGAAAGGGGAGAAGGTGGTGGTGATGGTGGTGTAGGTGGTGGTGGTAATGAAGATGGTGATGGTGGTTAATGGTGGTGATGATGATTGCATGTTGAGGGAGAGGGTGTGGTTTAAATGAGGAGAGAGGGAGAGAGTATTGCCTAGGGATTAGGGCCGGCTAGGTTCCCAAGGAGAGGGGGGGTTTTCATGAGGGAATGGGTGGTGATGTTGTGTTGAAATTTGAATGGAGGGTGGAGATGTGTTGGGGGTTTGGATGAGAGGTTAGGATTTAATGTAGGTTGCATAGTGTCATGCAAAGAGGGAGAGATGCATATGTGACCGGTCAAGCATGCCAAAGTTAATTTCTTTCATTTGTCCCAACCAATAGGAGGTGGACACATGGCTAGATATTTGCACTAAAGTCTCCAATAGTTTAGGACTTGCACAAAGAGGAGAATTGTGATTGGATGAGAAAAATTACCATGTTTGGTGTGTTGAAGTGGAAAAATTTGGTGTGTGGTGTTTTGTATGAGCCATGAGGGTGTGGGTTTGGATTGGTGTTGGGTCTAGTTGTCACGCCCCAGTCCCAAAATACTTAGGACTAGGAACACGTAAGCATGCCAGCCGCATGAATATGGCAACTCCAATATATGGAAACCATAACACATGCGTACGCTGTATTATGAATATCAAATCCACAAGTGGTATAAACTATCACAAGTTACAGGCATAATCTAAATCTCATCCACAGAAAACATAAATAGATAAATAACCAATATCTATGAAACTAGATTATAAAGTATCTAAAGAGGACTTTATAATGTATTTCAGGGACGCCTTAAATATGTGTATGATCCAAACTAAGCGATATGAGGAATTCGTATTTAGATGCAATGAGGATGTGGAAAAATGGAATTTGTGCAAGCGTTCAGCGCGAGCGAGATGCTGAGTCTGGATCAGGAGAATGCGAGTTGCATGGACAAGAGTTATGAATTGGACAAGCGGCATGCGATAAGGAATGGATACTGGTTTGGTTCGAGGACGAACCTGATTCTAAGTGGTATATTATGTAATGTCCCGCAACCGCACGGTGCATTACGTTGAGTCGGATTGAATGAGGCAATAGCTGGTTACATTTCGATTTGTAGGATTTGGGAACAAGTATTGATTTGAGTTGGTTTCATGTGCAGATCACAAGCGGAGTTCGATGGAATCAGATGTTCGTTCAGAGCAGTAGTGGGATAGCTGGATTGGATCGATAATGTCGTCTTCCTTAGTCCGATCGGTCGGATGATTTGGAGAGCACGGCCTGCTCGCACGGTCATACCAATTGAGTAGATCGTGCTTTGCATCGGACCACAGGTTCAAGGGATCGGCCGTATCGGCAAGGCATGGTGCTTAACAGAATCAGACTCGGTGAGTGGGCACTGACCCTTCTCCTCTACTCCTTCATGCCTAATAATATGAAACACACGTAATGACTTGAACACTTAGACTAGAACTTGGAAATCACTACACTGTGGCGTGCATAGAGTGTGCGTCGTTTGGTTGGATATGATTTGTGACTTGAGTTGGTTTTGCGTTGGGCAGTTGGAACTTGAGTGGATCATCTTGGTTGGATCATCGAGGCACTTCGGGTGATCGAGCGAGCGTGCATCCGTGCACGAGTATCAGTTGGACGCTTTGTCAAGCAAAACGTGCAGTTGTGGTTCAAAATCGGACAACTGCATCGGTGAGGGCATTATGCCACTGTTGGGGCATTGTGCCACGGAGTTTTCTGAGCGAGGGGTGTTGCACCAATTGGATCATTATGTCGAAGTGGCACAGTGCCTATGGGGATAACTTGAGATGGTGCCTTGGGATATAAGTTAGAGAATGGTTATGGATAGTTGGTTGGATTAAGGCTAAGATCGTTTGATGGGGCGAGAATGTTCGATTATCTCGTCATACCTACTTGGTGTTTGCATTGGTCACGGACAACCTGTTGCACATAGAATTTGGTTTTCTCGAACAGGATATGCTCCGGGGCACCGGGACCGTTCGGCCATGGAGTAGACAAATGGTAACGTACCTTGGGCGCGGTGCCGGCAGTTTGATACGACCAGGCGGGCTAGCTACTCAGCGCTGGATCGGGTAGAACTACAGTTGATTAGTCCTTTATGGCTTGGCCAGTGACTTCTTATAGATAAGAGTTGGTTTGCTTTGGTTTGGTTTGTACTTTTCGTGTAGGCGACGGCCACCTTGTCTCGGCAAGAGTGTGCATATCGATGATTGGATTAATAAGGCTTGGTTTGAGGATGGATATCGAGGCTTGGATTGTGGTTCGATAGGTTCACGCGTTGCTTGGTTTGTGTAGGACGGTTTGCATGCTAGTTTCCTTTTGAGTTGGATATATCTGCTTGTATATTTGCATGAGTTGAATGATTGCATGCTTAACCTGCTTTACAGTTTTTCTTAACATGTCATACATTTGCCATAAAATGAATCTAGGATTCAAGTAGAAAGATCACCATATAACTGTTTGCATTCAATATTCTACTTAGTGTCGGTTTAGACGAGTGGGTTATGTCACGCCCCGGTCTCCCGCGAGCCCGATCGTCCCCGCCGAACGTGAATCACCACGTTACAGCTCTCCCGCAGGACAATCGTTCTCATCGGGACGTGATGCCGTGCAAGCCTAAAGTGCGCTTGCACAAGGCCAAAGCTTTGATACAAGGGCAAGTAAGCTATTCGATACTGAAGCAGCGGCAAATAACATTGCAGAAAAGTGAAGAACTCATGGCATATGAAAAATAGTCTCTTTTATTGATAATCGAAAGTGTTACAAGCGGCGCGTGGCCGAGATTACAAATCGCTCAAGCACTCTTCTCTCGATTACAATAACACCGTTCCATACATTATGTCCCTTTATATAAAAGCAGCTCAAAGCAGGCACAAACTCGATGCAGCTCCTGGCATCGACTCCAGATTTCCGGCTCCTTGGGATGAGGCACGGCTATCGCTTCCTCAGACGAACGAGCACCTGAGAACAAGCAAACTGTTGGTGGGTCAGCACTTTATGCAAGTACTGGTGAGATAAAACAACTGAACAGAAGCTACACCCCCTGAAACCCACACTAAGTAATCATGTGGCAAAATATTGCATTACTAGTGATCTTGCTAGTTTTACTTAGGTTCTTTACATGCAGTTCTATAGCAGAGTCATATTACTTTGTTTGGAAACATGTCTTTTGAAAACATAATCAAACAACCAACCAATCGAGGCAACCAATTCAAGCACGAGGAATCCTGTTCGGGTGTGCGCAGCGTGTTCGGTGAACTATATGCACGGATTCTAGGGACAGGCAGCATTTAGGGACTATCATTCAAGCTAGCACACAAGTTAACTATCAATCAGAAGTCGGTCCCCGAGTAACTCAGGATCGGTAGCGGTAATCCAGCTAACCAATGACTCACATTCTGATTCTATTAGCAGCTGTGACGCATGGTTGCACATTACTGCCGAAGCAGCCGTAGCCAAGGTTCAGCTCTGCACTAATAGTCTCATTGTCCGACCGAATGCAATGCATGAAGCGCTAACGGGTGGTCTCTATGATGCAAACAAACTGAATAAGCAGGCTTATGTATAAACTGATATTTCTTACCCACGGCCGAACGGTTATCCCTGCAGCAGACATACAAGTTAGCAACAATTGCATAAACATATATGTTTTACCGTTCTTTAGTTTCCTGTCCGTCTCTGCATCAAATAGTTAGGTATGCAAGAAGGCTAGCCTAGCATGCTCCCTAACGACCTGAATGCAGCTTATCTCCATACACTTCTCTAATGCAGACTCGACTCTTCTCAACAGAAGCGCCGCCTCCCTCTAATAGCCACGCCCCTCAATCCCGAAGGACCTTGAAGCAAGGGCGCACTATTAGTCTCCCCCATCGCATCACCATCCTCCTCCCAATATCCACGCCCCTCAATCCCGAAGGACCTTGAAGCAAGGGCGCGTTATTGGACTCCCACATTTCGTTTGTCCTCCATCCACCGCAAGCACCCACTTATCTCTTGGCACATCTCTTTCACACAACACACACAATGACAAGCACATACCTAATAGCCGCACCCCCGAGATCCCGAAGGACCGAGCCTCAGGTGGGCTACTAGTCTAGCACACACATGACAAGCATTTACTCTCGCATCGAAACAAGCATTCAAGACAATCCATATGAACACGATGACAAGCAAACATATGAACGATCTTTTAGTTTAGACTAGCATGGCACGGGTCTATTTTCACATCAAATAAATGTGCAGTTCTATCTTCTTAGCATAGCAATGGTTCTATCTCATTTTAGACAAGCCTACATATTCTCTTAGTTTAGGCAGCATATTCGTTTCGATGACAAGCTATGTGAGTTCTTTTATTAGCATACTGAGTCGGTTCTATCATTCTTCTTATTAAACGATCTTCTTAGCATGCAAGCATTCAAAAACTCAGATTCATTATTAAGTCGTGCAAGAATCAGAGAATGCAGTTCTGCCCACTCACCTTGATTAATCGGTCGGGAACTCTCCGAGAAGACTTTCGTTCGAGCAAGCAAGTCGATCCCACTTGTACATAGCGCCGACGCGGAGCGGGGCGCTACATACTTACCCACCAACAAAGAGTTTCGTCCTCGAAACTCAAGGAGAAACTCACGAAACCATAAAGCAGCGATAGTCCCCATCCCTCGCCATCCCAAATCAAAACTCAGGCAATCACAACTCAATAAAACTCTAGCCAACAAAATCACAAATCACATCTCAAGCAATGAAAACCAAATCCAGAAAACTTTTGCCGGCAACTTTGAGAATATTTACGGACTCATTGTATGGAACGTTCATTGCATCTCACATCAGGCAAATCTCAGAGTTGGAAGCAACGGAATGGGCAAAGAATCGAGTCGTTCTGATACCATTATGTCACGCCCCGGTCTCCCGCGAGCCCGATCGTCCCCGCCGAACGTGAATCACCACGTTACAGCTCTCCCGCAGGACAATCGTTCTCATCGGGACGTGATGCCGTGCAAGCCTAAAGTGCGCTTGCACAAGGCCAAAGCTTTGATACAAGGGCAAGTAAGCTATTCGATACTGAAGCAGCGGCAAATAACATTGCAGAAAAGTGAAGAACTCATGGCATATGAAAAATAGTCTCTTTTATTGATAATCGAAAGTGTTACAAGCGGCGCGTGGCCGAGATTACAAATCGCTCAAGCACTCTTCTCTCGATTACAATAACACCGTTCCATACATTATGTCCCTTTATATAAAAGCAGCTCAAAGCAGGCACAAACTCGATGCAGCTCCTGGCATCGACTCCAGATTTTCGGCTCCTTGGGATGAGGCACGGCTATCGCTTCCTCAGACGAACGAGCACCTGAGAACAAGCAAACTGTTGGTGGGTCAGCACTTTATGCAAGTACTGGTGAGATAAAACAACTGAACAGAAGCTACACCCCCTGAAACCCACACTAAGTAATCATGTGGCAAAACATTGCATTACTAGTGATCTTGCTAGTTTTACTTAGGTTCTTTACATGCAGTTCTATAGCAGAGTCATATTACTTTGTTTGGAAACATGTCTTTTGAAAACATAATCAAACAACCAACCAATCGAGGCAACCAATTCAAGCACGAGGAATCCTGTTCGGGTGTGCGCAGCGTGTTCGGTGAACTATATGCACGGATTCTAGGGACAGGCAGCATTTAGGGACTATCATTCAAGCTAGCACACAAGTTAACTATCAATCAGAAGTCGGTCCCCGAGTAACTCAGGATCGGTAGCGGTAATCCAGCTAACCAATGACTCACATTCTGATTCTATTAGCAGCTGTGACGCATGGTTGCACATTACTGCCGAAGCAGCCGTAGCCAAGGTTCAGCTCTGCACTAATAGTCTCATTGTCCGACCGAATGCAATGCATGAAGCGCTAACGGGTGGTCTCTATGATGCAAACAAACTGAATAAGCAGGCTTATGTATAAACTGATATTTCTTACCCACGGCCGAACGGTTATCCCTGCAGCAGACATACAAGTTAGCAACAATTGCATAAACATATATGTTTTACCGTTCTTTAGTTTCCTGTCCGTCTCTGCATCAAATAGTTAGGTATGCAAGAAGGCTAGCCTAGCATGCTCCCTAACGACCTGAATGCAGCTTATCTCCATACACTTCTCTAATGCAGACTCGACTCTTCTCAACAGAAGCGCCGCCTCCCTCTAATAGCCACGCCCCTCAATCCCGAAGGACCTTGAAGCAAGGGCGCACTATTAGTCTCCCCCATCGCATCACCATCCTCCTCCCAATATCCACGCCCCTCAATCCCGAAGGACCTTGAAGCAAGGGCGCGTTATTGGACTCCCACATTTCGTTTGTCCTCCATCCACCGCAAGCACCCACTTATCTCTTGGCACATCTCTTTCACACAACACACACAATGACAAGCACATACCTAATAGCCGCACCCCCGAGATCCCGAAGGACCGAGCCTCAGGTGGGCTACTAGTCTAGCACACACATGACAAGCATTTACTCTCGCATCGAAACAAGCATTCAAGACAATCCATATGAACACGATGACAAGCAAACATATGAACGATCTTTTAGTTTAGACTAGCATGGCACGGGTCTATTTTCACATCAAATAAATGTGCAGTTCTATCTTCTTAGCATAGCAATGGTTCTATCTCATTTTAGACAAGCCTACATATTCTCTTAGTTTAGGCAGCATATTCGTTTCGATGACAAGCTATGTGAGTTCTTTTATTAGCATACTGAGTCGGTTCTATCATTCTTCTTATTAAACGATCTTCTTAGCATGCAAGCATTCAAAAACTCAGATTCATTATTAAGTCGTGCAAGAATCAGAGAATGCAGTTCTGCCCACTCACCTTGATTAATCGGTCGGGAACTCTCCGAGAAGACTTTCGTTCGAGCAAGCAAGTCGATCCCACTTGTACATAGCGCCGACGCGGAGCGGGGCGCTACAGGTTACCCCTCTCACCAGTATAGCTGTGTACTGACCCACGTTTGTGGGCATTATTTCAGGTACGCAGGTGTAGTGGCGCTGCTTGGATAAACGGGACATGATGTATGGAACGGTAAGTATCTTTGTGGGCAAGAGAAAGAGCAAGAGTGTTGCATCGCCTTTGTGGCATTCCCCTTTGTGGCAATTTTCATTTGGACCATATCGAGAGCTTCATTGTGTATACTCTGATGTGTGCTTAGTACACAATACTTGACTTTCGCTGCAACTTGGTCGTTTCAATGATAACTTTGATGTTTGACAACATCGCCTTGTGCGAGCGAAACTCCAGGCTCGTACGGCATCACGTTCCGATGAGAACGATTGTAGCTGCGAGAGCGCTGCAACGTAGTGATTCATGTTCAGCGGGGATGATCGAACTTGCGGGAGATTGGGGTGTGACACTTTTACCCCTTCCGTGACTCTCTGAAATAAGCGCCTCTGAGTGGGATGTGGATGAAGTGCCATGAGAACGTCTCCGCATCTCTTCATTCAGTACTCCGCTCTTGGCAAACTCCAGACTGACCACGCCTTCCAGAGCAGAAGCGATCATAGACACTCGTACGGTCTCCCACGAGTCTGGCAATGTACACAACATCCATAGTCCCCGAACCTCGTCGTCGAACTTGACTCCCATTAAGGATAGCTGGTCAACCATGCCCTGGAACTCACTCAAGTGATCTGTAATAGACGCCCCATCTTTGTACCGCAGACCCATCATCATCCGGATCAGGAACAATTTATTTACTCCAGTCTTCTTCGCATACAAAGATTCCAGCTTATCCCACAGTGTCCTCGCGTGCTCAATACTGGCAACGTGGTTGTACACGTTCTCGTCAACGAACTGCTTGATGTACCCACACACATGTATATCCTCGAAATTACAGTCCTCTTCGAATTTGTCACTGGGCCTCTCGAAAGCAAATACCGACAGATGCATCTTCTTGACAAATAGCATATCCTTCATCTTGCTCCTTCAGTAATTATAGTTGGTACCGTTCAGGTTTACCATGCGCACCGGCTTCGCGTCCATCTCTCCTCCCTGGTTTGCCTGTCAACTCCTGACACCTTTCTGAAATTTTAGAACCTGGCTCTAATACCACTTTGATGGGAACGAAAGTAGAAAAACCGTTCCCCAAACCAGAGAGTACTTGCGAGAGAACCTAGCAAAACACACAATCCAAAAACGTCAAACACAAATCGCAGACACAGAGATTTTTGACGTAGAAAATCTTTGCAAAAAAACCACGGGACGATCGGAGTCCAACCCTGAAAAGCCTACAGTAATGGAATAAGAAATACACTGACTCCTTACAAGCTTCTCACCGATCCAAACGGATCACCACAACTCTTTTGGAACAGAAAATAGATTATAACCACGAAGAAGAAAAATAACGAGAAATACCCGAAACTGATCTCCTTCTTCGAAACAACCTCCAATCTTTCTTTCTCCTCTCCAATGTTACAATGGCACTCTTGCCTCATTTTCTCTCCTTGTTGCTATTTTTTTTTTAGAGAGATATATACTTTAGTGCCAAGAGACACCTATATATAGTCTCAAACCCACAACTAGCATTCATATTATATATAAGAATATCCAATCCAAATCCAAATTTATTGACATATTCCTATTATATGTAGGAATATTCAATCCAAATCTATTGAGATATTCCTATTATATTTAGGAATATCCAATCCAAATAAATTGAAGTATTTCTATTATATGCAGAAATATTCAATTCTACTCCGGAGTATTTTTCACATAGGTTAGAAATCCCACCTACTCCAATATATCTGTCACCCAATGCAAAACAAAGAGATCCCGCCGGTCAACATAATTAAGAAAGAAATGATAAAACATTTTAAAAGATCCAATTTTAGATTAGAGGAAAGAAGAAAAGAGGCGGGAAAAGCGAGGGGCAAAAAGGTCAAATAAATAAATAAATAAATAAATAAATAAATAACCCATTCCATTGGTGGGACTCATAATCCCCAATTGCTAGTAATTCGGATAATTTCTAAACAAAAAACAAAAACTGAGCGACACGTGTGAAAATAATCTAAGCTGGAGGGACTTAAAACGCAAAAAAAAACATATAAAATATGAACACTAGTAAAATTGTTAGTATATATGTCAAAACTAAATATTTACTGGTATTTCACCTGTTGCAAGTGAAGTCCAAGTATAGCTAAACAAAGAACAAGTTAAATTGTGGAAACACAATTTGGCTATACAGTTGAGAAACTGGAACCCATAAAGCACTTCTCACTTGCATAACCTAGAGTTCGAGGATTCACTATTTGAGGATGCACTGGTGTCAGTTCCTTGGTTTTAGATGGACAGGAGCACAAGCAAGGATGGAGCTAAAAAAAAATTAGTAGAGAGGACTGAGAGCAAAAAAATGTCATGAAAAAAAAAAATTTCGTAGAAGGGGTCGAGAACAGCGAACATTTTATCCACTAATATTATTGTAAAAAAAATGTATTTCAATATTTATAACATATTGGGGCCGTTGGAATTCGAGCTCTGGCTTTTGCAACCATAACATATTATTCTTACTATTAAACTAATTTCATGTTACCTAGTAAAAAACATTTAGTTTTATTTTTAAGTCCGGATTACAGTCCGGGTCAGTCCAGCTTATGTTCCGCCACTGAGCACAAGCAACACATGCAAATCAACTCTCAATTGAGTTTTTATTGTTAGTTTTGAGTCAATGGATAGTGTTTTATCCATTAAAAAAAAAAAAACAGGGTTAGTGCCAACTAGCAGTTGTCCATCAGATTTCCGCTATCATATCAAAAAAATAATTAATTTCACTCTAGACTGGTGATCTTGATAATACACTCGGGATAAATTTGTCGTCTGTGTACTGTTGGGGCATGATAACTTGGAAAAAAAAAAATAAACCCATCAATAACTTTACACGAGCATACCCTGCAAGAAATACAAGAAAGCATCTTCTTGCAATGAGGATCAACTACACTTGGGGTGTCAGCAAAAATAAAAACTGCGCACAAAAAAAAAATAGAACAAATCAATCAAAACCATCTTAACAGAAATCTCTATCAAAGTACTATGAAGGCAGACCGTTACCTCAAAAGGTTTTCCAGATTTCTCAAACTCTAGCATGCTGAGGGCGACTTCGCAGCTCTGAGAAACTATAGGCTCAGGGTCTTTCGAAAATTCCTCGAGAAGTGAAATACTAGTGCTGTCTACAAAAAACAATAACAACGGATGGTTCCGGTTAAACATCAAAACAATGTTAAATGACCAAAATCAATCAAAGAACTGACAAAACAATTGCACAACTGACATGAATTTAAGGGGAAAGACAAGTAGTTGACTCATAAGACAGACTGGTAGTCGAGTCCTAAGACATGGTTCAGAACAGTTCGTATAGCGCAAACCTTACTTATTACACAAGATAAAACCATCTTAGTAGGGAGAACACTGAAGGGAAAAAAACATATATCATCCAAAGGTCACGAGTTAAAAAACATGTAACATACGCTGGTGAGGATCTGAAAGTTTAAAACCAATGATGGATGCATCGCCATTGGCAAAAAAAAAATGTTACAATCTAATATTCTAATTTCCAGCATATGTAGGAAAACTTCGTGATGAGAACCATCAGCATGTTTCCTACAGCAAGCATGTGGAATCTAATTCTCTGCTAGGCCAATAAACTCGTCATAATCATAGGTCATTCATCTCCAGAATACCTGCAATTGAACCAAGAGCTTCAGCAGCTTCATGTCGAACCATGGGATGCTCATCACCATTTCTAAGAATCTCAGAAAGTGCAGAAGCAGCAGCTTTATTTTGCAATTGGCCCAAGACATATGCTACCTACAGGAAAAACAGAATTTGCAAACAATACAATTGAACCACCGAACAATATAAAAGAAACTGCATGATATAAATAAATACAGAATCAGCTTCTTCCTAAACTACAATGAATGAATGAGCAATGCAAATGACTTGCAGGTTCTGGAGGATGAATGACATGGAAATAAGCACATCAAATATGTAAGTATGAAACGATATATACAAGGCATGCTTATCACACTTCAAAGAAGATTTTGCTATCTCGATTCTCAGCTACTTCACACTTCCTCTCACCACTAGCGCCAACTTTTACATGGCTGCGTTCATCAGGCAACCAGAACCAAGGTTGAGCTTTGTTTGTTTGTGGTAAGTGGCTAAATGCCTTCAACAAGCTCAAATCAAACGGTTTCTCTTATATCCAAGGAAGTCAACTAAGTCCCTTGACAATGGTTTATCATGAATGGGAACGACTATGGAGCATGAGCAAGATGCACAAAATAATTGACCAAGTTTTATGGCAGGCAGTAAACCTAACAGTGATCCTCTAACTCTATCATGGTGCCAAATTTGTAGGCAATGTAGCTACAAGCAAGATAGGGCTTTGCCCTAAAACATAGGTTACTTGACAGGTAGGCAGATCAACCTTTTTGGTCATTTAGTTCAAGCTCATGCAAACAAAGAAGCAACATCCAAGTTGCCCTTAGACTAGAAAAGAGGTTAAAATAACATGTAAAACAACAAGATCATGACTTATAGTATACAGAAGATTGTTGACATTTACTTTTATAATGTGATTGCGCATTGGACTGTAAGTTCGCATTCAAGATGCTAGATAGTTCAACCTTATGCAAGCCAAGGAGCACCATCTAAGTTGCACTTAGACTAGAAAAGAGTTAAAATAACATGTAAAAGGCATCTGTGAAAATGATGCATCGCCTATTGAAGTACACCAATAGTGCCTCTAAAAAATTACACACCGAGGCAACAATGAGCAAGGTTGTCCCTATTACCTGCAATCACACAAAAACAGGTTGCTCATGGCACCATTTTTAGCACTTCTACAGCTCCACCCTCAATTTCAATTGACCGTTATTTAAGAATAAGCATGAGAATCTTTTGACGTATTTACCTCTAAAAGATTCAAGTTGCTGATCGAGGGCCATTACTATCATGGTGCTGCTGTTGATTCTCTTATCTGTAATATTCTAATATTAGCGACTAGGAATCGGAGCAGATGAAGTGGTCTTGTGCAATATTCATTAGAATACTAAGTCCAGATGTCTTTGCCTTTGTGTAAATCCTTAAAGAGTCTTCAAAACAAGGTATACACTGTCTCCAATAAATAATTGGAGAGATGTATCAAAAGTGATCAGCGTTGTAGATGTCGTCCAACATGACCGAAATGTCTGCCGACATGTTAGTTTTGAGGAGAAAACAACACATATCGGACCAAAATGTCCTTTGTGGCGCTTTGTCAAAAGCATAGTTTGCAATATCGGCCGATACCGATCAGATACGGCTGATACCGATACGGTTTAGCATGTTCCAATCTGATACCGACTGATATCTGATACTGACCGATATCGACATTGGGAATCTCTTTTTCGGTCAATTCAACAAAGAAAATTGAACGAAAAAGACCCATCAAGAATGGTGTAAAAACACAAAAAAGTTGTAAAAGCATGTAAAAGAAGAAAACTTATTTATCGCATGTAAATCAATCGGCAAGGGTGACTACTATTTCATTCAATTTCAAAACTACTAAGAAACAATACTAAAAATACTTAAAATTATGCCTAAATATATAAAATATATTTTCTAAAATGTTAATAATTTATTAATAATTATTTGTTTTCCGATACCAAAAAAATCCGATACTCCGATCCGAAATTGTCGATACCGCCGAAACGGATACACATAGGAATGGTCATGTCGCGCCCCAGAACCAGAATACTGGAGAGCGGGGGCAGACAAAACCAGCTACGTACACCAGAGTACTTTATACCCCGAGATACGATCACAGTTGTCTAGATGTGTGAGGGTTAACTCTACAATCCATCAGGCAATCCTGAATCACAGGTGTCTCAATCTCAAGCAAGCAACAAGTTACAAAATGTATGATCACCAAACATATAATAGTAAGGCGTCCCAAACTATACATACACAGATGATACCGGAGATCATGCGGTTCTGCTCCGAAATCTGGCTATACAAAACCAGTGGGGTAAGATCCCAAAACAGCAAGTATCACAAGGAAGCCAAACTTAGGGACTAAAAACCAACATGCAGACAAATCAATAAGAAATAGCACCAGGAACATTTAAATAAGTGCAGTAGGTAAAATAACAGTTAAACAGTTCTGGAGTATTAAACAAAGGATATCTGGAGTCAGGCTTCAATTATTGTTTTCAGGATCAGTCGTTGAAAATAAATTAGGATTAGACTAGACTGAAAATCAAGCAATCACGGTCAATCATGCCCTACGGCTTGCTATCATTAACTAACTAGGATTATCACAGACCTAGTTACTAACACGTGCAGTTTGAGATTTTCATATAACCACATGCCCTGCAGACTAATCCGAGTTATCGAGGCGTCAGGATACATAGTAAAATAAATCAGGTATAACAATCTTTCAGGTAAAAATGTAACACTCGACGGCGTGCTGGAAGTGTGCCCCTCTCGACAGAGAGCTCCAAATCCATCAGGTGTCGTTGGGATACCGGGATTGCATGTAGCCAGGAATCTCTCTAGATGCTTCTAATTCATTTATGGTAGTTGATATCCTTGACAAGTTATCAAGAATTTCTGACCGTGGTGCTCAGAAATTTGCCTTAAACATGATGCAGGACAAAACAGTAACTTGACAAGTACATTCAGGACAGGAATAAGCAATCAACCACGGATTATCTTATCAGTTCAAATATTTCAGTTCAGAAAATTCTAGCATGTCAGGAGTGCGTTTCGTCGAGCCACTATCAGAAATATCAGTACAGGTTATAATTATCATTACAAGTCTGGTGTCGGATGTTCAAGATTAACAGTGTCAATACAAATCAATGTTTAATTCTAGCATATCAGAAGTGCGCTACGTCGAGCCACTATCAAGATTATCAATTCCATGTCAAGATTCAGGAGTTCATTTAGTGTGCAATTATTACATCATGTCAGAAAATCAAGATCAATATCAAGAATGTCATGTTTAAAAAATAATCAGGATTAACTAAAATAACGGGATAAAAGCGAACTAGAGAATTATCAAGAGTTAAGCATGTTAAATAGAATACTGGCATTACACGTGCATAAATTAACAATTCATGGTTGACGCATAAAATCAGGCAAGAATATAACATCCGCGCACAATGGTCAAAAACCACCATTGGCGCACAAACGGGTATTGGAGCACAAATCACTGGTTCATGCAGTTTTGGCGCACTCATAGGATCTTGGCACATAATGATAGAAGTGCGCGAGCCAGGAGCTTGGTGCATAAATCTATCATTGGCGCACAAACGAAAGTACCCAAGCTACGACTTCGGCGCACTTTCATCAAGTATACCAGCGATGAGGTATGGCGCACAACAAGCACAGGAAGGTCTACTAAAAGACAAAACACAAGTCTCATAGCATGGCACAACAGTCGAGACAACACTGCAGTCGAGAACACAATTCTCGAGAATGATCAGAAGTCATTGCTTAGTCATTAACTAATACGAAAGGCTACAAAGTGCGCCATCTCTAGAGAATGCCACAGTGCGCCATATAGCAAAGTGCGTCATTCTTCAGAAGGGACAAAGTGCGTCGGTAAGGATATTTCACCAAAATGTACCAACTCTACAATATCTGCAAAGTGCGCCAACTTGGCTTTTAAGCAGTGGTACACATTCTTGATGACTTGCAGACCCATTCAAAAGTATGCCAAGTAGGATTGGCATATTTTTGATGGAATGGCCATAGTACAAAACGTACATAGGAGTAGAAAAGTGCGGACAGAGTACTCAACGTATCTTGACGCACTTTCTAAGGATTTGTGAAACACACACAAGGGCGCTCACTTAAACTTTACATTATGCGCCAAGAATTCCCTGCGTACTTTTAGTATACATTCTCAGACCAACTTTGCATTCTCCGACTTGCTGTTCTCGGGCTCCATGAGCAACAATACAAGAAAATCAAAAAATATCATGAAGACAAGTTCTAAGTATTAAGCAAATAAAACATATCAAGTGATTAAACAAGTTATACTAAGAATCAAAGCAAGATCCATGATTGTTCCTTCGGTTAGCAAGATGTATTTGCCTACGGTCAAGTTCTAGCCTAATACTACCTAGTTTACCCACGGCCAAGGCCAAGCTCGGCTGCTCTTGGTGAAGGCTGAAGAAGTGAAGAAGCAAAAACAAATGAAAGGAAAAAAAAAAGTGAAGGAAAGAGATATTTTGCTTATATAGGCAAAGGGTTGATTGTAGGCCACTGGATCATAATCCATGCCTCTCACGGGTTCATCACAGCCATGCACACAAAAACCAAGGGACCAACGGTCCAAGGCAAGCATGTAATGAAAAACTTGCAAAAATAACATAAACAATGCATGAATGGCATAAAGCAAGAAGTAATTAGACAATAAGCAAGATATACATGTATAAAACTATAAATGCGTATATCGAGTACGTATACTAGAACAGTGAGACGAGTCTCATAGGTCCGACACCGATTCCAATACCGATATTGTGAACCTTAAAGTCGGCCGATATTTCGGAATTTTTTCGACATGTTGGCCAATACAATTATTTACAGAAGTCACTCGACATTTGAAGAATTGGAACACTTTTTGTCAGGTTGATTTTCAAAATGGATCAAACCCGTAGTTAGTAACTAACATCTCAAGGAAACCCTAACCTCTCTCTCCCTCGATTTTTTGTTATTACTCAAAAACATGCCAGCTAGGCTCCACTCCGGCTACTCCAAGCTCCACTCTGACTGGGTGTATACCATATAGAATTACTTGTACCCTTACGTTATTTGATATTTGTAATAGAAATTACATTTAGATTGAAAATTTCCGTTATAAAATATTACATATTTATTTATATCCAACTTTTAAAATGTTCCCAATATGTCCTCTGACATTTAACATTAAAAAACCCAACTCGACATGAACCCGACAAATGACATCTACAACCTTGAAAGTGACACCTCTTAAATGCAGATATGAATACATTGGTCTATCAAATTGAGCTCGGATATCTCAAAGTTGTTTGGATGTCGATGAATATGAACACGGATTATCATCCTATCCATAATAGTTACTGCTTTCAAACTTCGACGTAACTTCCATGTATTTTTAGTATGTGATACGAAAATGATGAGGGTCATGTGAAGGAGGCAAAGGAGGGGACCTTCCCGCCAATTTAATACAGCACATTCTTATCCTAACTTAATTAAACAGGTACTATTCATGTCAGAAAATAACATTATAATAATAAACATTAAGCAAGCAGAACCCTAATAGAATAGTTTTTACTTGGACAAATTCTCATTCTCTCATCTTTGAAACTTACCTTTCCCTCTCTATCTTGCCGCGGAAAATGTATAGCCATTGGAAAGTGGGACCACCCCATCCTCAGCCTCTTCTACCAGCTCCCCATTTTCATATAAAAATAAATGCACAGAGGTATACAAATTCTAAAAACTGTGAATATTTGGAAAAGGATAAAACTATGACCATATTCAACGAAATCCAAAAGATTTCAAGATATCAAGGGCGGAAGGAGGGGTGGGACGGATGGGACAAGTGCCCCACCGGGAATTGAGGAAACCTATACATGTAGTTCATCAAAATTCTATAGGAGACCCACCTTATATTTGGTAGATAAAAGTTGGGTTTTTTTCACCCAACTAGGTTCCCTTATATTCTATAAATGATATGCTTCCATATTACTTTCTAACAGCCAATATTAGGCATACATTTATTCAAATATTTTCCTGGGCACACACGTTAACTATATGGTTCGCCAAATATTCTTTACTTTATTTAACAAAAGCTTGTTTGTATAACAAATTTATTCATGATGGAAATCCATTCCGATTTAATTAGCTGATGTTCACCGTTTTCTTCCCTATTTGTTATAGCAAGATTGCTTTCACCTATATATCAATTAGCCGGACTGCTCATTGCAGCCTTATTAGAAAGTAAGTTTGATCAATATATATTAATTTTTATCTATTTACTAAACTGTTAGGCTCTTAATGATTGTGGAGTTTGAATTACAATATGAATGCTTTTCCCAAACTAATATAATTTTATAATTATTATTATTATTTATTGAAAGTTTATTACATGTTTAAGTTAAATTATTTTACAACCTTAGAAATTTTAAAAGTTGCATACACATATTGGTTGTAGACAATAGTACCCCACCTGACATTGAGTTCTGGCTCCGCCCCTGCATGATATTCTAGGCTCGTTTGGATGAATCAATGTATTTGCACTTTAAAACCGCTATATTCACTCTGTTTTCCTACATATGCATAATATCCTCCATTATCAATTTAGACCTTCTGATGGTCAAACTTACATCTTCTCACTATTACCACCCAATATGGGGGTAGTGGCAATGGCAATCAGCTTCCTATATTTTGCTTTGCCATAAGTGGCTTTCACAACTGGCTATATCAATTATCACTACAATATATTCCATCTATACGAAAGTACAATAGTTCTACAATGATTCATAGTGACAACAAACAAACTTGGGGCCGAGAAAATTGATAAATAATCAAGTTCTAAATCATACTTCGTATATCACATATCAAAAGAAAGGAAATGAAATAGACGTGAAACTAAATTTCTGATAGATGGTCATTAAAGCAATGACCCTGCCACGATAAGCTTATTGAATTATGAGGATGTTGGTGTACCTCATGACGTAGAAGAGCACTTCTAGCACCTAATGAAGCAATTATAGCACTGACAGCAGCCTCCTCTCGATGGTTCCTAAGTGCAAATAGAGCTCCATATCGCTCATACATACCAAATCCTTCATTCAAGAGAACTTCCCTTAAACCATGAGTAAAACGTCAATTCAGAAGCTACAAATAAAACTATCCTGGTAAAACGTCAATTCAGAAGCTACAAATAAAACTATCTCCAGGATGCATTTATTGACACTTTACCTGAGCTGATCTATTGATGAACAACAGGAAGTAGGCATTGCTGGATCAACTGAAAGGAAAGGTGAGACATCGACTGCTGGTGCCCCTTCACTGGCACTGACATTATTCTGTTCCTTAATGCGTCTGAGAGCTAATTCGCACGTCTCCTGCACCTCAACAGCAGGATCTGATACCAAGCTTTGTTCCAAAAGGGGGATAACGCCCTCCAAACCAATTGCTCCAAGAGCTTCAGCTGCCTGGCAAAGACAAACTTCTTGTAAACAAAGTAGGAACAAGACAGATAAGGAAACCCTGAACATGTAGTATTGATTCAGAAGAAGAGCAACCTCATGACGAACAATGGGATGCAAGGAAAGATCTTTCAGGACTGCCTCTAAAGCAGGAACAGCTTCTGCATCCTGCATTTGTCCCAGTGCAAATGCTGCCTCGTGAGCGAGCAAATTTGAAGGATCCCTTGTAGCTGAAAGAAAAGAAGGATAAGCAATATGCATGAGACAATGAACCCTGTTTATATAGACTAGTAAATTCACGTGCGTTGCACATAAAAATATGTGCGTATCAAAAAAAAAATTTAATATTATTAAAAATTAGATAAAAAAATATATTATATTATAATATTTTAAATATGATTGGAATATATTTTAATTATAATTTGTTATAATTTTTTTTGAATATGTGCTTAATTAGATAATACCTTGTAGTTAGTTTAAATATAATTTAAATTTTGAATATATTTAAGAATTTGTTATATGTTCAGGTGGGTTTTAAATTTTTTTTTCAACTGCGCATAAGAAAACGATAGTTAATTTTTTATATTACTAATTGATGATATACATACGGCTTGGACGGCTCATTTTTGAGCCGTTTCCAAACTGCATTATAATAGTAACTAGTAACGTGCACGTGAATTGCACGTCCGTATAAAATTTGTTTAAAAAATTAATTTAAAATATGATGGAATATTGCGCCAAGACTTATAGGACCATTATTGCACCAATCAATCTCAACCACACAATTTTTGGAATCATGTGGTTATAAAGCATGATAACGTGGAAGCAACTTTTGGAATATATAGGGAATGCTTTATAACCACATGATTCCATAACTTGTGTGGTTGAGATTGATTGGTGTAATAATGGTGCAATAAGCTTGGTGCAATATCTCGTCCCATTTGAAATTATTATAAATATTGTCGTTCCTAGGAATCGAACTCAAGCAACCCAGAAAAAAAACTCACCTTAACCACTTGAGTTAGAATTGTTTAGTTGTAAATAAATAATATTAGGTAGTTAAATAATTAGTTATTTGTTAAAAAAAATAGTTAGTGAAGTATTTACATACGGCTTAGACGGCTCAATTTTGAACCATTTCCAAGCCTCATTATAAGAGTAGAGATGAGCCATACATATTTGAGTCTTTCAAACACACCTTACACTTCAAGTTAGCATCACGAGGGCTCGTAAGGGAACATGCTTAGAAAATAAAATTGATGCTCGGAATTAGACTTCAATCTCCAAATAATTAACTTTTGAGCTTCTTGGGTGGATTTTGGAGTTGGATGAAACTCCAATTCCAAGCACCCTAACATCCTCTAGACCAGAGTTAAAGTAACTCAATCTAATTGGATTTTTGTGAAATTACATCCTAGACTCCATTTCTTCTCTCCTTTTTACAAAATCCTAATCCTAATTCCAAACTCCTACAAGTTTCCCAACTTAAATATAACTTCAATTTTCCAATTGAGTCTCGTCTTTTAAAACTCAGTTTCGATTTCCAAATCTAAACTAAATCTAACTCCATTTTAGCAAATGTTGATATCAAATAACATCAAACACAAACTTCAGTTACAAAAGGGTCTTCTTTCTATATAAATCAGACAAAAATCAAAAACTTTGTGAACCTATAACATCAAAATACATCCTTTAAGACTTTCATTCAATTTCACAACATAAGCATAAATAAACAAACAAAGTTCTATGAGGATTACTTCAAGTTAATATATTGATTGTGTTTAGGAAGTCTTCTTTCACTTACAACAACAACTCATCTATCATCAATAGATTTTACAAGGTATCACTCAATACACAACATCAGATCGACTAAAATTTATGAAATTATAACATCAAAATGCGTCCCTTAACACTTCAGATTGATTAATTTACACAGTTTAACAAGAAACACATAAATAAAGAAACAAATTTCTACAATCTATCAAAGTTTACAACTTTACTACTGAATCATACAGAAATTTGAGGGGCCTAAGTGGAATTCGCACCGAGTAATAGAGCGTTGCGAGGAGCGGAGCCGCGGAGATTGCGGAGGGAGAAGAGTGCTCTGAAGCGCTCGGAGATGGGCTGCTCCCGATCGAGGAGGCGGTCGCAGAGGAACTGCTCCATCTCTGGGGACGATTCGAAAGAATTTTGGCACACCATCTCTCTCCACTGGAAAAAAAAAAAACAAAGGAAACCCTTCCCTAGCTTCTCCCAAACGAGAATTTTGATCGGGAGAGAGACGGATGGTTTATGCGAGTTTGCCAAAAATTGATCGGAGCCCCCATTCTTTGGCATAATTAGAAATAACCTCTCGAAGTTAGGGAAAAAATTCGATATTTGAACCCGACGTGAATCGAACACGCAACCTTCTGATCTGGAGTCAGACGCGCTACCATTGCGCCACGGATCCTGTTGTTAGTCAAATTGTATTAATTAATCCTTGTTGTCATGGTATGACTTAATAGTTGATACTTGCTTGACTTCGTCAAACTTCATATATACATATTGAATCGGAAAGTTGTAGATCTAATTTCCTCCAACCTTATTTATGGCAGAACCCCTTGTCCACCCTCCTCATTTAAAGCATATATATGGGTGGATCAAAGCCATTTCAAAACATGTGCAAGTTGTCTTGGCAAAGGTTCCCAAAAAATGTAATGTTCGAAAAAATTTTTAATTTTCGTATATATTACTTAATAGAAAATATCTATTTTTATATTTAGGCTTCCTATAAACTACAATAACCTCAAACTCCACAAATAGCAAGTCGTACAAGTGATTGGCCGATTTTATTAATTGGACTTGGTTGTGATTGTATTATTCTGTTAATAGCCTAGAAAAATGGACTATCATAGTGTGATGGATTCAACCATTGTCCTTGTTTTGTTGTAGGGTTGGGCCTTTGTGCTAGGATATGTGTCATGACCCGCACCCGATATAGGGGCACGAGTGCGTAGTTACGTCCAGCCTACGCCGCAGCATCGGCGGTAGAACGTTGTCTAGGTCATAATACTATCTAATCAATCTCTCACGAATATCCAACTTCATAAGGAGATACATATATCATAATATAATATGAAAATACTCAACCACATAACTAATGCACGATAAGATATCGAAGAAAATAAATAATCGAAATGCAACACAAGTCTAAACAAAATAAACTAACTCAAACAATAACATCTAAGTCTTAAAGTATGCCGGAAACAAATCCGATACCATAATCTGCTATAAGAAAAACTAATTGAATAACTAGTGATCCCGGCTAGCCTCCCAGAATCATAACTGAACTACAAGATCCAAGGCTGCAGCTACTCTTCCTGTGGTCCATAATATGTCGGACACCAGTCCTCTAAGTCGCAGTCTGGAAAAATATTCTCAGTCAGGATGGAACGAATTACATCTCTAATAGCAGTTCTAAATCAATGATATAAACTATGTAGCAGTAAATAGATGTAAATATATAAGATGCATATACATGTACAAGAGATACACAATAAAGAAAATACTGAAAATAAATACAAGAATGAACAATATGACAAAGAACAAGAATATTAATGACTAAGTGTGTGAGTACTAGCTTTAACGTGTGACCGGCTTGGGAACTTGTACATGAATAATGGCCTGGTTAGTCATACGTACGGTGTATGACCAACACTAACATGAAAACAAGACATGTACATGAAGGGTATGGTCACATATCTACACTAAAATACTCCCCACCCCCGACTGGTATAGTGGATCCAACCATGGTATGCTATGGCACGGGATTCCCCAAGAAGATAGCCACTCTTCCCGAGAATCAGTGTCTGTACATGCACAAGATAATCAATGAAATAAAACTTGCACAAGATACACCATATACAAGAAATAACATCTCATGACGAGATCCGAATGTACCAATCCGTGTAATCACCGTGTCCATAAATATGGATATCTACACTAAATATAATGAATATAGAGGATATCATAAACAAGAAACTATCAGAGAATGTACTCGTCTGGGGTCCTGAGCGGGCAATACCAACGTCCTGCTCCTGAAGTCTCGCAGGACGATCCGATGGTCCTATATACATATAATATAATACAATATAGCATCAGCTATTACACTAGCACACACACAAACACAATTTTACTGAACTTAGAAGCTACGCTAGGGGTGATACGGGTCATCTAGCAGGGTCAAACGTGCGTCTAAATGCACGGGTATCATGTCCTTGATTATTGTGCATAATCAGATAGTCAATCACTAACACATGTCTAGCCAGTACGTCGGTGTACACAAGACAGTCAACTCACTAATTCTCAGGGTCACATAGTCATATGTAATTACGGGATATCCATAATTAACACTTATGGTCATATGCAACTATACAGGATATCCGCAGCTATACCTAGGGTCATACAGCAAATATTTATATATTACAGTCATACCTAGTATTAGCATTTAATTACCATACAACATGCATATATATAATCCAATTAGTTATTAAACACACAACACTAGTTACTATGTTCATCGACACGGGATCTGCAATCCTATCAACCAACTAAACTGAACCTTCATGAACGATATGCTAAACCCTACACTATTCACACATGCATATATACACAATATGAAAGAAGGGGGGATAGGTTCGAACCTCGGGGTGCACGTGATCGAAAAGGGTGCTCGGCTCCGCGAGGGTGGTGATGATGACGACGATGATGACGACGACGATGATGATGATGATGATGTTGATGATGATGATGATGATGATGATGATGAAGGTGATAATGATGATGATTTGCTGCTGTTGTCGGAGTCCGGCGGGTGATCACCGGGGAGATGGTCGGGATGAAGGAGAACGTTCAGGCGATCAACGGGGTCGAAGAGAGGCTGGGCTTGGCTGCGGGGATGAGTCGAGGGTAAGGTGGAGGAGAACGGGGAGGAGATGGAGATTGTGGCTGTCAACTGCTCGGAGGAAGAAGTCTGGGCCGCTGCTCAGGCGGTCGGGGAGTGCTCGGAGGGAGGTGCATGGAGTGGAGACTCGGCGGGGAAGGGTGATGGTGGTCGAGTTCAGGCGTGATAGGGTCGTTCAGGCAAGGTCTGCTCGGTGCAGTCGGGATAATCGATAGAGGGAAGTCGACGAGGGGGTGAACGTTCAGGCGAGCGAAAACGACGGTGGTGGCTGTTGTCGAGGGACTGGATCCGGCGGGGTGTTGTGGTCGTGGTGGTGGCGTTCAGTCAGTTGGCGGGAGGAGGTTCAGCGGCTCGGGTGGTCGAGTTCGCCGGGTTCAGGCGAACAGCTTGGTCATGAAGGGAGGAGACGGGAGGTCGGGTTCGGCGGGACTGCTCCGGTCGGCTGGAGGAGGGAAGAAGATGAATAGGAGGAGTGATATCGGCTGGGTTAAGTTTAGGTATTGGCTATAATTTTATTGGATGGCTATGATTTTATTGTTTCAAAAATGGAGGGCTAAGGTTTGATGAGGGGTTGATTTTGAGTGTTACACATTCCAAAAATGAGAGAAAAATTACATGATCGGTCAATGAAGGAAAATAGAGTTTCTTCATGTGTTGGGTCCAATGGGGTATGGACACCTCAATGCACTTTTGCATAAAAGTGCCCAACAATTGAAGAATTACACAAAGATGAGAATTAGGATTGGATGAGGGAAAATACCATATTTGGTGTGATGTAGTAGTTAAAAAGAGTGTGTGGTGTTTAGTATGAAGGTTGAGGGTGTAAATAGGGTTTTGGTTTGGTGTTGGGTCTAGCTTTGGGTCAAGTTGGGTCCTTACATCAATTTAATTAAAATTAATGTAAATTGTGTTCTAAAATTAATTGAAAGTACATGGAATTAAAATTAGGTGGGACACAAGTGTCATGGACGTAGAAAACTCAGAATAGAATATTATTATAATTTAGGTTGCATAAAACTGATCAAGGTTGTGTCTCCAATTTTGATTGGAATGCACAAAGATACAAAGTTAAATTTATTTGGAATTAAAAAGAAACTGTAACGAATATTGTGCGACTAAAATAAAGCACAAGAGAGCATATTTATGAGTTGCACAAGGGTCATAATGGAAGACGGGCACGTCTAGGACAAGGGTGTAAAATTTATTGGAAGGCAAAAGCTAGGGTAGCGCTCCAAATATCGAAGCAACAGTAAGGCACAATAATTAAATAAAATTATGGTAATTAATTATAATCCTCAATATTTAATCTCGAATAATACAAATTAAAATCCATAATCCTATTTTTCGGTCAAGGGTTCATCATCTAGTGGGCTTATAGGTCTAGTCCACTAACTCATGCATTAAGAACACTATATAATATATATATAAATACTCATATCATACAATTATTTAAAATAAATATACACAATACTTATAATAATTAAAAATACAAAAATACCCATATTTCATAATGTGGTAGTGATAATATGCCATGGACCTAATTATGACATAGAACCTATGCAATATATATTTATTGCTTTGGATTTTTTGTTTTTTCATTTCGTGCTTCTTTGTGGTACTTGCTATTTGGGGTCTAACCCCACTGGTTTTGCATGGTCAGGTTTTGAGCCAGCACCTAAGGATCCAGTGTACTTTTCTCTGACTCATAACGCATACCAGGAACATGGTCGTCGAGGATAACGAGTGGGTTTTCTTATTTCCCCATTCGTCGTTTAGCATTTTACTCTTTTGGGCGTTTAGCCACCAGCACCTGTTAGCCGACATGTCTGGATATTTAGTTTCTTTTCCATGAATGTATATAAATCATACATCAGTTGTAATACTGTCATGTACTCTTGTTATTCTACCAACTTCTTATTTTGTACAGTTGGTCTCAAGAACATATTGAGAAAGCGTTTGTGACACCTTATTATTTTATCATATATGATCTATGATTATTGTTTCTTATTTGATTGATTGAGACATAGATGTTTGTATGACCTTAAGTGACCTGATTGTAGCATGCACCACTTGTCTAGTTACAACCGTGATCGTCGTACGACATATAGTACCTTGTACGAGGTAGCTGACCGTGTCTATCTCCATATTCTGGTACTGGGGCGTGACAAAGTTTTAGTGGTGGCTCATGCAGGTCTGTTCTTTAGACTTGTGGGGTATCATGGTCATAGGAGTCTCAATCAAACATGATCCTTCTTGAAATTTTGAATTCGTACTCTTCGATACTCAGCTTGAAATTTCCAATTGATTGCTTCCTTTTTTCCTTCTTGTCCTGTACTTGATGTTTCTTGTTCTCTTATTTAGGGTTTCTCCTCCCCCAGATATTACAGCAACAGGAGAGGCAGAGTTGCCAGTGGAACGAGGTCCTATAAAACCCCAGTCAGGGATTCAAGTTGAGCCCACGATAAATGCGGCAGAGCAGTAGGCTCCAGATGTTCTCGTACCTTCTGTAGTACCGGAAGCACTAGATACCCTAGCCTTGCTAGAGATTATATGGGGAATATTGGATGCCCAACAACATCAGATGATGGTTCAGTAACAACAATATTAGGAACAACAACGTCAACAGTTCCAACGACGGAAGAGTAGATTTTGCAGCATCTGTTAGGTTTTGCAGACTGAACCCCAGATAATTTGATAGCACGGAGGATGTCATTGTGATAGATGATTGGCTCCATGATATTGAGACCATTCTGGCAGCAACTAATATTTTGGCTGAGGAACAAGTTGACCTGGTTCGCTTATAGCTCCAGGATCTTGCAAGGGATTGATGGGCCACGATGGAGGTAGGATTGAGGCATCATATTTCGTGGGACAATTTTAAGACCCAGTTCAGGATAAAGTACTTCGGGATTGTGTCTCAGTGTGAGTTACAATAGAGATTTACAAACCTCAAGCAGGCTAGAAGGACAGTAGATGACTATGCGGCGGAGTTTTGCTGACTGAGCAGGTTTGCTCCAACCATGGTGCCCACAGAGTTGGAGAGAGCGATAAGGTTCCAGCAGGAACTTTACTTAAAGATCTTACATATGGTAGAGGTGCATGACTATTAGACCTTTAAGGCAGTATTGATAGCGGCCAATAGGGTTGAGCTTACCTCTTAGAGGATGGCATCAAGAAGAGTAGACCGAAAGAGGCCTCATGGACAGAGCAGCAAGGGAGGACCAGTACCACAAATGTCAGCACCATCCCCTGGCATTCGCATCCATGACGTGACATAAAGGAGGCTAGTGACCTCGACAGTGATAGCACCTACTCAACAGCAGCAACTGAGGTAGCAACAACAGCAACAACGACGAGGAGCACCGACGGGTTGTACGTATTGTGGCAAGGAAGGTCATACCCGGGATGTTTATCGGGCAGCGAATGGACTATGCTTGAGATGTGGAAGTCCCGGTCATAGGGTTGCCACTTGTCCAATGATACAGAGGCCAGAAGGGCCAGTACAATAGTTTTATGCATTGTCGGCTCCAAGGACATTGCAACAAGTAGGACCAGCAGTAGCGGTACGGCCTATAGCTCAGCATTCGTTGCCGACGCAGGCTCAATTGTACCAACAACAACAACAGCATGAGCAACGGAGACCGCAACAATGATAGTAGGGAAGGCAACAGCAGGGAGGTGGAAAAGGCCAAGGGCAGGCCTTCACCTTATCTTTGGAAGAAGCTATAGCGTCAGGCGACATAATGGTAGGTAACATTTCTGTTACAACCTTTTCTGCCATAATATTATTTGATTCTGGAGCTTCGTACTCATTTATATCTGCACTATTTGCGACACGTATTGGATTGAAGTTTGAGATATTGCCAGAGAGGCTGAATATACTTACTGGCAATGGGATCGTAAGAGTTAGTAGGGTGTGTTTAGTGTATCCAGTCATAGTATATGGACATTTATTACCTGCGAAGTTGATCGAGTTCCCTATGGATAACTTTGACGTTATCTTAGGCATTGACTAGTTGAGAGATAGTCATTCGGCGATAGATTATCATGAGGGCAGAGTGTTGTTTAGAGTCCATGGTCTAGAAGAGTTTGTTCTTAGAAGAATAGCAGAAGACCATCATAAGGAAGGAATCTCAACCGTAGCAACGTAAGAGGACCCGATACCCAAAATAGTTGAAGAATTCATGGACGTCTTTTTCGACGAGCTTCCCGGATTACCCACAGTTAGAGAAGTAGAGTTCTGTATAGAGTCGATGCTAGGAGAAGAACCAGTATCCCAGAAGGTATATCCAATGTTACCATCAGAGCTTGATCAATTATATCGACACGTGGAAGAACTGAAGGCAAAAAAGTTCATTCGGACCAGTGGATCACCATGGGAAGCACCAGTGGTATTATTGAAGAATGGATCGACACAGTTGTGCATGGATTACAGGTGATTGAATACGGTGACAGTGAATAACAAGTACCCACTACCAAAGATTAATGATTTGTTTGACTAGTTAAGCGGAGCAAGAGTCTTCTCCAAGATAGATCCGCGATCAGGATATCAACAGGTGCGAGTTCGAGAGCAGGATATACCAAAGACAATATTTAGGTCACGATATGGGCATTACGAATTCTCTGTTATATCATTCGGACTGACTAATGCTCATGCGATATTCATGGATTTGATGAACCATATTTTTATGTCATACTTAGACCAATTTGTGGTAGTATTTATCGATAACATCCTTGTGTATTCTCGTAATGAGGAGGAGCATAAAGAACATCTCCTCAAATATGTTGGTAGAACCCACCTATCCATTCTAAGTCTAGACCACCATGATTTAATTCTAAATCTTCGATCTCAATCATAACTCTAAGTCGTCCAACATGATTCACGTATCCGTTCACGAACCATCAAGCGTGTCTTACTTCATGTTCTAGACTAACTCATCCTTGAAACTCTCCCGATTCACTTATATTCTCAAACTTGTCTTATCGTGTCGAACTATAAGTCTAGGCGATCCTTCAATTTGTCACGCTATGATCTCCCGCAAGTTCGATCATCCACGCTGGATGTGAGATCACCATGTCAACGCTTTTGCGGATAATCATTCTCATCCGGGCGTGACGCATGTATGAGCATGGAGTCGCGCTCGCGCAAGACAAGAACGTCAAACATTATGGTTATCTTCAAAATGATCAAGACACCTTATCATTACTCTTTCTTTCCTCTAAATTATATATTAATCCACCAAGTTAGTTTCATCTAATAATCATTCATGCCAGGATCATAATTCGTCTAGCCAAATCGTCCAACTTTAATGTTATCGTTCGATCAATCCACAATCTATTTCTAGAATTGCTTAAACAACTAAGTTTAAATTCTCTAGCCAAAGTCTATTTACTTTCGATATGTTCTATTTCATCGAGTTCATCTGAATAATCATCAGACATGTTCCCGCGAGTTCGATCATCCCCGCTGGACATGAAATTACTACGCCAACGCTCCCGCGGGATAATCGTTCTTAACTGAGCCTGATGTCGAGTGTTATCCCTTGAACACGATTCAAGATCGTTCCTTCAAATTCAAGATTAAGTCCATTATCGCTTACCTCAATCATCAAACCACAACATTTATTTACTTGTATCAATTCGTGCTATCTTTTAACTATCAATACCATATCAAGTCGATTAATTTGAAACCACAATAACCATTCTCAATCTAACTTCTATCGAGCGATATCACACTCAAGTTTTAATCCATTTGATTCAATTCAAAATTGCTCATACGATCTACTAAGTTCCCTCGACCAAGATATTGATTCTATCACTCTGTATTCCTATCTGATATAAGACTTATCACTTATTCAACTCATTCTAACTCGTTCAAATCAAATCACGTACGATTCCTTCGAATTCTCTCGAATATTTCTAAGACGATCAATACACCACTCAGGGTTCGATCTATACTCTATGAATCCTCAAATCGCTTATTCGTTCCTGAGCAATCGCATACACTATCAGAAATTGAGTCATCCAATTAAATCTCCAATCGCATTCGCATATCCAATTCATTCCTTAGAACTACAACATGATCTCTATGCGTTGCCTCGATAAATCTTAGTCCCATATATACCTTTATTGATAGTCATCCAAGTAAACCATATTATGTCTTATACATACCGACACGAATATTTGCTTGAACTACTTTTCAACATCCAAGCACGATCCTCTATATTCGCCTTAGCGATAATCTGAGTATCGATTATCATTCTAAGTCTGACTTATCCTTATCCGAACGATATCTCAATCTCGTTCGCAAACTTGCTCGCACCAAAAGGATCTTAGTACGCGATACTCAACACAACTTAGCCGAAAAGGCTGTGTGCATAGCTAACCATCCGAACGATATTCTATCTCGTACACTAACCCACTTGGTATTTATGTATAGGTATTTGATTTTGAACATAACTTGCTAATTTTAGCACGAGTCTATTCCCACAAAGTCTGACACAGGTTGGCACAAAGGCCTTCGCATAACTATCCCGATCAAGCAATCATATCATTCATATGCATTTATCAAAAATATTTAGACTCATTATATGGAATATTCCGTTGGGACATTGAGAGAGAGCGTATGTACATAACCCACGAACGAGATTTTAAAAACTGAGAGAATCGATATGAAGTCCAATGACGTAAAGCCATTCGCTTTGATACCAATATGTCACACCCCGATATCCCGTAGGATCTGTCATCCCCGCTGGGCGCGAATCACCGTACTAGCGCTCCCGTAGGACGATTGTTCCCATTATGACGTGATATCGTGCGAGCACAAGTTGCACCCGCGCAAGGCCATGATCCTAATAGGCGAAGAAATAGCTAAGCTACAGAGTCGCACAGATAATTCGAATGCAGCGAAAAAGAAAATCGAATAGGCGATATATAACAAGTTCACAGAGTCATCATAGCGGAAGCATGAATAACACAAGTATGGAAGTAAAATAACACTTTATTTATGATCAATATTACAAGCGGCGCTAGTCTGAGATTACAAGTCGCTCAGGCACTCTCTCTCTCTCAAAATAATAAAGGCGTGTCAAGTGGCTTACAATATGGAATGATACATATGCGATATTCCAATATTATGTCATGTATATGTGCTTCAGCTCCGGATGCAATACTCCAAGGCTCCAGAGCGAACTCCACGCCTTAGCGCGTACGAGAAGACACTCCACACTGAACGAGATTCTCCCGTACCCTGCAACCAATCTGGTGGGTTATCAGTACATGAATGCACTGGTGGTGAGGCTTCTCACCCGTTCGATGAATCCAAACACGTTCAATTAGTTATGTACACTCTATCATTATTGTCTTTCTAGTCTTTCCTTAGAATCAGTTCCATGGCAAAGATGTAAAGCCTAACTCGTGTGGCAGTACGCCGTGCGATATAAGAGTAACACGGCGATACTTACCAACTTACCATTCGTCCTTCCCTGTCCAAGGTAAACCAAGTTAAATCGAGAACGAATATATATATATATATATATATATATATATATATATATATATATATAATCAAGGAATTACATAAGCAAACATATGTCACGGGCGTATTTCTGACTCAGATGGATGATGTTACTCGAATTACTCAGAAGTGTTGCAGAATCTACTTCAGAACATAATCCTTTATGTTAGCACGGGTCTAAGGGATAGTGGAGTAATAAAATCGTGCAGGGGCATATAGGCCGGCGCATAAGGAAAACCCAAATTAAGTTATTTCTTTTCCATGTTATAGACAAGCAATACAAGATGGGATTATTCCCTTAGCTAGGTGTGTTGTATTCTTTATTAGCATGCAAGAGGTAATTCTTCTAGCGACTAGCATATATCATCTATATTTTTAAGTGTGTATCCAATCCTCTCGGCCATGAAAGCAGTTATCGTAGTCGTAGCTCTACCCTGAAGAGCGGCTAGCAGCTATCGAAGCTATGAGTCCTGAAAGCATGAAGTTCTCTATCGAGGTAAAAGGACCCGACTACTAATAATAAGTAGCAAGGGCACAAGAAATCCATATTTTTTGATGAAAAGTGGATTTCCCCTCTAAGCGACCGGCCAAGGCTAAGCAAAGACAGGTTCATCGTAGCCACCCACCTTAGCGATGATTCACCTCGGTCGAGCGATACTCCGAGCGCGTCTTTGAAAGTCTAAGTTTGAACTCCTAAAGGGCCAAGTATAAATCATTTGCCTCAAGCGAGTCTTCTCGCCGAGCAAGGCGGGTCGGGTCGTCACACTTGCGCCATTTGAATTGGCTCTCCGCTTGAGCAAAACTGGTCGTTACACATATTACCTCTGGACTATTGTCCTAATATTTTTTTTCGACCGAGTTTGTCATATCCATGTTACCTCTGAGCAAACCTTTCGGGTTTGGCTATCAATTATCACGTCCACATTACCTCTGATATCGGTTGTCATCTCAACTTATCATGTCATGCCCCAATCTCCCGCAGGCAAATCGGCCGTTCCCGCTAAGCGGGAATCACCCTCGCCAGCGCTCCCGCGGAACGATCGCTTAACCCATCCGGGCGTGATGCCGCACGAGCGTGAGCCACGCCCGTGCAAGGCCATGGTTCATTGGCTGGCGGCAAGAGTTCTAAGCCACAGAGTCGCACAGATTGTCCGAGTGCAGCGGAGTCATGAACGCATAGGCGATCGGTAACAGGTTCACTGAGTCGACAATAGTAGCGGAAGCATTGAAACACAAGTTTGAAGTAAGCAACTCTTTATTGATATAAACATGTGTTACAGGCGGCGTATAGCCGAGATTACAAGTCGCTCAAGCCTCTCTCTCTGAAACAGTAAAAGCGTGCCAAGTGGCTACAACTGTGGAATGAATGTACAGGCGATGGTCAGGCGACGCTCCAACATTATGTCTTGTATATGTGCTTCAGTCCCGGATGCACCGTTGCAAGGCTTCAGAGGGAACTCCTGGCCTTAGCACGCACGAAGGAGGCGTCCGCACCGAACGAGGTTCTCCCGCACCCTGCATACAAACTGGTGGATTATCAGTACATTGAATGCACTGGTGGGGAAGCTGCTCGCCCGCTCGACAAATCCAAACACGTAATACAGGTTTCGTGCACAACTATTAAGTTGTCTTTCTAGTTGCCTTAGGATCAGTTTCATGCAAACATTGAATAGCTTATCGTGTCGGGCAGTGCGCCGTGCGATATTTGAAGAAACACGGCAAGACTTACCAACTTACCATTTATCCTTCCCTGTCCAAGGCAAACATTGTTAATTTAAGCAGGAGCATGTATAAGCATTCAGGAGGCATAGCATTATGCAAACACGAGTACTTATTTCAAGATCGTTCAGGTGTTCAGTTTATATGTTTCATGCGATACAGTATCTCGCACGCGGATAGCCGCTAAGCGAGGATGATTTGTTTATCTTTCATTTATAAGCAAGCATGCAACAAGTTCATTACAAGGCGATCACTGGCGTATGCCATATGGACGGTATAGTCTAGACGAGATAGTTTGTAATAATGAACAAGAGGCGCTGCAAGCCATTCCGACGAACAAGAGACTATTTAGTCTAGACGAGAATGCTTTGCAACAAAGTACAAGAGGCGCTGCAAGCCATTCCGCCGAACAAGAGACTAAGAACAATTGGTCTCACCCGGACCGGGTCGATGCCAGTGCCCCAGCATCGCCCGCGAGACCGTTTCCCTGTGCACTGGTTATCCATGATCGAACGGGGCCTTGGTTGGGGCAACAAGAGTACAAGACAAGAGGCAAGCTGTTGAGGCAACAATAATACAAGACAAGATGCATTGCCTGTTTCGTTGTTCAGTGACTGTCTTTTGCCTTGATGCAATTCTCCTGGGGCGGAGATTGCCTTGGTGACCTAGTGGTCCCGAATACTTGCAGGTTCGTTCAGGCACGGAACGACTACGTAGTAGTCTCCCGAAGTTTGGATGAAAATACGGTAACAATCAAGCAGACAAGCATGCGTTCTAAGGAACATAATCAGCACGTTTGCTCGGGCCCGAAGGTAGTCCGAGAGATGAAACCGTTAAGGGACTTAGCATGCGAGGGTCTGAACATATATAAGCAGTATTTTATTTTCCATGTTCTAGCATAGCAATACAGGTTGGGATTATTCCCTTAGCTAGGTGCGTTGGATTTATTAGCATGCAGGGGGTAAATCACCTAGCGACTAGCATGAATATTCCAGATTTTATGTGTGCTGGCTAAGCAAAGACAAGTTCACCGTAGCCACCCACCTTAGCGATGATTCACCTCGGTAGAGCGATACGTCAAGCGAGCCTCTGAAAGCCTAAGCCGAATTCCTGTAGGGACAAGTCTGGATATCCTTTGCTTCTCCTTTGAGGCAAAGCGGGTCGGGACAGATGCACGATTGTCGTTTGAGACGGCAGTCCGCTTGACGGAACGGGGTGTTACATATCACCCGTACTTAACTCTAAGTATGCCAGCGATGTCAAGTCCACAAAACCTACTACGTCCATATTATCTCTGGCAGAGCTTGTCTCAAACCTATTACTTGCACTCAGGTGCGCAAGAAGTAATAGGTCCATCAAAACTATCACGTCCATATTATCTTTGATAGGGTTTTGTCTCAATCTTATTACTTGCACTCTCGTGCACAAGAAGTAATAAGTCCACCAAAGATCCCCCAGTGGGATATCCTCAGTGGAAGCGAACAGTTCATGTCCATATCACCTCTGAACTATGAGATGCCAATGATTATCCATCCAAAGAAAATAGCCACGTCCATATTACATCTGGCTCGTTTTCTTTTTCTTTCATAAAAATACTAGGATTGTACCTAACCTCTCGGTATAACTATCGATCGGCTCACATACACGTCACCTCTGAGCTATCATCCTCACATCCTCCCCAGTAGGGTTTGTCATGTCCTTCTTATCTCTGAGCAAACTTTCCTGCTTGACTATCAATTATCACGTCCATATTACTTCTGATATCAATCATCGTCTAAACTTAGCACCATACCTAACTCTAAGTACGCCAGCGGTGTTAAGTCCACCAAACTTGCCACATCCATATCACCTCTGGCAAGACTTGTTTCGAATCTATTACTTGCACTCAAGTGCTCAAGAAGTAATAGGTCCACTAAAGATCCCCCAGTGGGATGTCCATGAAAGACTACGGTATTGTGCTACCCATATTACCTCTAGTACGTCCCAAAGTCCACACGAATAATTTCCAACAAAAGAGGAAAACTCGAACAGAGAGAAAAATTTCTCTCTCTTCGGTAAAATCCCTTATTTATAGCACAAAGGAGATGGTGGTGACTCATTGATTCTCGTGTCGTGCCGTCAACACTAATGATGACGGCAATGCTTGGGTTTTTTCACTCAACCTTATCCTTTGAGAAAACTGTCACTTCGGGATCTTTACTGAGAGATAGTACAGAATCCCAAGAAGATCCTCGGAGATCGAGCCAAATCCTGCATTAAATGGAGAGATTTGACAGTATGACAAAGACTTGTCCATGTGACCCGTCTTCCATATGGCCCAAAGTCATTTCCTCCATGCTTCTTATTCAAAGTATTCCAAACTTATCAGTTTAAAAACTTGAAGGGGGTCTTGTAGAAGCATGGAAAATCTAGATCCATGCGCTTAGAAAATATGCACCCCACAGTCGACTCAGAAGAAATCAGGCGGCAAGATGACCATGCATCCAAAAAAAATAGCATCCATGTGCCTCCAAATATTAGACGCATAAAGGGCTGACACCAAGATCAAGTCTGACACAGAATCCTGACAAAAAGGATTTTCTAGATGCCTCGAAAGTTGTGAGTGCACTAAGCGACAAGAGGCTTTCGTAAGACTAATAATGACTTCTGACAAACGTACAACACCACGTGTATGAGGCCACATACGTACCAGAGTCCATGCGTCTCTGGTCCCACGCGTCCTAGACTCTCTGTGTTCCATACGTCTCTGGCCATGCATCCCAGACTCCATGTGTTCCATGCATCTCTGGCCATGCGTCACAGACTCCATGCATCTCTGTCCATGCATTCCAGACTCTATGCGTTCCATGAGTCTCTGGCTCCATGTGTCCCAGAATCTATGCGTCCCATGAGTCTCTGGCCCCATGTATTCCAGACGCCATGTGTCCCATGCATCTCAGATTCCAAACATCCAATGTGGCAAGGCTACTTGAGACAAAATCTTTCTTTTGTGATTCTCTCCAACTAAATGCGGGCCACGTGTCAAGCTGACCAAGTCGCACAAACAAAAGACAAGAATCGCTAGAATCTCCAACAAATAGAAAATCCCAATAAAGCGTTCACGTGGCAGCGTGCACTGGACTCAACCCATACTATGATCCTACAGTTGCAACTGCATCCTGTTGAAGGAGCCCCCTGCGGCTACCAAATAGGAGCATATGCGGCACCTATAGTCCATCATCATAATGGCTATAAATAGAGGCAACTTGGACCTTCAGGGGGGCTTTTTTTGGCTTCAGGTCAACTTTTTTTGCTTTAGAGAGAGGGACCATACCCCCGGACGAGCTACGTACGTGCACATAAGCCCATAAGAGAGAAAATAGAAGAGAACATCATCATTCCTTTATCAGACCATCAACGGAGTAAAAGAGATGCTATAATGCTCGATCTCTACCATCATAATCCAGATAAAAAATATTGTACTTAGATATTCTGTCTAGGATTTCTTCGTACTGTCTTTGTTTGTTGTTTTAAGAAAATCATAACTTTTAATGGTGAATATATACGTCATAAAGAGGCAGATTGAATCGATGACTCAAAGCACTGCATGTACCATCGATACATAAATCATGCTATGCGAGATTGCAACGCATTGAAGAAATGCATCCAGCGACTGATTGATACTGAAGCTATCACCCTTCACAATGACGACAAGCCAGTTACCGCCAATGTGATGTCACTCTAATTTGGTAACTTTCCAGTGCATGTAGTTCCAGAGGTGTCATCTCTAAGCCACAGCTCATGCTAGCAAAGTCTAACGTAGACTTGTCGATGATGTCAGTGGTATATTCCTCCCGAAGTACTGTGTCTAGGCTAGACTTGTACTTTTCAATCCCCAGCAGGACATTATAAATGTATAGTATTTATATTTATTCCCCTTTATCCCCAGCTGAGTGTTTAAGATGTACAGTGTTTACATTCTTATTCCCCAATATTGTAAAAATACAACAATACGTTCATGCATTATTTTGAACTATTACTTGTATTCAAGAGTCTTGGATATGCAACAAGTAATAGATCCACAAAAATTTCCTCAGCGGACAAGTTCTCAAATCCAACGAAACGTTCTCGTTTAGATCAACCAAAATATTCCCTTACAAAAAAAACGGATTCTCAGAGCCTATTTGTCCTAAGGATGTCTTATTTCTAAATCTCCAGTTGGATTAGAGATATTCTACTTCTCTTTCTTCTCGCCGACAGAGAAAATGATGGTTCACGTCCATATTATCTATGAACTATCCTTTCTTCCATTTCCCCAGTAGAGCTAATCCGCTAAAGAAAACGATCATGTCCTACTTACCTCTGCATTATTTTTCTCATAAATATGCAACATATCGTATCCATATTAACTCTGATAGTATTTCACCTTCGAACTTGTTACCTATACTTCACACAAGTACACCATTGATATCAAGTCCACAATAAAATTATCCCCACATAATTATTCTGTCATGTCCATATCACCTCTGAGCAGATATTTCCAGTGGGTCTCTCATAAAGAAGTTTGTCATGTCCATATTACCTCTGAACTGACATCTTGTCCACTCTTATCTTTCATTTCACATTCACACTTGTTACCCGTACTTTGCATAAGTACACCATGGATATCAAGTCCACAAAATTTATTAAGCTGAGTTGTTCTAACCTATCACGTCCATATTAACTCTGATAAGTGTTAGTTAACTCTAACTTGTTGCCTATATGCCATGGGTAATAAGTCCACCCGAAATACGAGCATCAAATCTCAACTACTTTTTATGCTTCTAATTCAAAGTATTCCAAACTTGTTCAAGTTTAAAATCTTTAAAGGGGATCTTGTAGAAGTATAAAAATATGCGCCTACACAGATGACGCACCCTCCACAAAGAGCCCAACAGAAGAAAGGCGCGCTTTCTTAGTTCTCAACACTATAGCGCACTTTCTTAATGTGACGCGCTATCTTAATGCTGCAAAGATTGGCGCACAATGGCCCTGTCCCGCTCTCAGCATTTAATGCAACGATTCATAGCTGACAGTTCCAGTAACCGAAGAGATCAATTAATTTATTGCAGAAGATTTTTGACATGCAGACCCACATTGTCATTTAGCGACCCATCTGTCAGAATTCTATCAAAAGTACACCCATATGGCCAATTTTATCAGAAGTGCGCTGATGTGCCAACTTCTACAAAAGTGTGCCGTTGTGCCAACTTCATCAGAAGTGCGCTGATGTAACAATTTTATCAGAAGTACGCCGTGTGCCATCTTCTCAAAAGTGCGTTGCTGTGCCAACTTATACAAAAATGCGCCATCATGGCTACTTCTTCGAAAGAGCGTTTATATAGCCAATCTTTCCAAAAGTGCGCCAATCTCCAGACCACTTTTAAAGTGCGCCTATGATCCTAACTGACAAAGAGAAGTTACGATTATGTGCCCTACATGCCATATTTCTCGTAAAATGTGTATAAATAACTGTTCCATGACCTACGCTTTCCTCGTATAGGAAGCCACATGTCAAGCAGACAACAAGTTGTGCACCCACTCACTAGATCGTGGGATGTCATCCCATCAAAAGTGCGCGCATAGTACAAATTTTCCAAAGTACGCGCACACTGTCATAACTGCTCTAAAATCCTATAAATATAGGATACTTGTATAAGGATCATTATAAATATCCAGATTTTTCAGAAATTAAAAATAAATTTTTGGGATTTTTCTGCTATTTTAACTAATTAAAATCAATGTTTTCTGGTATTAAATTAATTTTGTAATTTTATTAAATATTAAAATATTATGAAAATAATATTTTTGGGTGTAATATTAATTAGACATATTATAATTTTTCTAAAATTTATTGGACCCAGGAACTATTTTTTAAAGACCTAAAAACAAAGTTTTAAATAAACCAAAATAAACCAACTTGAACCAAACCGAACCAACCGGTTAATTAGTTAAACCGACCCAACTGAACCAAACCAAAACGTAGCGGGCCGAATTTAGACCCGACCCGCTGACCCGTTAACCCGCAACCCGACCCACTACCCCTCTGCTATAGTAACCTAACTCTATCCCGTAACCCCCGTTGCCGCCCGATTTCCCGCAGCCGTTCCGCTGCCGCTCCGACTTCCGCCGCGACCGCTCACCGCCCAATGGCCGCCTCTCCGCCTCCTCGACCACTCCCCTCCCCGCCAACGGCCGCCACTCCTCCTATAAAATCCACCCCCGCTGCCACAACCACACCACCTCCATCACCGCCCTCACCAACATCCTCCGGCTACCACCACCCTCCGCCTCTCCGGCCGACAAGCCTTCCCTCCGGAGATGCCTCCGCCCGTCTCCCTGCAGCAGCCTCTGACCCCCGTCGACCAGCACAGCCACGGCATCTGCAGCAGCCGTCGGCCAGCTGTGCCTCGCCGCGACCCTCCCAGTGCACGAACCTCAGTGAGGTAACCGCTTTCCCACTCGCGTAACTTTCTATACATAGATGCAATTTTTGTTCTGTCAAATTATACACGTAGATCTCGCGACCCTCTCGAAACCCGTATAAATCGTTCGAAGTATCGCGTTCTGTGTAGGTCACAAAATGTGATGCAAAAATAGAAAAAACTTTCCAATTTCTAAAAATTCAGAATTTATCCCAAACTTTCCAGTTCACGGCTGTTTTACGACCAACCTATTAATTAATTCTAAAATTTACCTGAATAGTAATTTAGACCATATAACCAAGTTTCAAACCCTATTTTTAGTTTATTTTATTGAGCTATAGATTTTAATTATTTCGCGGGTGAAAATAACAAAAACTTAGTTATTTAAAACCCTGAATTTCTCGGAACTGGGTGCGCCTCGCTAAAATGAGGCGACTTAGTCGTTTGCGAACTTTACCTAAAGGTGCATGCCGTCAATACGGACGTGTGAAATTTTGTAGAAGTTAATTTGGATGTGCGTGCACACTGTAATCAACGCGTATCCGTCGACAACACCCTTATCGGCCCTATTTTGAAACTCGTTGTAACTTCGTGTATGCTCGTCGTTTTGAAACAAAACTTATGCCATCAGACTCATAGCGATACGCTGGTCCTGTGACCCAAGTTTGGTTCGATTCTGAGAACGTTGACAAAATCCCGTATCGTGGGCCCCACAACTCCACTTGACAAACGATTTTGTGATCGGCTCATCGAAATCCAATTCTGGACATTCCGTTGGATTCGTATCATCGTTTTGGACTTGAAGACACTAAGTTTGATAAATTTGGAGAACTTAGTCTCTAACACATTTTTTGGTGCGAAGTGGGCCACATGTGGACCCCGCTTTTATCAGAAACTGTCAATTTTGCCCCTGTGTCAAAATTGGACTTATGGACAAGCAATTCTAGCTATTTTATATCTTCTGAACAGGATGATAATGTTTATTTCAGCAACTAGAGGACTGCTTGAAGATTCCTCGCATATCGGAGCAGTAGTTGGAAACTAAGCACCAGGCAAGTGCACATTGCCAATCTTGCAGTACTTACTACATGTTATTCCCTTGATTTAATTATATGATGTATCTATTCAACCTAGGACCATGTGATATTGTTTAGCGTCTGAATAATATTTGGGTGTCAACGCCGTACGCGGAGTTGTGTAACGTCACTTAGAGATTGATATCGCGACCCTATACATTTTCTTGCTTGCATTATCAAGTACGTCATACCATAGGACACTTGACACTATTCATGAGACATAATCTTTTGAGTTATTCATAGTGATTCTGTATAGGTTACAGGACTCGTGACATCGACTTTATATATACATAGCTATCATTATTACTTGCTGCATTAGATATGATCTTGCGTGTCATGAACATGAGACGTGTGATTACATTGGGTGGGGAGAGTGTCACGCCCCAGTCCCAAAATACTGAGGGACTGGACACGTGGCAATGGCCAGCAGCACGCACCGATGGACAACCCAATTTAATGGATCCATCAGGACGTACTTAAGCTGTAGTATAACAATAAATAGAACCAATGATACAAGTCACAGTCTATTCTAATCTCATCCACAACAGATAATCACAAATTAAATGCCAGAATAATGCAAATAGAATAAACTAACAAATCTCAATAAAAGTGTCTCGGTGAACAATCAGAGAACAAGTCTGATACATCAATGCAATAGACAGGAAATAAAGGAACTGGAAATAGAAACAGAAATAACTGACTATATAAAACCAATACTCAGGAGAAGTCCTCTGGCACGATCTCGTCCTCAGGTTCTGGTACTGTTCCGAGAAGTGCACCTATTCCGTACACCTCGGGGTAGATCTCTTCGGCTATACCTGGAGACATAATCCAGATCCAGGTCCTCAGGGGACATAGCAAGGTACAACATAACTCATGCCAAAATAAATGCAGTGCAGTAGTAAATAAACCATAGGATAAACTATGTAACCAACTATATGAAATGTAAGTTGAGAGCATCACTAGTACTCAGGCTGAGCCACTACAAGCTCTGTGTCGGGGAGCCGGTAGCAGTAATATCACTAGTAGAGTGCCTAGCTCTGAAATAGAGTCTAAGCCTCACCATAAATATAACACTAGTAGAGTGCCTAGCTCTGATATAGAGTCTAAGCCTCACCATAAATAATATATATAAATCAGCCTGTAGCCTGTGTGTCTCTCCCCACCCAATGTAATCACACGTTTCATGTCCATGACACGCAAGATCAATACTAATGCAGCAAGTCATGTGATGTCTATGAATATAATGTCTATGTCATAAAATATGTATCCTATACAGAATCACCATGAATATCTGAGGAAGATTCTGTCTCATGAATAGTGTCAAGTGTCTTGGGTTATGATGTACTTGATAAGGCAAGTACGAGAAATATAGGGTCTCGGTATCCATGTCTAGATGACGTTACACAACTCCGCGTACGGTGTTGGCACCCGACTATTAATCGGACGCTAAGTAAGCCACACGGTCCTAGGTCAAGCATGAACCACAATATATATATATATAAGCCAAGAAAATAAGTAACAAGGACTGCAATGTTGGCAAGGTACACTTGCCTGTGGTTCTGGCTCCAATTGTAGCTCTGGTCTTAGTGTGATTTGCAGGTACTACTCCGGTTGCTGAAATAAACATCACCATTAGATTCAGAAAATATCAAATAACTAGAAATGTCTGTCCTTGAGTCCAATTTGGAGACAAGGGCAAAAATGACAATTTCGGGTCAAAGCGGGGTCCACATGTAGCCCGCTTCGCACAGAAAAATGTGTCAGGGACAAAGGTCTCCAAATCTGTCAAACTTAGTGTCAACAGGTCCAGAACGATGATACGAACCCAACGGAACTTCCAGAATTGGATTCCGATGAGCCGATCACAAAATCGTCCGTCAAGTGGAGCCTGTGGGGTACACGATACGCGATTTTGTCAACGTTCTCAGAATCGAACCAAACTTGGGTCACAGGACCAGCATATCGCTATGAGTCCGATGGCGTAAGTTTTGTTTTGATCCGACGTGTGTACACAAAGTTACGACGCGTTCTAGAACGGACGAATACGGGACGGTGTCGGCAGATACGCGTTGATTCCGGTGTGCACGCACATCCAAATCAACTTCTGCGAAATCCCGCACGTCCGTATCAACGGCGCGCACGTATCGGTGAAGACCGCACACGATCAAGTCGTCCCGTTTGGCGGGGCGTACTCGGTTCCGGGGTAAAACAGGGCGTTATTTTTCCTGTTTTTGGATCGCGGTTCACGATCGCCACAGGACGCGATGCACCGAGAGGGTTGCACGGGCACTGAGAGGGTCACGCAGGGTTCGCGATGCAACAGACGGAATCGAAAATGGGGCAGCGAGGAGAGAGAAATGGGTACCTGAACAGGGCTCCGAAAACCAAATTTTTCGTGTCCGAGTCGACACGATACAGCGTGTCCGAGTCGTGTCCGACCTAGGGTTAGGGTTAGGGTTTGGCTCATGCTCGAGCTGCGGCGGCCGGAGGTGGGCCGGAGGGAGGCCGGGGGAGCGGAGGCGGCCGAGGTCGTCGTCGGTGGTGCGCCAGAGCGGGCGGGGACGGCAGAGCCGGCTGCTGCTGCGGCTGTGCTGGGTCGGGGGAGCTGGAGGGCGGCTGAGGGGAAGGAGGAAGGAGGAGGAAGGAGGAGGAGAGGGGGCCGGGGCGGCGCGACATCGTCGGCGGAGCTGGTGGGAGGCTGTGGCGGCGTCGCGGGCGGAGAGCCGAGGCGGAGCCAGGGTGGTGGTGGGATTTGGCCGGAGAGGGAGAGGGGCTATTAAATAGGGCAGCGGGAGAGGGGACGGGCCGAGCAAGGCGGCGGAGGAGGCGGAGACGTGGCCGAGAGGTGCGGGCGGAGCGGCCGGAAGTCGCGGGCAGCGCGGCGCGAGGCCGAGCGGGGCGCGGGCTGCCGGAGGACGCGGGGGAGGCTGGGTCGTGGGGGAAGTGGTCAGGAGGGTCGGGTCGGAGGCGGGTGAGGGTTGGGCAGACCCGACCCGACCCGTTAGGCGCGGTCCAGTTCAGTTGGACCGGGTTCAGCCCGGTTCAGCCCGGTTTGAACCCAGTTCAACCCGGTTTATTTATTTTTTTAATTTTAAAAATAGTTTTTGGGCTTTTAAAAATATTTTCGGGGTCCAATAAATTTCGGAAAAATTACCCTAAGTCCAATATTTTATTTTACACCCAAAAATATTATTTTCATAATATTTTAATATATTTTAAAAATATTTAATTTTATTTAATTCCAAAATACCCTGGTTTTTAATTAGTAAAAATTCCCAAAAAATCCCAGAAAATTCTGAAAAATAGAGTTTTGAAAATCTTGAAAAATAAGGGGGTTTACAGAGAGTTTTACCATACTAAAGGTTGATTATATATATATATATATATATATATATATATATATATATATATATATATATATATATATATATATATATATATATATATATATATATATATATTACATTACTGGAGGCGCCTTAGACTCTGACAAGATCTTTGGCACATTTACTGGCCCTTCGAGAAAATGCTGCTATGGGTTTCCCCGACACAGAGCCTATAGTAGTTTCAGCCTGAGTATGATTAATGCTCTCACTTGCATATCACATAGCTGGTTACATATTATGCCATATTGATTCATTTATTACTGTACTGTATTTATTTGGCTTGAGTTATTCTTGTACCTTGCTATGTCCCCTGAGGACCTAAAATCCAGATTATATCCCTAGGTGTCACGCCCCAGTCCCAAAATACCGAGGGACCGAACGCGTGGCAATGGCCAGCAGTACGCACCGATGGATAACCCAATTTAATGGGTCCATCAGGGCATACTTAAGCTGTGATATAACAATAAGTAGATCCAGTGGTACCAGTCACAGTCTATACTAATCTCATCCACAACAGATAATCACAGATCAAATGACAGAAATAAAGTAAATAAATAACTGACAAATCTCAATAAAATGTCTCGGAGAACAATCCGAGTACAAGTCTGCTACATCAATGAAATAGACTGGAAAGTAAATAACTAGAAATTGAAAATAATGAGTATCTTAAGCCAATACTCAAGAGAAGTCCTCTGGTACGATCTCGTCCTCAGATCCTGGTTCTGCTCCAATGTAGGCACCTGCTCCTGCTAATGCCAATGCTCCGGTCCCGTAAACCTCGGGGTAGATCTCGTCTGCAATATCTGGGGACATAATCCGGATCCAGGTCCTCAGGGGACAGCAAGGTACAGAAAATACAAGCCAAAATAAATGCAGTGCAGCAATAAATGAACAATAGGGTGAATAAATAACCAGCTAAGTAATATGCAAATGAGAACATTATTCCATACTCGGGCTGGGACTACTACAGGATCAGTGTCGGAGAAACCCATAGCAGTATTTTCTCGAAGGGCCAGAACTGGTGCCATAGCTCTGTGTCAGAGACTAAGACACATCCAGATGTCAATATATAATATAATCAGCCTTTCATATGGTAATACTCTCCCCACCCAATGAAATCTCACGTCTCATGTCCATGACACGCAGGATCAAGACTAATGCAACAAGTCATACTATATCTAAGAATATAATGTCCAAGTCATGTATCCTATACAGAATCCCCACGAATATCTCGGGAAAATCCTGTCTCGTGAATAGTGTCAAGTGTCCTGAGTCAAGCGTACTTGGTAAGACAAGTACGAGAATATATAGTGTCACGAATGTCCATCTCTAGATGACCGTACCCAACACCGAGTGCGGTGTTGGCACCCGACTAATAATCGGACGCTAAGTATGTCACACGGTCCTAGGTTAAGCATGCACAACAATGTAAAAGAATCAAAGAGATTATGCAACAAGACTGTAAAGTTTGGCAAGGTACACTTGCCTGTGGTCCTGGCTCCAACTATAGCTCTGGTCTCAGTGTGATCTGCAGGTACTACTCCGGTTGCTGAAATAAACATCACCATTAGATTCAGAAAATATCAAATAGCTAGAAATGCCTGTCCTTACGTCCAATTTGGACACAGGGGCAAAAACAACATTTTCGGGCCAAAGCGGGGTCCACATGTGGGCCACTTTACACCGAAAAGCGTGTCAAGGTCAAAGGTCTCCAAATTTGTCAAACTCAGTGTCAACAAGTCAGGAACGATGATACGAACCCAACGGAACTTCCAGAATTGGATTCCGATGGGCCGATCACAAAATCGTCCGTCAAGTGGAGCCTGTGGGGCCCACAATACGCGATTTTGTCAACGTTCTCAGAATCGAACCAAACTTGGGTCACAGGACCAACGTATTGCTATGAGTCCGATGGTGCAAGTTTCGTCTCGATCCGACGTGTGTACACGAAGTTACAGCGTGTTCCAGAATCGACGGATACGGGGCGGTGTCGGCGGATACGCGTTGATTCCGGTGTGCACGCACATCCAAATCAACTTCTGCGAAATCCTACACGACCGTATCAACGACGCGCACGTATCTGTGAAGACCGCACGCGACCAAGTCGTCCCGTTTGGCGGGGCGTACTCAGTTCCGGGGTAAAACGGGGTATTGATTTTCCTGTTTTTGGATCGCGGTTTGCGATCACCACAGGACGCGATGCCCCGAGCGGGTTGCACGGGCTGTAAACCCCCCTAATTTTCAAGAATTTTTAAATTTGGATTTTTTACAATTTTCTGGAATTTTCTGAAATTAAATACAGGTGTTTTAATTATTAAAGGATTTTTAAATGATAATAAATAATATTATAATAGTATGAAAATAATATTTTATGGTGTAAAATAGAAAACCGAGCATGGGGTATTTTTTCGGGAATTTATTGGATCCCGGATGAATTTTTAAAGCATTAAAAACGATTGTAAAATTTAACTGATAAAGTAAATCAAATTAATTAAGAAAAACCAAACCAAACCATTGTTTAAACTGAACCGGACCGGCCGGTTTGATCAAACCGAACCGGCCCAACCCTTAGCGGGTCGGATCCGGGTCAGACCCGACCCGCCAAGACCCGATCCGACCCGAATACCTAAAGCCCTAACCCCCGAATCCCAGCCGACCCTTCACCTGGCCGGCGGCCGTTTCCGCCGCCGTGGCCGCCGGCCGACCCCTCGGTTCGGTTTCCCCGCACCCGGCGACCTCCTCCCTTCCTCTTCCGGTCAACGTCCGGCCGATTCCTATCCCCAATCCCCCTATAAAAGCCTAGCTAGGCCGACCGGGATTCCCCTTCAAACCCCACGCCACCGGACCACCCGCCGGACCTCCCCTGCTCAGTCGACTAAACCCTCAGAGCCGCCGGACTCGGAAGCCTCTGCCGCACCTCCAGACCAGTCCGTCGCTCCGCCACTCCACCCGAAGAACCGCAGCCGCCTCCTTCCGAGCAAAACCGCTCGAACTCCGGCCGACCGAACCCATCTCCACCTCCGGATCTCGCCGTCCGGCCGCCCTGGACCTCCCCGAGCCGTCGCCGACCTCCGCCGGCCTGAAACCCCGCTCCCAGTGGCCTGACACGGATGCCCTAGCTCGGACACGGTAGACAAGCGTCGGACACAGTATTGACACAGGACACAGTGTCGTGTTGAACACAAGTATTCGCTGTTTTTCCAGCCGACTTCAGGTATTCATAACTTTTTACTCGTAGTTCGGATTTTAATTCCTTGAATTGTATCGCGTAGCCTATAAGACCCTCTCGGTGCCCGGACAAACCGCTCGGGGCATCGCGTCCTGTGGTGATCGTACACCGCGATCCAAAAACAGAAAAAACCAGACCCTGTTTCACCCCGGAATCGTGTATGCCCCGCCAAACGGGACGACTTGGTCACGTGCGATCTTTACCGATACGTGCGGGTCGTTGATACGGACGTGCGGGCTTTCGCAGAAGCTGATTCGGATGTGCGTGCACACCGGAATCAGTGCGTATCCGCGGACAACGCCCCGTATCCGACTTTTCTGAAACTTGCTGTAACTTAGTGTACACACGTCGGATCGAGACGAAACTTGCGCCATTGGACTCGTAGCAATACGCTGGTCCTGTGGGTCAAGTTTGGTTCGATTCTGAGAACGTTGAAAAAAATCGCGTGTCGTGGGCCCCACAGGCTCCACTCGACGGGCGATTTTGAGAACGGCTCATCGGAATCCAATTCTGGAAGTTTCGTTGGATTCGTATCATCGTTCCTGACCTGTTGACACTAAGTTGGACTGTTTTTGAGACCTTTGACCTTGACGCATTTTTCGGTGCAAAGCGGCCCACATCTGGACCCCGCCTTGACCTGAAAATGACGTTTTTGCCCTTGTCTCCAAATTAGACTCAAAGACAAGCATTTCTAGCTGATTGATATGTTCTAGATCTGATGGTGATGTTTGTTTCAGCAACAGGAGCATTTCCTGCAAATCCAGCTATTGCCAGAGCTACAATTGGAGCTGAAAATCCAGGCAAGTGTACCTTGCCATAAATGCAGTTTAATGATTCATTTCTCTTGATTTATTTTCCTGTGATTATTGTACTTGCTCAACCCTAGGGCCGTGTGACTTGCTTAGCGTCCGATCATAGTCGGGTGCCAACACCGTACGCGGGGTTGGGCAATGTCATTTAGAGATGGATATCGTGACATTTATAATCTTGTACTTGCCCTATCAAGTACTTATTACCAGGACACTTGACACAGAGCATGAGACAGAATCTTCCTGAAATATTCAAGGTGATTCTGTGTAGGTTCCATGATTTATGACTTAGACATTACATTCCTAGACATTATGTTCATAGACATAGTATGACTTACTGTATTAGATATGATCGTACGTGACGTGGACATGAGGCATCGTGGACATGATATGTATGATTACATTGGGTGGGGAGAGACACACAGGCTAAAGGCTGATTATATATATAAAATTCATAGTAAACACGTAGTAAAATTCATAGTATAACTGCTACCGGCTCCCCGACACAGAGCTTGTAGTGGTATCAGCCTAAGTTTTAGTGATGCTCTCAACTTGCATTTCACATAGATGGTTATATAGTTGACCCTATTATTTCATTAACTGCTTAACTGCATTTATTTTGGCTTATGCTTTCTTGTACCTTGCTATGTCCCCTGAGGACCTGGATCCGGATTATGTCCCCAGGATTTGCAGACGAGGTTTATCCAGAGGTCTACGGAACAGGTGCTCTTCACGGAACAGTACCCGTAGCTGAGGACGAGGTGATCGCTGAGGACTTCTCCTGAACCATTGCTTCGCCATGCTCAGTCGTTATTTCCTGTTTAATTAAACTCTTTAATTTCTGTTTATGAGATCATTGTACCAGACTTATATCGGGTTATTCCCCGAATACTTTGCTGAGACTAGATGTTTAATTTACTTTCCTTATTGCTGTTGATTTATATTCTTTTCTGTGGATGAGATTAGTTCTGACTTATTGTTATAGACCTTATATACAGCTTAAGTATGCCCGATGGATCCATTAAATTGGGTTTGTCCATCGGTGCCTACTGCTGGCCATTATCACGCGTCCAGTCCCTCGGTATTTTGGGACTGGGGCGTGACATGGTTTTTGTGGTGGCCCATGCAGGTCAACGACTAAATTGTTCGGTTTCAACTTAGGGACCGAACAGGCCTGCAATAAGATAGGATAAGTTTTTAGGATCTCATCCACTTGCTTGAAAACGTTCTTGATATCTGTATCGTACTCGAATTTATTTTTGCTTTGCATCCTGCCTTGAATCTTGTGCGCTTCTTATATTTTATTTTGGATGCAGAAAGATGGATCCAAGAATTGAAGATGAAATTCCTTTGAGTACGCCACAAGACGCTGTGGTTACCTATGGAGATGGAGTTACACCAGAGAACAGAGGGCAATCCTCTCAAGGTGGTCAAGCTGAACATCATAACTCAAGGTTCAGGCGCGATGATATCCCACCTCCACCGCAGTTCCCTCCACAGATGCCTGTCTTTCCACCAGGGCAAGCAATGGACGGGCAGCAGATGTTCCAGATGTTTTACGCCATGATGCAAGCCCAACAACAAGTTCAACAGGAGGCACATCGTCAGGAGGCAGAGTACCTAAGAACCAGCCTAGTAAACGCATTGGAGCAAGTGAACCCACAAGCTAGGCGACCAGCGACGGGATCTATCACTGATTTCCGTCAACTCAAGCCCCGTACCTTTTCGGGCAAAGAAGGACCAACTGAAGTTCATGAGTGGCTCACCAACATACAACACCAGTTGGAAGCAGCTGAACTTCCAAGAGAACGTTGGATGACCGCCGTCAGGATGCAGTTGACGGACAATGCTCATCACTGGTGGCTGTCCGAGGAGACCAGGCTCGGACCAGACCGAGTTACTTGGGAAGAGTTCTCCAGACTCTTCCAGGAGATGTACATACCGGCTATCGCTCGATCAGAACTGAGGGACAAGTTCAACCGCCTTACTCAGGAAGCTATGACGGTGGAGGAGTACAACGCCGAGTTCATTCGTCTGAGTCGCTTCGCTCCTACCTTGATCCCTACAGAAGAAGAGAAGGCCGAGAAGTTTTTCGACGGACTCAACATCGAGCTACAGAAACTGATTGGATCCGTCGCACCAACTTCATACTCGGACGTCCTTGCTGCAGCTCGACGCATGGAGCGCGTCACCAGGAGGGAAACCAGTTTGAAGCGGCCTTCCCCATCAGCAACATCCAAAGCACCACAAGAAGAAGCTGCAAAGAGGCCTCATATACACCAGCCACCCAGAGCCTCTCCGCAGACATTACCTACATGTCAATACTGTGGCAAGGTAGGCCATACTGAGAAGGACTGCAGACGCAAGTTGGGATTATGCTTGATTTGCGGAACCAATCAACACATAGCCAAGGATTGTCCTTATCATCGAGGAGGAGCACCAAGAGCAAACCAACAAGCTCTACCACCACCAGGAGGGAATCAACCAAGGCCACCATTGGCACCACAAGCAGCACTCTTCCAACAAGCCCAGCAGCAGCAGCAGCAACAGAGGAATCCACCAGGACGCGGACAAGCCTTTGTGATGACTGTGGAAGACGCGCAGAACCAAGGAGTAGCTAATGCGAGTAAGTCTATATAGTTGTTCCGTTTCTAGCATTTCTGTAGTTCGTGCCTGCTGGTTCGTGACCCCAGACTTAACCTGATAATTTTAACTTGCTGATAATAGATAATCTAGTGATCACCTAGTAAACTTGCTAATTTAGTAATAACCTAAAATTATTTTTAGAATAACAAAGAATGCTTATAAATGATAACCTGATAAATTTTTAAAGGATAAAGCTGGTTTTCTAAAACTGTAACTTTCTAAATTTCCTACATTCAGGAAATTTTTAGGGAAATAATTTTCCTAGGTGCTCCTTGATTTTGATGTGCTTCGAACAATGGTTGCAACCGTGTCATCTCTGTTGACCGGTTAATCTTTGATTGCGAGGACGCAATCCTCTTAAGGGGGGTAGATTGTAAACCCCCTGATTTTCAAGAATTTTTAAATTTGGATAGCCGCCTCCTTCCGAGCAAAATCGCTCGAACTCCGGCCGACCGAACCCATCTCCACCTCCGGATCTCGCCGTCCGGCCGCCCTGGACCTCCCCGAGCCGTCGTCGACCTCCGCCGGCCTGAAACCCCGCTCCCAGTGGCCTGACACGGATGCCCTAGCTCGGACACGGTAGACAAGCGTCGGACACAGTATTGACACAGGACACAGTGTCGTGTTGGACACAAGTATTCGCTGTTTTTCCAGCCGACTTCAGGTATTCATAACTTTTTACTCGTAGTTCAGATTTTAATTCCGTGAATTGTATCGCGTAGCCTATAAGACCCTCTCGGTGCCCGGATAAACCGCTCGGGGCATCGCGTCCTGTGGTGATCGCACACCGCGATCCAAAAACAGGAAAAACCAGACCCTGTTTCACCCCGGAATCGTGTACGCCCCGCCAAACGGGATGACTTGGTCACGTGCGATCTTTACCGATACGTGCGGATCATTGATACGGACGTGCGAGCTTTCGCAGAAGCTGATTCGGATGTGCGTGCACACCGGAATCAGTGCGTATCCGCGGATAACGCCCCGTATCCGACTTTTCTGAAACTTGCTGTAACTTAGTGTACACACGTCGGATCGAGACGAAACTTGCGCCATTGGACTCGTAGCAATACGCTGGTCCTGTGGGTCAAGTTTGGTTCGATTCTGAGAACGTTGAAAAAAATCGCGTGTCGTGGGCCCCACAGGCTCCACTCGACGGGCGATTTTGAGAACGGCTCATCGGAATCCAATTTTGGAAGTTCCGTTGGATTCGTATCATCGTTCCTGACCTGTTGACACTAAGTTGGACTGTTTTTGAGACCTTTGACCTTGACGCATTTTTTGGTGCAAAGCGGCCCACATCTGGACCCCGTCTTGACCCGAAAATGACGTTTTTGCCCTTGTCTCCAAATTAGACTCAAAGACAGGCATTTCTAGCTGATTGATATGTTCTAGATCTGATGGTGATGTTTGTTTCAGCAACAGGAGCATTCCCTGTAAATCCAGCTATTGCCAGAGCTACAATTGGAGCTGAAAATCCAGGCAAGTGTACCTTGCCATAAATGCAGTTTAATGATTCATTTCTCTTGATTTATTTTCCTGTGATTATTATACTTGCTCAACCCTAGGGCCGTGTGACTTGCTTAGCGTCCGATCATAGTCGGGTGCCAACACCGTACGCGGGGTTGGGCAATGTCATTTAGAGATGGATATCGTGACATTTATAATCTTGTACTTGCCCTATCAAGTACTTATTACCAGGACACTTGACACAGAGCATGAGACAGAATCTTCCTGAAATATTCAAGGTGATTCTGTGTAGGTTCCATGATTTATGACTTAGACATTACATTCCTAGACATTATGTTCATAGACATAGTATGACTTACTGCATTAGATATGATCGTACGTGACGTGGACATGAGGCATCGTGGACATGATATGTATGATTACATTGGGTGGGGAGAGACACACAGGCTAAAGGCTGATTATATATATATAATTCATAGTAAACACATAGTAAAATTCATAGTATAACTGCTACCGGCTCCCCGACACAGAGCTTGTAGTGGTATCAGCCTAAGTTTTAGTGATGCTCTCAACTTGCATTTCACATAGATGGTTATATAGTTGACCCTATTGTTTCATTAACTGCTTTACTGCATTTATTTTGGCTTATGCTTTCTTGTACCTTGCTATGTCCCCTGAGGACCTGGATCCGGATTATGTCCCCAGGATTTGCAGACGAGGTTTATCCAGAGGTCTACGGAACAGGTGCTCTTCACGGAACAGTACCCGTAGCTGAGGACGAGGTGATCGCTGAGGACTTCTCCTGAACCATTGCTTCGCCATGCTCAGTCGTTATTTCCTGTTTAATTAAACTCTTTAATTTCTGTTTATGAGATCATTGTACCAGACTTATATCGGGTTGTTCCCCGAATACTTTGCTGAGACTGGATGTTTAATTTACTTTTCTTATTGCTGTTGATTTATATTCTTTTCTGTGGATGAGATTAGTTCTGACTTATTGTTATAGACCTTATATACAACTTAAGTATGCCCGATGGATCCATTAAATTGGGTTTGTCCATCGGTGCCTACTGTTGGCCATTATCACGCGTCCAGTCCCTCGGTATTTTGGGACTGGGGCGTGACACGGGCACCGAGGGGGTCATACAGGCTATGCAACGCAACTGACGAAATTGAAAATGGGGTTACGAGCAGAAAGTTACGAGTACCTGAACAGGGCTTCGCGAAGACCGTTTCTCACGTGTCCGAGTCGTGTCCGTGTTCTGTGCTGCGTTTAGGTTTTAGGGTTAGGGTTTCAGTCCTTGCTGGCCGGGCGGCTCGGTGTGGCTGAGCGGGTCGACGAGGGTTGAGGATCGAGGAAGGGAGGCTGGCCGAGAGCGGCGAGCTAGGGGATCGAGGTTGTGCTGGGAGGAGGAGGAGGAGGGCAGAGAGGAGGCGGTCGTCGAGGGGTCGTCGGCGCTGTGGAGACGGGGCAGTGCGGCGAGGCGGGAGGCGGAGGAAGTAGTCGAGGGGTGAAGGGTCGTTGTTGGTGGTGGTGGCTGAGCTAGGGTAGAGGAGGGGAGGCGAGGTCGAGCGCCGCGGGGAAAGGAGGAAGAAGGAGAGGGAAGGTGGAGACTGACGACGGGGACGGCGAGGTTCGAGTCGTCGGCTAGGGCACGGGCTAGGCGGAGGACGGGCGGGGTTCGAGTCGTCGACTGAGGGGGCCGAGAGGGGAGAGGGTGGTGGTGAGGCGGCGGAGCGAGGAGGATGAAGGCGGAGGGGTGGTGCGGGGAGGTTCTGCGGGTTGAGCGCTGTGAGTCGGCGGTCAGCACGGAGGAGAACGGGGAGACGATAGTTAGGGTTTCGGCGGCGGCAGCGGGGCACAAAATTCGAGACAGATTTATAGGGTCGGAACAGTAACTCAGGGAGAAATTCGATAGGGTTTCGATTTGGGTTTCGGGTCCGGGTCGGGTTTGATGGATCCGACCCGACCCGACCCGTTAAGCTGGGTTGGTCTGGTTCGGTTTGGTTTATTTCAATTAGATCGGGTTTTAATTAGGGTTTAATCGGTTTATTTATTAATAGTTTTTCGGGCTTTAAAAATGCTTCTGGAGTCCAATAAATTCACCGAAAATTACCCTATGCTCGGTTTTCCATTTTACACCATAAAATATTATTTTCATAATATTTTAATATTAATTAATAGCAATTAAAAATCATTTAATTAGAAAATACCTAGGTTTTAATGACAGAAAAATCCCGAAAAAATTCCAGAAAAATTCTTGAAAAATCAGGGGGCTTACACTAGGTATAGCAGAGGAGATCTATCACGAGATATACGGGACATGAGCAGACGTTGGAGCAGTACCAGTATCAGAAGATGAGGTGATGCTAAAGGATTTCTCCTGACTATCTGCTTTATATATACTCAGTCTTTATTGTTGTTAGACTCTTTTATTTCTTGTCTATTGATTGCTGTATCAGACTTATTATCTCGTTGTTCCCCAAGATATGTTTTATTGAGACTTCATATTGCTTTATATTTCATATTGAGTGTATTATTTCTGTGGATTAGATTAGTACCATAGACCTTTATTGTTGTTTTACAGCTTAAGTACACCCTGATGGGTCCATTAAATTGGGGTTGCCCATCGGTGTGTGCTGCTGGCCATTGCCACGTGTCTAGTCCCTCAGTATTTTGGGACTGGGACGTGACACATCCCATCAAAAGTGCGCACATAGTACGAATTTTTTCAAAGTGCGCGCACACTGTCATAACTACTCTAAAATCCTATAAATATAGGATCATTGTGTATGTTACAGGGGGGCTGAAAATTTTAACTCTTTGAAATTCAAGAACAAAAGGAGAGAAATAGAAGCTTCTTGTGCCGTTGTTGCCAAAGCTTTCTTATTGTTCAACTCTTCAAGTTGTTCACAACATTTCCTGCATTTTTTCGTCGTTGTGTGGTCCAAGGAGTAAAGTGATCGTCCGTAGATCAGATCTCTACAGCTATACTTTTTTCAGAATTAACTGTACTTAGATTCCTGTTTATGATCTTTTGTACTTTTCTTTCTTTTCAATAGTTTGTAATACAAAAATTTCGTATAAACTTTTCTTCGCAACCAACCATCACTTGTAGAACATATATATATATATATATTCTCAAATTGCCATAATATGGTTAGGGTTAGTGATGGGGAGAGGGATCACGACGATAGCTTTGAACCCTGTAAGTGTTAGGTATGTAGGAAATATGATAAATTTCGGTTTAGTGGACGATAAAAATTAAGATTATAGTAGGCAGTGAGAATTGATGAAAATTAGGATTCAGAAATAACAAAGGACAAAAATGTTTAAAAATTTGAAAGTCGAATGTATTCAAGTGATAGAATTTTTTTTAAAATTTTTTGAGAATTTATCAAAATATTATGAAATATTGTGATAAAGTTTGATAAGCCATGCTATTTAAGTACACAATTTTAATTTAAACTTTTAAGTAATCACAAAACATATGAACCACATAAATTGAAGACTTTAGCCTAAACCAAGATAGTTTATCTTTGTTCCTACCAAAATTTGAGTGAAGTTCACAATTTCATTCAAAATTTATCACGTGTTAGTGTCAAACCCTTTTTTTATTATTATAAGATGAGAAAATTTAAATCAAAATAAAAATAATTTTAGTTTACATCTTATAACTTTTGATTGGAATAGTGAACACCATCCAAAATGTACTCAATCCAAACGGACCAAATTGATCAAATACAATTCCATTTCGAGTTATTTGTATTTACTCCCAAAATTTATAATGTTCTCTCCATTGCCCCTATTTTTATTTAAAATTAGCACTACTCCCAATTTTCTAAAACTAAGCCATTTTGTTTGGAAAAAGACAACACTAATTACAATTATCATGTAATAAAAGAATGATGAGATAGTACTAATTATATAAAAAAAAAAGATAATAAATATAGTATTATGAATTTGAGGATAAATATAAATAACTCTTTCCAAAGTGCAATATAGTTGGCTTGGTACTTGGCCATTTCAAGTTCGGTTGGATCGGAATTAGACCGAATGTGAACCCCAATCTAACCACAACCCAACTACTACTAAACTAATCTTGGTGTGAACTTACAACGTACACTTGGTTGGTTGGTGGTTTAACTCCTAGAATCATAAAACAATAGTCCAAGGGAGACATTATTTCTGCAAAATGTGAAGTTTTTGGGATCTCTTTGGATATTTGGAAGGTCAGGGAAAACACAGTCGGTGCCTACAAATTCCCATTTTTTCCCTTTCCTTTTCATTTCATTGATCGCAAACTCTCAGATCTGAACAATAATCCAGGTATTCTTCTTGTTCGTCGTCCATATCGATCGAGTAATATCTCAAATTCTTTCTTTTCGATCGATCGTCACGAAGAAATTTGATTCGTTCACTTCGCGAATTTTTTTTTTCTGGAGGCGATTTCGCGAAAGAAGAAGAAGAAGAAGGAGCAAGCAGAAGATTAGCGGAGCCATGAATTCGAGAAGGTTCTCATTCAAAATGTTCCAGATTCTTCGTTAATGTTTAATTAAGGTTACATGTGAGGGCTCTGGTCTAACAAAATTAAAATTTCTTTATAAATTGTCGACACGATGATGAATTGAAGTTGGACCATGTAGGATAAAAAATTGGAAGAAGATCACCTTCCAAAACGAATGACATTGAACATTTTGGAGCGATTTCCACCTCTTTTTCGTCCAACATGGTCCCAGTCCAGCCCCCTGCGACAATTAAGGGAAATATTTCATGTTAAACCAAGGCTCTCAAATTTAACCCTTAACTAATCGATGACTTTCTATGTGTTGGTGTTTTTCACTTTGCTTTGGGAGTTTTAGTCTAACATTGAAAAACCACCGATGTGTATATCTCAATATATAGCTTTGCTTAGTATTGATATATGCACATGAGGTGGTGGCCAATGTGGGTTGACTTTCCTAGAGGGATTAAGTGTGAATCCCATTATGACAATTTTTATTTTGTCATCACCTTTGGGAAGTTTTCCTTAGGACGTAGCGACTCAGACTCAAGGGCGCAAAGTGATGCTTTGTTAGCGTAGTTTGTACTTTGCACGTCAGCATTGTCGCATGGCATTCGTGTGCTCCTTTTATGCGCGAGTTACATGCACGGTTGCTTGCTCGGGCGCATTATTCGTGCAGCCATGCGGCCTGGAGCGCATGCGGCCAGGGGCCATGCGGTCAGGTGTCCATGCGGACATGTGCGAATGCGGCCAGGGATCATGTGGACAGGTGCGCATGCGGCCAGGGGCCATGCGGTCAGATGCGCATGCGGCTCGGTGCCCATGCGACCATGTGCGCATGCGGCCAGGGGCCATGCGGTCAGGGGCACATGTGCCCCGGTGCGCATGCGGGCAGGAGCCTATGCGGCCAGGGGCCTTGCGGCCATGAGCTATGCGGCCAGCAAGTTAGCTTGAGCGAGTCAAGTGTGGAGAGGATAAGGACTGCTGTTGGCGGCTCGGTGCAACGTTATATGCTCTGTGCAGTACAGTGCGCAGGCGGCTCATGGCTCTCTGTGCCACACGGCTGCAACTTTCGACGTCTGACGGCGCTGTCTGCTCTGTGCAGTTCAGCGGCGCATGCGGCCTAATTTTTTTCTCAGGCCGTATGGAAGCTGAAATCCTCTTTAAATAGAGGCTCTCCTTTTTCATTTAGAGAGTTGAAAAAAATTAAGAGAAAATCGAGAGCACCAGCAGGACCTGCGGCAGTAGTTAGCATCATTCCAAAGGAATCTTCCGAGTGATACAAAGGTGACCAAGAGCATTCCAGAAGTTCTCCTGTGAACTTGCTGGATCCTGGAGGCAGATCGTTGTATAGCGCGAATCTTGCCTTGAGCTTTGGTGGTTTTGATCACCCCAGCAGGAGTTTTTTTCTTTGTATTTCTGTTATTGTTCTCGTTCTTCTCGGTGTAGCGTCTGCGAACGTAAAGAGAAGAACGGTTTTCTGATTCTTGTTGTATTTGTATTTTTTTTGGGTTGTCAGTTTGTAACATGTTTCTTATTTAGTGCTTCTGTGGGGTTGTGTGTCACTGTAGAGGAACACTTGTGTGAATCTCAGTGCACTAACTTCTCTTCTGGAGTTTGTAGAGACGAACTCTTGTGTGAGTCTCTACTTTGTGGCTACCTCTTCTTCTTTGATCTGACTTCAGGACTAACAATCTCAAGGCAAGATCTGAGTTAGAATGGACAACCGCTCAAACCTTCTCGATACTAGCTTTCACAAGCTTGAGAAGTTTGATGGCGAATACTACAACATTTGGAAGAGGAAGATCTCCTTGAATCTTCGTCTTGTCAAAGTTGCTTATGTATTGGTTGATCCTGAACTTACCATTCCCCAAGATGGAGGAGAGCTTGCAGTTGGTGTGACGCAGGACGCGCACTCAAAGTGTAAGGAAGATTACGACCTCTGCAGGTTGTTGATTCTCAATGCTATGGACGACTCGATGGCAGAGTCATACAGTAAGAATGAGAAGGCAAAAGATGTCTGAGAATCTCTTGAGAAGCACTATAAAACTGACGAAAAAATGTCTAAAATTTATCTTGTCGAGAAGTTCTTTACTTTACAATTTGAGGACGAGAAGGTAATGTTACCACAAGTTAAGAAACTTCTGAAGATGCAGCAAAAAATGGAGGAAGAGGGCATGAAGCAGGAAGACATTTATGGTGGGGGCTATCGTCACCAAATTTTCTCCAGGCTGGATCAGGTTTAAGACTGACATATACCGTAAAAAGATGGAGATCCAGCTCGAAGATCTTCACTGGATTCGCATTGAAGATGAAGCCAGGGGGCAACTGAAGTTGGATTCATTGTCCAAGCAGTTGGCTAAGGCCAACATGGTACATGCTAGTGACTCTAAAGGGAAGCAAAAAAATTTCTACAAGAAGAAGAACTTCAACCAGCTGAAGGTGAAGTCAGCTCAGTTCAAGCCAAAGCCGAAGACTGATGTGACATGCTACAACTGTGGCAAGAAGGGTCACTACAAGAGCGACTGCAGGTGGAAGCCTAAATCGAAAAAGCAATGTGAGCTTAACCTAGTTGCTATGATTGCGCATGATGAATCACATGGCGTGTACACTGACTGGTAGGTGGACACTGATGCATCTTGCTACGTGTGCTCTAAGAAGGAGCTGTTCGCTAAGTATGAGCCTCCCTCTGAGAAAGTCTCGATGGCGGATTAGTCTCAAGTTGCAGTACTGGGGATCGGAACTGTAGTGCTGAAGCTGACTTCTGGAAAGTTACACTGAAGAATGTGAAGCAAGTACCAATGATTACCAAGAATCTGGTTTCTGGGAGTCTGCTGTGCAAGGCAGGCCTGAGGATGGATATCAATGTCGGTCAGATGGTGATGTCCTACAAGGGAACATACTTCGAAAAAGCTTTCTTTACCGAAGGGATGTTTAAACTGCAGCTTGTAATTCTTTCTGTTTGTATTAATGCAGTCTCTACTTCTGGTTATTCTCTTGAGTTATGGCATAATAGACTAGGACATGTGCATTGTAAATGCATGAACAAGATGTCTAGTTTAGGCTTTATCTCCAAATATAGGGGCAAGGAGGTGGATAAATGTGAAGTCTGTGCACAGACGAAGATCGTCAGAAAACCGTTCAGAAGAGTGAACCGAAGCACAGATTTTCTGGAGTTGGTACACTCAGATATCTGTGACTTCAAGCAATTTTCCACAAAAGTCGGAATGAAGTATTTTATCACTTTCATTGACGATTTCTCGAAGTACGCGTTTGTATATCTTCTCAAGTCGAAAGACGAAACTTTCGAGAAGTTCAAGGACTTCAAGGTTGAAGTAGAATGTCAAACCGGTCAACAACTCAAAAGACTCAGAAGCGATCGAGGCGGAGAATATCGTTCCTTGGAATTTGCATCGTTCTGCAAAGAGCATGAAATTGTCAACGAAATGACTGCTCCATATTCTCCCCAATCTAATGGTGTAGTAGAAAGGAAGAGCATGACGCTGACAGAGATGATAAACTCCATGTTGCTGACAGCAGGACTTCCAAAGTGCTTCTGGGGAGAAGCAGCGCTTACGGCTACGTTTATTCTGAATAGAGTACCGTTCGCGACATCTGACATACTCCTCATGAACTCTGGTTCAAGGTCAGACTCAACTTGAATGCCATTCGAGTGTGGAGGTGTCTGGCGTATGTGAAGCTTCCAGACCTCAAGATTCAGAAGATGGGAACGAGAACTACGAAGACCATATTTCTGGGCTATGCTGATAAGAGTGATGCTCGAAGGTTCCTTGATATCGAATCTAATCATATCATAGAATTTCGCGATACAGAATTCTTTGAAGACAAGTTTGCTAGGTACAAGAATGTTGTTCTCGCGGATGTCCCGACGGATGTTGCTAGAACGGACGAGACAAGTACCTCTCAGAGAGAAGTAGTCCAAGAAGGAGTTGTCGTTGATGAGACAACATTTGAACCAGAATCTGCTGAGCCGAGAGCAAAGCGAAGGACTTCAGAGAAGACTTTGTTTCGTATCATGTGGAAGCTGATCCGCTTACCTATGATGAGGCAATGAAAACCAGAGATGCTATTTTCTTGAAAGAGACTATCCATGACGAGTTTGACTCGATAACTTCTAATAATACTTGAAAGTTAGTCGATCTGTCTGAAGGAGCTAAACCCATCGGATGCAAGTGGATCTTTAAGAAGATGAAATCAGACGGAACTGTTGACTAGTTCAAGGCCAGGCTAGTGGTCAAGGGCTTTTCTCATATACAGGGGGTTGAATAATTCGATACCTATGCTCCCGTTGTACGGATGACTACTATCAGGATGCTGATTGCTCTAGGTGCTATTCACAGAATGGTGATTCATCAGATGGACGTCAAGACAACATTTCTGAATGGTGAACTGACTGAGAAGATCTACATGCAGCAGCCAGAGGGGTTTGTCGTCAAAGGTCTTGAAGACAAAGTATGCAAACTGGTGAAATCTCTGTATGGTCTGAAATAAGCTCCCAAATTGTGGCACGAGAAGTTTAACAAAGTTATCAGATCAAATGGCTACAAGGTCAGCGAAACTGATAAGTGTGTGTACACGAAGTTCGCTGGCGATAGAGGTGTCATCGTTTGTCTCTACGTAGATGACATGTTAATCCTACGCATGGATGAAGAATGTGTCACTAGAACAAAGATGTTCCTATCGTCTAAATTCAGTATGAAGGATATGGGAGATGCAGATGTCATCCTTGGGATTAAGATAACCCGGACGGAAGCTGGGCTTGCTCTATCACAAGCTCACTACGTGGAGAAAATGCTCACACGCTATGGGTATCAGGATTTTTCAGGAATCGATACTCCGTATAGGTGTGACAAGAAACTGAAGCCTAACAACCCAGGAAAAAGCGTCAGACAGTTGGAGTATTCTAGCGTCACCGAGAGCTTGATGTATGCTACAAATGCCACTAAGCCTGACATTGTTTTTACTGTGGGGATGCCGAGTAGATTCACGAGTAACCCAGGTGTTGAACACTGGAAAGATGTGAAGAGGGTAATGAGATACCTCAAGAAGACTCAGAAATTTGCACTTTACTACAGCGGAGATCCAACAGTGGTAGAAGGCTTCAGTGATGCTAGTTGGTGCTCAGAAGAAGAGAACGAGAGATCCACATGAGGATATGTTTTGCTCAGAAGAAGAGAACGAGAGATCCACATGAGGATATGTTTTCTCAATGGGAGGAGCTACCATATCGTGGAAGTCGAAGAAGTAGACTATGCTCTCACGCTCATCGATGGAGTCTGGGTTCTATGCACTTGCAGCTGCAGCTGCAGCAGAATGACTTAGGGAGCTCATGTACGATCTTCCAATGGTTGGTGTGCAGATTTCGGCTGTACCGATATACACCGACAACGAGGCACCTACAGCAGTAGCATCTAATGATCTCTTCAATGGAAAGAAGAGAACTGTGCAGCTTCGGCACAGAGCACTAAACAATCTCATCAAGACTGGTGTCATTGCAGTGGTGGATGTTCGGAGTGGAGAACCTGGCGGATCCGTTCACTAAAAGTCTCAGGCACCAGCTAGTCGAAGACAGTTGGTAAAATGGGCTTAAAGGAACTCTGATATTGTGTTTTTGTAATCCTACCATTAAGTTTTATGCTATTAGTTCAAAGAAAAATCTACTAGGCATCTAGCTTTTGGTTCAAGGGAGGACCACTGACCGAAAAAATATCAGGTACAGTGGGTAGTCCTTATGGACAATGTGGGATACGTACCCGAAGCCACTGTAGTCTACTATTTTGTTCTATAGAACACTTCCTGTGTAAGGTTGGCTTTGACGTCTTAATGAGTTCTCGGGTAGAGTGAATGTTCGGCGTGCGCTGCAGGAAGCACGTGTAGTTTAGCACTACAAGGGATTTGTATCCCATGCTACAGTGGTGTGACACCATGATGAGGTAAAAGATGTAAAATTTGGCTGTTAGTCATGTCACAACGGCAGTAGCACCACAAATAGGCAGGTAGTCTAATGCTGAAAAGATAGAGTTGTAGCACATCAGTACTAAGAGGCCGACGACCTCATGCTACAGTGGGTGACACCATATGATGTAGTTGACCTCGGCTGCGATCCATGTCACATCGACGTAGCACCGTGCGGAAGCGCAATGCTTTATGCTGGGATGTAGTACAACACTACTAAGAGGCTAGTGACCTCATGCTACAGTGGGTGACACCATATGATGTAGTTGACCTCGGCTGCGATCCATGTCACATCGACGTAGCACCGTGCGGAAGCGCAATGCTTTATGCTGGGATGTAGTACAACACTACTAAGAGGCTAGTGACCTCATGTTACTGTGGGTGACCACATGAGGTAGTTAACCTCGGCTACGAGCTATGTCACAGCGGCGTAGCACCGCACGGAAGCACAATGCTTCATGCTGGGAAATATTAAACTCTCTTAAAAAGGAAATATTAAACTCTCTTAAAAAGGAACTCACCTAAGTGTATGGACAGAGATACATGCCGTCTCTTGAGGGTAAACTTGTAGACACCCAAGATACATATACCGAAATTAGGTTAGCACATGGCCTTTAATGTGCGACAGGAGGCACAACTGATGTCATTGTGCGAGTGGGAGAACAACAACTATGGTTCAGAATTCAAGGCATAGTCCATTCTTGTATTGTACTGTTGTTTGACCCATGCGGGAAGATTCAAGTCGTGGGCGACATCTATCCTAATGCATGATGGGTAGTCACTGGAGGAACGCTCGACCATATATTGTGATATATGTGGGGGATTGTTGGTGTTTTTCACTTTGCTTTGGGAGTTTTAGTCCCACATTGAAAAACCACCAATGTGTATATCTCAATATATAACTTTGCTTAGTATAGGTATATGCACATGGGGTGGTGGCCCATGTGGGTTGACTTTCCTAGAGGGATTAAGTGTGAACCCCATTATGACAATCTTTATTTTGTCACCACCTTTGGGAAGTTTTTCTTAGGAGCTAAGTCCCAAAGGGGCTTAGCGATTCGGACTAGGGCTCAAGGGTGCAAAGTGGCACTCTGTTGGCGCACTTTGCACTTAGCACGTCAGCATCATCGCATGACATTCGTGCGCTCCTTTTATGCGCGAGTTACATGCACGGTTGCTTGCTCGGACACATGCTTCGTGGAGCCATGCGGTCAGGTGCCCATGCGGATAGGGACACATGTGGCCAGGGGCCATGCGGTCAGGTGCCCATGCGGACAGATGCACATACGGCCAGGGGCCATGCGTCCCGGTGCCCATACGGCCAGGTGCGCATGCGGCCGGTGCCCATGTGGCCAGGAGCGCATGCGGCCAGGGGCCATGCGGTCAGGGGCTCATACGGCCATGTGCGCATGCGGCCGGTGCTCATGTGGCCCGGAGCTATGCGGCCAGGCGCTATGCGGCCAGCAAGTTAGCTTGAGCGAGTCAAGTGTGGAGGGGACAAGCTCTGCTGTTGGCGGCTCGGTGCGGCGCTGTCTGCTCTGTGCAGTACAACGCTCAGACGGTGCAGGCGGCTCGTGGTTTTCTGTGCTACACGGCTGCAACTTTCGGCGCCTGACGACGCTGTCTGCTCTGTGCAGTACAGTGGCGCTGGCGGCTCATACGGTCTGGTTTTTTTCTCAGGCCGCATGGAAGCTGAAATCCTCTTTAAATAGAGGCTCTCCTCTTTCATTTAGAGAGTTGAAAAAAATTGAGAGAGAAAATCGAGAGCACCAGCAGGACCTACGGCAACAGTTAGCATCCTTCCAAAGTAATCTTCCGAATGATCCGAAGGTGACCAAGAGCGTTCAGAAGTGCTGGATCCTGGGACAGATCGTTCTATAGCGTGAATCTTGCTTTGATCTCTGGTGGTTTTGATCACTCCAGCAGGAGTTTTCTTCTTTGTATTTTTTTTCTTATTCCCGTTCTTCTCGGTGTAGCGTTTGCGAACGTAAAGAGAAGAACGATTTTCTGATTCTTGTTGTATTTGTATTTTTCTTTGGGTTGTCAGTTTGTAACCTGTTCCTTGTTTAGTGCTTCTGTGGGGTTGTGTCACTGTAGAGGAACTGTTGTGTGAATTTCAGTGTACCAACTTCTCTTCTAGAGTTTGTAGAGACGAACTCTTGTGTGAATCTCTACTTTGTGGCTACCTTTTCTTCTTTGATCTGACTTCGGGACTAACACTTTATGCAAACGTTAGTGGTTGAACCGTTTTTATGGAATTGAAGCCCAAGTGATTAGGTTCTGCATATTAGGTTCTTGTTCGTATCGAACTGTATCGCTCTTATTCGGTGCATCTATTGATCCATCTTGAACATGTTCAAACCAGAGTGGTGCAGCTATTGGTCTATCTTGAATATATCCAAACCACCTGAAATGCCTCATCTTGTCCTGGCTCCACCTCCAACTTACCAAAATAAACTTATCCCATCTTTCAGTGTATTGAAAATCGTCCATTTTAGCATTTTGATTTCAGTTACGCTCTTTTCTTTTATTTTGACATGCTATTTTTAGTTGTCCAACATTTTAATCCATAAAACATGGTTTGTTTCATAGTTGTCCTAGAATTTTCTTTAAACTTCAACGATCACAAAGAACACTAGAAGGACTCTTCAATTTCTGCAAGTCTGCTTTAGTTCTATGAACCAGGTCTTCTCAATCTCTCTATCATTATCGTGGTCAACGTTTGCTAAATACCGAAACTAGAGCTCCTAAATATCTTGTCCATCAATATATACTTGTTTCTAGCTGAAGTTTTGTTGAAGTTACATTTCATATACTCAGTTTCGTCCTACTAATTTTAAAATTCTAAGAATTTAAAGTTTCTCTCTAAGAATCTATTTTAGAGTCGGTAACCTTCTCTAGTACCCACTAGTACAATACCATGAAACTTCGTCATGAACATGCCTAGTAATTCATCCATAACTACCACAACGGAGGACTTAAATGTTGAATCTTGATGTAAAGCCAATAGTGGTAGGAAATTTTATGGTATCTTCAACACTGATCGACAATTCATACATATTCTTTGTAATCTCAATATAGTTACTAGAGACTTATTTACTAGAGACTTATTTCTTCTCCAAAACAAACCGTGTTATCTTTTTACTTACTCCATAACAAGTCCTTCAAGTCAATTAAAACCATATGTAGACACCCTTCTTCTTGTTAGGTTTTGCGTTAACCTTCTTAATAAGTAAATGACTTTCTCACATAATTTCATGATGTGGTTGATAAGCTTGATTCGTTGGTAGCTAGTACAACTGTATATCTAGTTATCTACCTCTTTTCATATATATGTACTATAGTACTACTCTACCTCTTTTCATATATATGTACTATAGTACTACTCTAGTCCTTAGAAGCCAGAAGGGGGGGACGGGAGCGGGGAAGCGGGAGTACTTAGAAGGTTCTAACTTTGTGAGCGGCATAGGAGCGTCTATATTAATTTAATATTTATATTTTTTAATATTAAATTTTATTGTTTTTATTATTTAATTGTAAAATGTAAAAAAGTAAATCCTAGTTAATGGCTTTGGAATAACAAACTTCATTGAATCAATTTCAAAGTTCAAACATAACATTACCAGAATACAAAATTTTCAAAATCTTAAACATGAAAATAAAGACCTTGACAAAAAATAAAAAGAACCGAACCAAACTAAACTCATTTCCTTTGCTTCGTGCTTTCTCAAGACGCTTTCGTGCTTGATCGGTTGGAGACTCTCGGGAACTTGATGCTGGAGGAGAGGAAGTGGGCATTGATGTAGATGAAGTAATTAATGTTTGGCGTTGAACCAATGGAGAAAGAGGACTAGCTGGTGTAGGAATTATGATGTCATCAAGGAGATCATCATCCTCGACAAGAGAATCTAGAGCTCCATCTTGCGCTTCAATTGTTATAATGTCATCCTTTATATTGTCATCTTCAGCATATTTATCCCAGTCCTTGTAAGTCATTTCATAATCCTCTCTATACCTTGTCAATAGTCTTTGATTGTAGTGCACACAGACTAATTTTTCTGCTCTGTCGGCATTGAGTCTATTTCTCTTTACATTATGAATATAAGAATAAGTACTCCAACATCTCTCAGCACGAGCTGTTGACATTTTGAGACAAAACTTTCACTGCTAGAGAGTAAAGTTCTGGTGTTATTCCGCCATACAAGTGCCACCATTGAAGCGAACTCATAGTTCCTCTATCAATCACTGCTTGAGGCTGTGCAAAAACACCCTTATTACTAACAAAATCACTTATTTGTTGTCTTATTAAAGATGCTTCTCCCAAGTCAAAAATCATCTTATCAATAGCCTCCAAGTATCCCTTTTGCACCTCTTGGTCAAAATTTGGTTTCCTTCTAGTAACACCTCCAGGAGCAGGTTTACAAAGCCAAGCTTGTGTATAATACTTGGGAACCAATATATATGCCAAACAATGTAGTGGGATATTCATTTTATCCCACCTATCCACGACAAGATTGTGGATTACATCGTGAACCACCGGCTCGTTGATAAGTATATCTCCAAGGATACCCAGAATAGTGTCCATTTGCTCATAAACCTCCCCGATAACATCTTTGTCAGAATCTGAAAATCTGAGCATCGCATAAAGAGGCTTCGTTATTCTAAGAACTTTTCTTGCAGATCTCCAAAAGTTGTCATCCATGATAGTTTTATGGACTTCGTCATGGTCTCTTGCATATGCACTTTTCTTCAGGTTATCTCATTGCTTTGTTACTGCCATAGAGATTAAGGCAACCCTCACTTCGACAAGACGAGACACCACTATATAATGATGTCCAAATCTAGTTTTTTTTGCTTTGAGAAGATCCAAAGAAGAAAATGTTTTAAACAAAGACTGACATGCTGTATGGTTCTTAATATACTTAACTATTGCCTTGGCTCTCTTGTATGTTTCATTAACAAAATAGAGAGATGGATGGCTGCTTTTTGCAATGTCTTTCATCAACAAATTTAAAGTATGAGCTAAGCAACCTGACCAGAAAATATGTTTATGTTGTTGTTGTATGATTGCTCCAGCAGCCTTGCAATTAGACGCATTGTCGGTGATGACTTGCACTACGTTCGACGGCCCAACGTCTTCGATTGCTTTCAAAAGAATATCTGCAATATTTTGACCATTTTTTTCAATCGCAGAACATCATGTGCACTTACAAACATCGCCTTACCACCAGATACTGCCATAACATTAATCAATGACTGATTCTTCACGTTGGACCACCCATCAGAAATTATAGATACTCCATGTGTATTCCAGTCTTCCATTAGAGGAATTAGGGCCTGCTTCACCTTGCTTTGCTCCCTATCTAACAAAGTAGTTCTTGCTTTTTCATAACTAGGAGCTTTATAACCTTTATGTGCAGTATTGATGGCGGACACCATTTCTGCCCAAAAGGGAGACCGTAGAACATGAAATGGAATCCCATTGACGTAAAGGCACCTTGCGATCTTCTGGTCCACTTCATCTCTATTGCTAGTATGAAACATTTTGTCAAGACTTCCCTTTGGTGAAGATGTTGAATCAAACAACAAACTTGATTGATGAGCAGTTGGCTTTGGAATTCTTCTCGCCTTAGCATTTCCTGCAAACATCCTTTGGGCTTCAAGTTCCTCCTTTTTTAACAATTCTCTATCATCTTTTGTAAGAGCAGAACATAATGATATGCCTTGAGGCTTCTGGCCAGGTAAGATATCGATTAGATGAGCACGAACTCGCGTATACGACCCCATATAAGGCTCTGTTTTACAGCCAAAGTTGCATATGAATTTCCCTGATCCACTACCTCCTTTAGATCCAGAGGCTTCATTAGATACCTTCGTGACATATGCCCACAGTGGAGTTGCTGTAGGTTCTTCAATTTCTTCAACATGTGATTCTTCTCTTGAACTAGAGGTATCCATGGCAGAGGCAGAGTATAGCTCGAGTCAATGATGATTTTAGTAGAGATTCAAGTGGGAGTTGTTGTTTATAGTCATGTGGAATTGTTTACAAGTTTACATGCAACTGTTTACAAATAGGAGGAATTTTTCATACTTTATAGGCATGTGGAGTTGTTTACAAGAAAAGTCAAACACAGTCTGGAAACCTGACAACCGAACTCAGTCAGAGTTCTGTCCGAACTCGGACCGAACTCGGTCACCCCGAATTAAACTCCTGGTCAGACTCCTCTCCTGGATACCAAGCTCCCAACGTTCATATTTTCAAACTTTTGGCAACCGAGTTCTACTCGAACTCGGTCCACAAATATCCTATAAATAGAGAAGCATTTCCACCTTTCCAAATCACTCATTCACTTTCAATCTTCTCTATTTCCTTAAAGAGCTTTCAATCTTCTCATCCGAAGACAACTCCCTTTCCTTCTAAGTGCCAAGTTCGATTCCGATTAGAAGTTGAGTTAACCAAGCTGCTTTCAATTCCTGTCTGAAGTCATCGAACTCTTCGGATCAAAAGCTCGGGTTGTAAGAAGTTGGCGTGCTATTCGGATCAAAGGCGCGTGTATACCCTATTTCAGAAATAGTGGATTAACACCGAGCAAGAGCTCTTGGGCCTGGACTAGTCATCTACGAGAGAAACCAGGATAAAATTTTCTGTGTTTGAGTTTGCTTCTCTAAACTCTGCTTATACTCTGCTTAGTTTATTTTCATTCAGATTAATCTTATTATTGCAGTTTATAAGTTGTCCTTAGACTTTTATTTGGTTTTTTTTTTTGCTGCATATACACGAACTCTATTCAGTTCCCTCTAGAGTTGATACACGATCCTACACAGCCAGCGAACATGCCTCTGATTCGAGCCAGGAGGGCTCCTCTTAAATATTCAAGCTTTTCTTTCCAACTATACCGAGCAAACTCATATGAGAGTAAGTCATAACCTGAGCTTTTTGGCCGACCTCACCTTGATACTCGAGGACGTCCGATGATATATTTGTCAAGGTCGAGGCACATATGTGCAGACTCGAGCTTGCATGTTTCTCTTACGGGTATGAGTTCGAACTCCACCCAAACTTGAATCTCCTAATATGAAAATCAAGCACAATCTCATTGAGATAACAATCAATGATATCAAAGATTCATAGGAGATTTCATACTTATCCCGTCAACTATACAAATTCTAACTTGATAAGCAAGCAACTAATCTAGGGTATCCATTGAGGGCTATATAGTCTCCTTTACATATTTATAAGAGTTACTTTTCTACCCTAATTTTTTGTTAAAATTTTCCAAAGGGTTGTTAGGTAGTAATATATCAGTTGAAGTTAACGTGTCTAATAATGATGTATTCTTTATCTATATTATTATAAACTATTTTTGAGAAAACAAAGAAGGAAGAATGCAATAGTTAATTCTTGTGCTTGTTTTGATGTGATGTAGGTTCATTTTGATGTCCGGATGTGGAGTTATTAGAGTTTAGAGAATGCAGAGCATCAGGAAGCTGAAGACAGTCTCTAAGAAAATTTATAATTACGTTCGCTATGATCTTAAGGAAATTGCTTTCCCTTCATCTATGCCTGATCCCCCAGATATGATAAAGCGCAAGAAGCTCACATGGAAAGAGTGTGGGCTAGTTTTAAAGGAAGCAACAAGACTTTATGCTGTTAGTTGGGTGCGGGATATTGGTCCGGAACTCAAACCACATGAATATGAGAATGACATTGGAGATGATGAGAAACTTCAAAGGGAAAATGCTACAGACGGTAAAATAGAACCTTCCACATTGGAGGACCTTGCAGTTGCAGCGAGAGGTGGAATGGAAACCCTAAGGCCTGCACTGCAACATCTATATATGACACGTGCATCAGCGTATAGAGATTCGTTGCAATGCTTTATACAAGGTTACCAAGAAGGATTGAAGGAAACCATTGAGAGGAAAGGAAAGAATGCAACTGATACGTCAAGACATGAAGATGTCTCAAAGAAATCAACTTGATCTTCTTTCCACGGTTGCATTTGTGTAAGTTTCTTGAGGATTTAACTAATTTAAAAAACTATTAGTAACTATATATAATTCAGCAAGAATTTGAATTGCATGAGACTATGTCAACTCTTGTATGTTACATCCATCAAATTATTAATTCATTATAGTTGTTGGAATAATGAAGTAGAATCTTTTGGTTTCTTTTGCACTTTTGCGAGGAGGTAATAATTGTGTGTTATTTTACTTCACTTTTGTTTTGACGGGTTTTACTTATTATCGGATGGCAGACTATTTGTTGTTGGATTTGGTAGCACTGGTTTGGCTCATTTAGGTTGGTAATTTGTTGATGCCACATGCTTCAGAAGATTGGTACATAGACTTGAAAATAATAACTTGTTTAACCTATGCAAAAAACTATTAGAGCATCTCCAACCCTATTGTCTTGTAATGTGTTTAGCATGAAGCAAAAGACTATCTTTTTTGGGCGGCAAGACTATCACAAATGACAATGAAGTAGAAAAGTCTTCTTCAATGCAAATGTATTGAGATGCTTAGGGGTCCGTTTGGATATGTTTTCTAAAATTTGGTTCTGAAAACGGTTTTCTAAAAGTAAATTATAAAGTTGTTTTCTGAGTATAAATCTTTTGACTTTGCATTTGGTTACTGAAAAATTGTTTCAAAAAACAAAAGTTAAAATTATGGTTGGTAAAAAAAATTTAGAATTTTTTTAATTTTGCCCACAACTGTTCATGTCCAACTGTGTTCCTCCCAAATGTGTCCAGTTCTTGTCCGGTCATCACCGTTCTCATCTTCTCCGGTTCCCGACAAAGGCCGGAGGCCGGTCTAAGGTGGCCAAGGGTAGATGCATGTGTGGTGCCAGTAGTAGCTCTTCGTCGGCCAATACATAAGTAGTGCCACTAGTAGCTCGAGGCGGCCGATTCCCAAGTCCATCGACGACGAGTTTGAGGCGGTCCTCATCGACTTTGTTTTTGGTCGTCGTCCTCGTCTAGGCGGGCTAGGGCTAGGGCTAGGGTTAGACTTGGTTGGAGAACAGGACCTCGAGCTCGGATCCATCATCCTCGAGCTTGGATCCGCCGGGTGAGGGCCGTCGCCATCCAACTCTAAGCCCTCTTGCTCCCCTCCCCCCCACTCCCACCCCCACCCCCTTACCCAACTCCTTCGAGATCAGGTCCTCCTCGAAGCCCTCCTGCTGCCGTCCTCCTCGAAGTCGTTTTGTTCGTGTTCCGCCGCCTTGGGGATTAGGTCGTCTGGGGTGGATGGACATGGCTACTTTCTGAAAAAAATGTGAGAGGAGTGGAAGAGGGAGAGAGGAGAGGAAGAGAGCAACAAAATTGTAAGAGAGGAGAGAGAATCGAAAGAGGGGTTAGGGGGCCTTGCCAAGCCAAACAGTTGGAATAATAAAAAAAAATGTGTTCAGAAAACATCTTTTGGCCACTCTCTGAAATGTATGTTTAAAAGTTGCTTTGGCAATTTTTTTTTCAAACTTCACATTCCCAAAATCCAATGCCATAGTAATTTGATGTTACACATGACACAAGAGTCTCCTGCAATACGAATTCGTGCTAAATTATATTTAGTTACTAATAGTTTTTTGAATAATTAAATCCTCGGGAGACTTCTACAAATGCAACCATTGAAAGGAGATCAAGTTGGTTTCTTTGAGACATCATTCATGTCTCAACGTATCAATTGCTCTCTCCTTTACTCTTAATGGTTTCCTTCAACCCTTCTTGGTAACCTTGTATAAAGCATTGCAGCGAATCTGTATATGCTGATGCACATGTCATATATAGGTGTTGCAGAGCATGCCTTAGGGTTTCCATTCCACCTGTCACTGCCACGTCAAGGTCCTCTAATGTGGAAGGTTCTCTTTTACTATCTATAGCATTTTACCTTGATATTTCCTTATCTTTAATGTCCTTCACATATTCATTTGGTCCGAGTTCTGGACCAATATCATGCACCCAACTAACTCACCCAACTAACTGCATAAAGTCACATTGCTTCCTTCAAGAACTAATCTGTGCTCTAATTTCCATGTGAATTTTTTGCGCTTTGTCATTTCCAGGGGTCATGGATAGAAGAAGGGAAAACAATCTCCTTAAGATCATAGCGAACGTAATGATAAACTTTCTTAATGACTGACTGCCTTTAGCTTCCTGATGCTATGCATATATTGTCCTCTAAACTCTAATCACTATGCATCCAAGCATTAACATGAATCTACATCACGTCAGAACAAGCACAAGAACTAACTATTACATTCTTTCTACTTTGTTTTCTCACATTGGGAAAAAAGTTTATAGTAGTATGTATAGACATAAAGAAGAATATTTCGTTATTAGTACCTAGGAAGCTAGCAGACACTTCGAAATGGCTGTCGTGTTTGTGTTAGACAGATGTTGGAGATGAACGACCCTCAAAAATACACCTGGACATGCCAAAAGGTGCCTTATGTCCATTTCCTTGTTTTGTCATATTCATGCCACTAAAACATAGAATTTACTACAATCATAACCCTTAACTTTTAAGAATAAATTCAAAGAAAATAATGATTCTCAAATCACATGACAGACAGGAAATTAAACAGAAGCTTGAATTTAACTCACAATAACTTGATCCTCCGGATGATTAAGAATTTAAGATAAACCCATTGCAAGTGCATGGATCTGTTATATTTGCTAAATGAAATGATTCTTTATAAGACCATTATGCATGTCCAAGAAAGATCATACACTTTTGAATCAGAAGTAATTGCATTTATGTAACATATATATTAAGATATAAACGTCATTATATAAATCTGCTATGCATACTGAAATGTAGAAGTGACCTGGAATAAGTAAATACGACAAGTTTTTGTCAAAATCATTGGCGTGACTTGTAGCGTGATCTGAGCAATCCTTTTATGCATACTGAAATGTAGAAGTTGTAATGGCTTTACAATTAATGGGTTATTATTATGATTAGGCCTCTAGAAGAATTATATTCATTACTCGGAACCCTTTCCCAAGGAGATCATCAGCACAACAGTAGTACCATTTTATATGTGGACATGTATGCAGTTTGGTGTCAGGAATTACTGAAAAAGAATTTTCTTTATCTGACTGTTGTTTTTCCTATTGGGTCTTTGATGTGAATATATAGAGCTCTGAATGTAAGTCGATTGCAAGAATGATTGCCCTTTGGAAAATCTTCTTATATTCCTCTCTTTCATCTTGCGTACACATTTATTTACATGAATATATTTGAGTAATAATTGATCAATACCCCATATACCAGTTCCTAGAGGCTTGTAATCTTTTACCTCTGTATGAAGCCTCGCTCCTCTATGGGAGCCGTACACATATATTTACATGAATATATTTGCATACACACATTTATTTACATGAATATATTTGAGTAATAATTGATCAATACCATATACCAGTTCCTAGAGGCTTGTAATCTTTTATCTGTATGCAGCCTCGCTCCTCTATGGGAGCATAGCATATAAGCAGCAAGTTTTAGAAATCCTTGTTATTGAAAAGCAATATTGTGGGCATCGATATTTTTCTCTTATTGGCAGTTATTCTTGTTTCAATAATATAGCAGTTTTTTGGAAAAAATTGTCTTCGTTCTATTGGCCCCTTGTCTGGGGTCTTCATTATTTTCTCGATCATTGAATTCCTTGCAAAGTAATAACTGCATTTCAGATTTTCAAATATTAAATACAATAGCATGAAGTAGGCTTTTTCTGTATTTGTATCGTCTTTGGTTTGGGATTGCTTATTTGAGGTTGTTTCTGCTTTTAGAATTCCTGCAATGTACTTAACTGCATTCAGATTCTCAGATATTAAATACAATAGCATGAAATAGCCTTTTTCTGTGTTTGTATCTTCTACTAAGGCTGGGATTGGGATTGCTTATTGGAGGCTTCTTTCTTCTTCTTGGAAAGTGCTCCAAGGCTGTTTGGTAACAGCAGCTTATGAAAAAAAAATTCAAAAGTTAGTTCAATTTTAGTGCAGCTAATAACAGCAGCCTCTCACCTGCTGTCAAAAGCTCTGCTTCTGCTGCCAGTTTTTGAAAAGCAACAGTAATCCCAAACCAAAACATCTTCTATTTATGTGCATGCCTTGTAAAAAATCTTCATATATTATTGAAATACATTGATGTTTATGTTTATGAAAGCGGGACTGATTTGCTCTGCTTGTTACCTCCACTTGCTACATGGCTTTTGTGTTATTGCATCAAACAGTTGCTGAATTATTCGTTTCTATAATTTCAGTGGAAGAAGAAGCGTATGAGGGGCTTAAGAGGAAGCGCCGAAAGATGAGGCAGAGATCTAAGTAATTTGATCAAGACCGCCTCTGCTCAAGCTCCTTTCTTCGAAGTCAAGTTTGGATCTGAATCCTGCTGGTAGTTGGTGGAGGAGTGTGGTACCGTCTCCTTTAGTTGTCTTTGTTTCTTAGGAATCAAAAATAGACATGGCTATGTGTTTGTGTTGTTCGACTTTCTAGACTCTATGAAGTTTAGATTTGTAGTTGAATCCTTGTTAAGTTTAATGTTCGTCTTACGAAGATTTAAATCTGTGTGCTTTGATATTTTAGTCGTGCATAATATGTCCTTACTATGCCATTTCTTGTTGCCTCCTTATTGTCATCTTTTGTTAGCAGGTTAATCTTGTGTGTTGCTTGCTGAAATTAGTAATCTGCAAACTGTGTAGACTACTCATGTTCTTCATAAAGGCAGGTTTGAAGATGCCCCTATTGTTTAAGATATTTAGAATTCATTGTTTCTGTGAAATAAATTGGAAGACGCCTATTTTTGGGATCTGCAGTATTCCTTGTTCGTCTGTGAACTAAATTTTACCCAAACTTTTTGGTTAGTGGTGGTTGGCGCTTTTGTGTGTTAGTAATGATCTTGGTGAAAATGAGGAATAACGTTCTGTCTACAGACATGAAAGAGCTTATAGCTAAGTTTCACCGCCGAGGAAATCTAGTTGCGATTACTATTATTATAAGCAAGCAGGGCAGAGAGAAATTCTTCAAGTTTGCCTACTTCCATCTCATGTGAAGATGCACAGAACTGTTTTGTAGAGATCGCAACTAGTAACTTTGCACAGCTACACTATCAAATGTTATTTACTACTATCAACTTGATGCGATTTTTGATAGACGAGTACATAAGAGTAGACGGTGGAACATTCTTGTTCTCTCTTATGACATCGTAACTCCAAATTAGGAGGTTAATTTGGAGTAGGAATTTGATGTGATATTTGGAGTGCGTCATTATGTGCCAATTACAGAAGTATTAATTTTTACAATATTTGGAGTATGGTATGCAGCGTCCCATCGTGGAAGCTCTCATACTCCAAATTAACCTCATTTTTTTTCCTCTTTTTTTTTCCTCTTTTTTTCTTTTTATTTTACATGCTGGTGGGCCTAGTTGGGTTTCTTTTGACTTGCTAAGACATGCTTGAAATTTGGTGAGTATTTGGCTTGATAGCAATTTTTAAGTGTGGACAAGAGACTACTACAACTCTTGAGTGCTATAAAAAAATTTGACTGAAGTAAAAAAATATAGAATTGAAACCATTAGACATTGTGGATAGAACGCAGTAAGATAATTTTCTTTTTTCCTTCGCAGTAAGATAATTTTCTTTTTTTCCTTCCCAAAACCTACATACAACTACTGACGTTATGTAAACCCCCTAATCAAATTTCAATACATATTTACTGTTATTACTTCTTTTCCAATAAATAACTCCTTTCTCTTTTAAATCAGAAAATTCGAAGAAGTCAAATCAATTCAAGAAATTGGTAAATCCTAAATTCTAATACTGTTTTCTTCTTTTAAAAAAATCCCTGTATTTCCTTTCCTATTAATAAATATAACTATAATTAAATTAAATTCTTAAAGGAATACAATATGATTCTTTTTGCAAAATAGAAATTATTTTGTGCAAATTTAGAATTATCAAATCCCCTCTTTGATACTTAGAGGTCAAGGTTGCGATTGGTTCACTGTTTATCGCTCACTGTATTGCAATCGTAATGGAATTAAGTTTGTAATGTAATAGAATTTTTTTTAGATGTCCGACATAATGTTCAAAATTTTGTGCATGTATGCCTTTCGGGTCCAGTGCCTCCAACTTCCACCATTTTTTATAAATGAAAGGAATAATACGCCCCCATGGCTCGATCTACCAACCTTCCGCCACTCAGCCATGACTCTTATACCCCTTCCTGGTAACCACAAGGGTCACTTGAGTTCGGTAATGTAATAGAGTTATAATTACATTATCATGTTTGGTTGGAACATGTAATCAAACCATGTAATGTAATATCAATTAAATTCAAATATTTGGTTTAATATGCAATGTAATAAAATAATAATTGTTATTTGTATCATTTTACAAATATACCTTTGACATTTATATTTTTTTTGCCAAATTTAACATTTATAATTAAGAGAAGAAAAAACAAATATGGATATAATTTATTTTTCAAATTAATTTTTGTTGACAATCATACATATTTTTGTTTTTGTCATATAATAATTTTTTTTTTTTGGCCAAACTTAACAAAATTTTTTGGCCATTTTTTTTGTTTTTGGACATAAAACATAATTCTGATCTATCTGCAACAAATTGATGCACAGTTCATTTTAAGTCAGTTGGATTTGTTGGGTTACAAATATGTCGTAGACTTGCAACACTTTTGAGTATGTTGGTGAGAATTTGGTTGCACATACTGTAGTGCCCTGCTCCGCGTTGTCACTATGTACAAGAGAAATCGGTTTGCTGACTCGAGTGAAAGTCTTCTCGGAGAGTTTTCGATCGAAACACAAGACGATTGATCTCGGTGAGTGGGCAGAAACTTCATTCTCTGATTCTTGCACGCCTTAATAATGAATCTGAGTTTTTGAAATGCTTGTTTGCTTAAGAAGATAGTTTCATAAGAAGAATGATAGAACCTGACTCTGCATGCTTAATAAGAGAACTCGTATAATTTGTCATTGAAACGAACATGCTTGCTTAACTAGAGAACTTGAATGCTTGTCTAAAGAGAAAGAGATATAACCATTGCCATGCTAAGTAAAGATAAAAATGTGGCATGCTTAGTTATACATACACCGCTATCGATCGAACCGCTGCCATACTAATAAACAAGAGTAATAGAATGTTAATATATTTCTATCATATATGTTAAAAAAGAAAGAGTAGAACTGCATGCTTAGTTATAAGAGATAAATAATTGTTTTCATGCTTGCTTACTTAAATAGAGATTGTTACATGTTTCCATAGAAGTTATCGAAATACTCGAACGGTATCAGAGAGATGACGACCAGTTCGCATAGAGATAGAGATGGCGGTATGTCCGCACAGAGACAGAGAGAGAAGAGATTGAATATATGCTTGTTATTGAACTGATGCATCCATATAGAGTTGCATTCATGCATTGGTTTTTAGACAACTTGTGCACAAGAAAAATCCCACGAACGGTTTTTTGGGGCACTGGGGACCGTTCGCCCTGGGAGGGATCAGAGGAATACCTAAGGCAAAGAAGTTCTCGCGATCAGGGGGTATTCATGTCTATTAGATAGCTGGTTCACGAGTCAAAGTAGCTAGTATATGAGCGAGTATATTAGTGCAGTGTTGGGCCGTGATAACACCGCTACTAATCATGAGGAAGGAGACTGACCATCATATAGTTAGGTCGCATGCTAGGATTCAGCCTTCTTGCATACCTAACTATTTGATGCATAGACGGACAGAAAAGAGAACCTTATTCATATATATATGCAAATGTTTCTAACTCGTATGTCTGCTGCAGGGATAACCGTTCGGCGAAAGGGTATGAATCACTGAATAAGTGATATTCATGCTCTTTTGTATTGAATGCTTGCATAGAGAAGTCTATTTTTCGTATATGCTTCTATCTCGTTCACACGATAAGATGTAATAGATGATAAGAGTAAGAGAGAGATGCTAAGAAGATAGTCCACTAGATGCTTGCTAAAGTCTTTAAAGAAATGATATGATTCACGAGCCACATTGCGCACCAGAGATAGTATATGAATCTGCTTATCTTATATGAACTGTTTGTCTTGTCTGCTTGCTTATATATCGAACGTGAACTCTGATTTCAAAGATGTTTTCAAAAAAAGTAATATGACTCCGTTCATGTACTGCATGCAACGAACCTAGGTAAAACTAGAAAGATCACTAGTAATAAAATATTTTGCCATATGCTTACTTAGTGTTGGTTTCAGAAAATGTTGCTTCTGTTCGTTGATTTTAGACTCACCAGTACTTTTTCCAAAGTGCTGACCCACCAACAGTTTGCTTGTTCGCAGGTGCTGGATCGTCCGAGGAAGCGATAGCCGTGCCTCATTCCCAGGATCCGGAAATCTGGTTTCGATGCCTTGAGCCGTATCGATTGCTTTGAGCTGCTTTTGTATAGAGGGACATAATGTATGGAACGTTGTCATTGTAATCGAGAGAAAGAGAGCTTGAGCGAACTGTAATCTCAGCCAAGCGCCGCTCGTAACACATCTTGATTATCAATAAAGAACTTGTTCATATGCCATTGTGTTCTTTACTTTTCTGCAATATTGTGCCGCTGGTCCCGTCATGAATAGCTTACTTGTCCTTGTTCAAAGCTTTAGTCTGGTGCAAGCACAGCTTAGGCTTGCACGGCATCACGTCCAGGCGAGGACGATCGGTCCCATGAGGACCCAAGGTGCCTCGATCTTTGTCCCGTTTATTCAAATGAATTATTGTTTGCAACACTGTCCATCCGCTACGTACTCGATCGATTCGATGAAAGCCACAACTTTAACGATGTTGTCTTGTGCGGACGCAACCCCAGGCTCGCACGGTATCACGTCCCGATGGGAACAATTGTCCCACGAGAGCGCTGGCGCAATGATTCGTGCCCGACAGAGACGGTCAATTCTTGTGGGAGATCGGAGCGTGACACATACTACTTAAACTGTAAATGAAGGTGGGATACAAATTGTAAGGCTATCAAAGCTCAAAAGTTTTTTTTTACCAAATGAGTGTTGTACTTTAGGGCCGTCACTAGCATCCGATGAACCGGTTATGTTTCAAACATAAATCCGAAACGCAATAAGAAGTAGGGTACAAAGTACAATCTGTTATTATAAATGATATTCTACATATCTTAAAATCTCAAATTAATTAATTTGGGACAATTAACTTAAGATACAAATATATAAAACACCGTATATAAAACCTAGAAATTGACCAAAATTTGATTAGGAAAAAGAGAGCGAGAATATTAGTCATCTTTATGAAAATCAGTCTTGCCAAGATATTGAACATAATTTCATCACCATGAACCACTGATACATGCATCTAATCGATGAATTTCAAATGTCTCAAATCCTTGCATGCCAAAAAAGAAAGAAAAAGTTTATTCAGATAAAATAAACACAATTGCAACAAAGTAGAAAACACTGGTCATCCAAATCTTTCCCATAGGAAAGAAGAAGAAGTTTACTCAGATATTCACTACGATTTGGGAAGTCACACTGTATCATTGGCCTCTTGATTCGTCAACTCTTTAATCAGAGTCTCTACAAGATTTCTAGTGGTACGGTCTTTCCCAAAGATCAAGCTCCGCTCATCATAGTATTTGACCGGAGCGTCTTTGAATTTTGCTACCTCAGGATAACTCTGAAAATAAAACATTAAATTAGTATATTTCAACCAAAGTAACCCCCACAAACCTTAGGAGCCTGCCAATTTGCAAAAATGTAAAGCAAAAGAAAACAATAATATACAATAGGTTATAATTTCCTTGGGACTACAATAGAAAGAACCTTATGAGTTGACTAGAAATCAAGAAAGAAACCATAAAGAACTATGATTGACAACTACTGCAGTTTATGGTACAATCATCAATGAGTAATCGAAAGTGACTCACAACCAATGTATAGAAGAGCTGGAACTAATGGCCATCATCTACCCAAGTGTAGAAATGTTGGAGATGGTTCCATAATGTATTTTTCATTACAAGATAAGCTTAGTTCATAATTTGATACTTCCCAAATCCTATTTGATACTGACATGTCAAATTAAACCAGTATTCAAGAGAAAAAAAAATGAAAGAATCCTAATTCAGGTTCGTAGCAAAATAGTAACACATATTACAAAAATGAAAGAAAAAAACCTATGGTTGAAAATAGGTAATATGATATACAATAACAACATATAAGACAAATAACACCACCAAGTGGTGTTCTGACCATGAGAAAGAACACATCAGGACAATAAAGCACAAAAATAAATTGATGTATTGAATTCTATTTGCATCTTATTAATTGATTTAAAAATCTAATTAAATTATCGTGGAACTGGAGTAAGACACCTCTAAATTGTAAAATCCTGACACTATCCACTTTGGGAACTATATATTGCCCTTCTTAACAAGTTAGTTATGATCATGACCAGTCATATTGATCATATGGATGTTGTACTAGGACTAAAAGAGAGAACACATCAGGGCAAGGTAAGAAGCCTCAAGGAATAGACATACAAAAGTCACGACATCAAAGAAGAATAAGAAAATTGTTCTTATTCTGGTGGTAAGGGCGGATATAAAGATATAATTAAAACATTTTTGCTTCCAAAAGATGAATCTAAACAAGCAAATAGAGACCAACCACAAAAAGTAGCCAATATTAATTATCAATGCATAACCAGTAATAGGTTCTTCACCTGTCAAGGAATAGTTAATCAATCCTACTGAAATTGTTGGGCTCAGGTATGATCAGTATCAGCCTTACTTGAAAAACATCCTCCACAACATATTAATATCTCTTCTTCATATTAATATAGGAATTTCGAAAAGAAATTACTGGTGACGGTTTAGACTCTGTCAATGTCTCAAAAGAGATTCAAGAATTATTTTGGGAGAGAATGAGACATTTGATTTTCCTATTTCACAAGTGATGATTGAGCAACAGGAAAATATAGGGGAGCAATAAAAGCAGATCCAGAAATTTTCTCTCTGTTTCCGTTATCGACAGTGGACATTTTTAGGTGCCTGCTCTCCTCACCCTTGTCGATGACGACTTGCTTACAATGTCGTTGGACATGACAATTCTTTCTAGTTGGGAACCAAAAAAAAATTCCATCTAAGTTCCCCCACACAAGCATCACATGAACAAAAACTATAACCCTGCTCCACAAGTTCATATCCAATCAATAACTATCAGTCTTAAATGCTACATATCTTCTTAGCTGAATCTCAAAAGTTGTAAGCTCAGACATTGATATGCTTGAAAAGCCAACATAAATTTCGGTTGTATATGCATCTAAATTTACAGCTTCACAGCTCTAGTTTTTGAATGCATTAAGATTTAGCTTTCTGTTCGGAATAGACTTTCTGCAACCAGTTCTTGTTGCAGGCAATGGAAGTATCAGGGCTTCAGCCCCTTCAAAACCTTAATTATTCTTCATCCCGATCTTGGGATCAGACGTACATCATCCATACTCTAGTTTCAATCAATACTAAAAAGTATACAATACTCACGAAAGTGAAGTTTTTGTTGTGCAAAACTGAACCTCTCTCAGACATCTAAGTGCTGGAATTTCTCATAAAAAATAGGCTAATACAAATTACAAGAATAAGAAGAGCTGATCCAGAAATTTAACAAATAGGAACATGTGACAATTAGGTTGTCCAACCCTACGAACCAAACGGTCCCCAAGTCTACACTATTCATAAAGAACTCAATCCCCTTCCTTGTTTGCTGCCACATCCTGCCACCAGTGGCGGCTAAAGGCCTTCACAGGTCTAAAGCAAAGTTTAAATTGGGACATTTTTTGTATTAATTTTTTTAGTTAAAATTAATTTTTCTTGCCTTTTGATTTGCAAAAATACTAATTAAATTCTTATAATCAAGTTTTATTGCCATTTTATTTTCAATAGATAAAATTGCTAATCAAGTATGTGTTTCTTGTGACGTAGTTCATCTTAAGTAAGATTTTATCAATTTTAATTTTGAAAAACTTCTTTATACAAAAGCAACTATTACAGGAATTGTTAATAATATCATATAAGCAATGTATGCATTTGGAAAAGAATCAATTTTTTTTTTTTTTTTTACATAATTTTGTATCTCAATTGGAGTACTATTTTTGGTTTGTAAAATTTCCTTTAAAACATTTAGTTCTGAAAATAAATCTAAAACATCAATATCAAAAAAATCATCTTATTTTAATAAACTTTTAAGACCAAGACAATATCTTTTTTAACCTATCATTATCTGGTGATTTTAATTTTTTAAAATTAAACAAAGGATGAAAATTATTTTCTTATACTTGAAATTGTTCAAATCTACTTTTAAATGAAGATATATATATATATATATATATATATATATATATATAATCAATTTTAAAAGATTCTTGAGCAGATCGTGTAACTTCATCACTAATATTTTCATCAAACGTCGTACATGTTTTATCACAAAATACAGGTTCTATGTCCATTTCAGATACAATCTCTTTAGATGAAATTATTGCATTTGTAAACCCGCTTTCTCTATATTTTTCAAAAAAAGTAATAAGACATTTTAATTGATCTATAGCAACATCAATATGCATCTCTTTTGATTGTCAATATTTACTAACTAATTCACAGAAAATTAAATACCACACCAATAGTCATGCTCAATAAGAACTCAAACTTCATTTCATATGTTGCTAAACATGATGCCTCACTTCTTGTTTTATGATCTTCACTAGTTTTCGGCTAATTGCAGTAATGCTTCTCTAATAATAGGAGCTGGAAATCTAATTGCTTTAATGCTATCAAAATGACTTTTCCAACATGTTTGTGACAATGACTTCAGAGTTGACTTGTAAAACTTTCCATCTTTTGGTTGAAGAAGAAAATAATGAATATATACATTGGATTACTCCAAAAAATGATATAGTCCTAGGAGAAGAATTAGCCGTATGACAAAGTACAAGATTTAGATTATGGCAACCACATGGTGTGTAAAATGCTCTAGAATTTATGTTTGAAAGTCTTTTTTGTACTCCTTTATGTTTTCCTTTCATATTTGATCCATTATCATATCCTTGTCCTCATATATTATTACAATCTAGTTCAAGTTTGCCTATTGTGTCTATAAGATAATTAAAAAGACCCTTTCTACTTGTATCATCAATTTTACGAAACTCTACAAAAATTTCATATATTTTTATTGAACTTGTTGTAATATCTATATATCGTAATATAAGGGACATTTGTTCTTGGTGACTTACATCTGGATGCAATCAAGTATTATTGAAAAATATTTTACATCTTTAATTTTCTTAATAATATTATTTCTTATTTCATTTCTTATTGAACTTATCAATTCATTTTGTATGTTATGTCCAAGATAATGATTATGATTTTTATAATGTTGAATTCGACGTACGTGTTCATGCATTACAAGATCAAACTTTGCAATTATCTCGATTAGACTTAAAAAATTACTATTACTTTCTTGATATATCTTTTCATTTCCTCCCAAAAAGATAAACTATTTTTACCAAGAGTCTTTACAACAATATTCGTAATAACACATTTTTCCCATGTTCTCTCTCTCTCTCTCTCTCTGAATACGTTCTTGGATAGTGATATCAATTACTTTATTTTTTAACAATATTATCTCTAAATCAATCAAAGTATTCATATTAGTAATATATTCATTAATTATTTTGTGACTTTTAAGTTAGTACTTTGATTTCTCCAATCATTTGTTCCTTCATTAGCTAGCTTACTTGTACTATTACTAGTGTTGAACAACTTACAACAAAAACAAAATACTTTACCTAAATCTTTTGAATATATTCGACATCTTCTATCACGTGTCTTCCCATCTGCTAATTTTCTAACATAATGTAGAGGGGGGAAATCCCTACAGAGCTCATCTATAGGAAAATTTAAATCATTATCTCTAACTGGAGCTTTCTATACTAATAAATCTCTTAATTTTGTATCAATATTTCTTCATTGACTTGGATCATAGACATTTATAGGAATATAATCACTTGTTTTTCTGCCATATTGAATATTTGCATTATCTTCTTCTTGTGTAACTTCATTATCTACTAATTCATTGAGATTTGCATTATCTTCTATTTCATTATCTTTTCCTTGTTGCTCATTTGTAAAATTTTCATTGATTTCATTATCTACTGATTCATTGAGATTTGTATTATCTTTTATTTCATTATTTTTTTCCTTCTTGTTCATTTGTAAAATTTTCATCTACATTGTTTTTGTGTTTATTTTTTTTTTACTAGTAACAAATTTATCAAGAGACCATTTTTGAGATTCTATTAAATGTTCTATTTTTCTTTTCTTTTTAAATTTTATCATGTCGAGATGTTTGTTTCCTAAGTGCCATTTTATAATCATTAACCACAATCCACAAATTTATCAACACCACAAATTAACACAATTTTACCAACTAATCAATAATCACAAATTCACAATTCAGAAATAATTAATAAGAAAAAGTATAGAACAATAAAACCTTGTTAGCACTAGCAAACAACAACAATCAACATAATATTTGTGGCTCCCTTCTTCCTTAAACAAGAGTATTTAGATTTTAGGGTTTCCTTCCATGAAAAATTGAAGAATGAGAGTCAGAAATAGTAAAGTCAGCCCTGCCAAGCACCTCTCCCCCCCCCCTCATCCGACAACCCTCTACCATTCTAGCCCCCGCCCGCAGCCACCGAGACACTCGTCATCTCTGCCTTCACCCCGACCGGATCCCAGGCCGTTGTGCATCGCTGCCTCCGCCACAGGCAACATCCTAGCCCCAATGCTCCATCACAACCCCAACTCACCCGTCGAGGTCGGCCGCTGCACCCCAACCCCCCCCCCCCCCCTTTCACCAATTTCAACATTGTGCCAAGTGCATATAACAATGAGGAGAAAAAAAGAAAAAAAGAAGGGTTCGGTTCATAATCCGATTTTTTACACTACTTTGGCATCTGATTTCTCCCTCTTAACTGATACATTTGAGATTCTGATTCTTACATTTTGTAGATGGTAAAATTCTCTCCACCCGTGTTAATTTTCATTCGATTCCGAGTTCGTTTGATAGATAGTTCAAGAGATGGAAGAAGCCTACCTGATAATTGTGGAAACTACATTTATTTCCTATTTTGAACAGTTTCGGGAAGCCTACTTCGTCGTACGAGTATCTTTTTTGCCCGTGGACCAAATCCAAAACAGATTCTTACATTTTGTTGATGGTATAATTCTCTAACTCCATGTCAAGTTTCATTTAATATCATGATTGTTTGATTGATCGTTATGAAGCCCAAAATTGCGTGTCTGGAACAATTTCCAAATGTCGAAAATTTGTGATTATCGATCTGGTCCGTTCCATTGCGATCTGACCGCTTTATTAGTTGCGCCTCGACATTTCTGACGTGTGGAATTGACAAAACGTGAATCCGTAGGTCGAGCGCAACGAATTTAGTCCCATCCGTAAATTTATTCCGTATCAGTGCTTTTTGATTTTTCTCGATTACTTTTTTTGTACCCATCGGATTGCGATAAAACTTACGTCGTTGGATTCGTAACATAATTTTACCCTTCTGGTGCAAATTTTGTTCAAATCTGAGATTGTCGACCGGATCTCCTTGTTTGCGAGCTTGCAACTTTTCACAAACGCGCGCATTTGCAGTCCTTCCGATGAATTCATTTCTGAGAGCACCGATGAGTGAGCTATCTTTCTAACATAGTTTGATATATAATTTGTCATGTTTGGAAACTTGCTAATCTGGCTCCTTTTTTAGGTACCATGTCGTCCGCGGACACAATTTGACCCAGAAACAGTAATTTTTGCACTTTTGTCAAACTGGACTTGTGAGAAGTTTTTTCTTTGCCTCTAGTATCATATAGGACTTGTAGTTACCTCCATTTTAGCATTCAGACACAGTTGTTCATTTCAATATTTAGGATATTCAGTATCCTAACACGTTCGTATCCGATATGTCAACTCTTAACCAAATGCGAACCAGACAAGTATTCCTTGTCATTCGTTTTAGAGTATTATTATGCAGTTATTTCTATTATTTTGCTATTATTACTGTTTACTGTTTGGCTCAATGCCCATGTTTCCGAGTTGGACTCGGGTAGGATCAACCAATGGGTTGACTGGGATCGGCTGTGACCTAGTTAGATATATATACTTCCAGATGTGTGTTGTGATATCGTGCTATCACGCTTGATATGTTTGGATCCCAGGACGACTCGTGCATTCATGATAGAGTTTGTATCTTGTATCGGCTTTTCTCGTTGATACGACTCAAGCTTGTAGCGATAGAACGTTGTTTACTTGGCATATTTTTATCTGTTATCATATCGGACTCGTAGATTGACTCACATAGTATCATTGGGTGGGGAGGACATTCACTAGGCGCCTAAGTTACTTGTATACTTTCGATAATATTTGTTGAGAGGTGTCCTGATATGAGCACCCCCAGTTATGTTGAGAGGTGTCTCATGATGAGCACTGCAGGATTCTTCGATAGCACTTGCAAGCGTACCGGAGTATCCCTTAGCTAGAGAGCCTGCAGTTCCTCCAACGATACCAACTACCCCAATGCTGCTACCATTCCCAACTGCAACTGCTCCCATCCTACCCGAGCTCACATTGCCACCATTGTTCGTCATACCACATGGGCCAAAGGTTACACTGCCACCCTTGTCTATCATCCCAACAATCCCAGAATTGGTTCTGCCTCTAATTCCATCTATCCCTACAATACCCACAACCCCAAAGTTGGCTCTGCCTCCATTTCCTAGTCACCTGTTCACCTTTTGTGTGCCACCATCTTCAACCTCTAGCCCATGAAAGCATGATTTCCTATTCTCAGAAAGGCAAGTTAAAGGTAAATCACAACGAAAGTATGATTTCTCATAAAAGCAATGGTTACTGGAATGAACATAGGGAAAATAGGTAGCAGAGCCGGCCCTGAGCTCATGGCCGCCCAAGGCGAACTTTCAAAATGGGCCCCATATATAATGTGAAAAAAATTACGAAACTAAAATAAAAGTAAATATGACAAAGATATTGTTGTCACCAAGAATTGAACCAAGGACCTTTAGAGTGCCAAACTAACATGATAACCACTACACCACAACTACTTTATGTTAAAGGTGACCAATGATATATACTACTTCTATTTTAAATGTCTATATTTGTGTCCCATTAATCTGTGGGCTATGGACCGTCGTCCTGGCTGCCCTGGGCTAGAGCTGCCCCTAATAGGTAGTAATGCAGTTTGCATTGAATCATATCACCTACCTTGGCCCATTTCACTTTCTTGTTAACATACCAAATAAGCCTGGAAAACAAAGAACATTTGTGGCAAAATAAGTTGATATAGTAACAATTAGTACTCTTGAGGGAAAAAACAGTAGCATTGTGTTATTTCTAATACCATTTAAACTAAGAGAGTAATTTTGGTTTTCCTATTCTCCTATAGACATGGACATGATCATAGGATAGTGCTTTATCTCACACGTCATCAAGGGATGATCTAGAAAGACATTCTTGGGCATTTGATGGCAATTGTATGCTATTCATTACGTTCCAGTATGACTCTTTTTACTACATCTTCAGCAAGTATCTGAACAGGAATGCTAGATATGCCAATTACAACACTAAAGAAAATAATGTTTTAAAGATACTATTAAATCTATGTGGGGCTGTTGCAAGAGCTCGAGAAGTTTCTCCAGACATACAACATGAATGGTACATCACCATCATGTCATTCTTCTGTCAATGGTTATTAGTGCTGGAGAGAAATTCAAGACTCTTCACAAGAAAGTCAGTGTACTATACTACTATGGTACTGATCAAGATCCAAAGTTCAAAATTAAGTCATCTTCCTTGATCATTGGACCTTGTTTTTTTCCCTTGCCAACAGCATTGTAAGTACCCATTCTTATGTTCATTATCTTGTTGACACGGTTTTTTTTGTTTCTTTTCCCTTTCTTTCTTCTTCATATTACTTCATTTTTTATTACAATTTCTTTGTATACAATACAAGCTTAACGTTTTCCCCTATTGACAACATATATAAGAGGATTTTTCATCCAGTTTGATAGATGCACTGTTCCATTAGGGAATATATTTGCACCAAATTGGGCTCTTAACTTGATTCTAACCTTGAAAAAGATTAAAGTACAGGCAGAGATAACAAGAAAAGAATGAATAACATAAAATAGTGGACAGATTATAGCAAAAGTGCTGAGAAACTAACCACAAAGGTGAAGCCATGCTCGGTAAACGAAGTTGAAAAGCATATAAAGCCCCATGGAATTACACACAGCAAGTTCTATATTTCAAAACCAGAATAGTGACTGTTCTGAACAAAATCAACAAAGCTGCATGGACATAGAGATGCATCATACTCCAAAGAAAATAGAAGACATAGTGGGAAGAATGCAAGCAAGACACATAATCTGCATCTGCTCCGTGTCTGTCTAGGCAAACATATTTGAAGGCAACTTTTGTACAATTAAATGAATATAAAAATTCAGACAGAACAAGTCCGCTAAGATGGAAGTGCAGTGGTCTTCCAGCATCTATCTTCCGGAAATTAAGAGGAAGAGGTGGTATTTGCCATCATTATTGACAATGTCTCACCATTTATGCTATGCAATGCCTGGACCCAACTACTATTTACCTGACTCATTGGTTTCTATCATACGTTAATCTCACTGCACCAACTTGCACTAGTCATGGCAAGTACCAACTTCCGTTTGCAAATCAGTGATAAGATCCCCAGCCTTTATACTTTGCAAGTTCTTTCCTGTAGTGAGTCTATTGCCAAATTTCGTAGAGTTTGAAGGGGATGTAAGAGAGAGGGGAAAAAAAAGGTGTGTGTGGGTGTGTGGATAGTGGGGGTGGGGGTGGGGGGGGGGGGGGGGGGGGGGGGTGTGAGTGAGTGAGTGATAGGAACTTGCAGATATGTTCCTTGTTTCTATGTTGTTGCATTGAGTAGCATATAGTAAGTTAAAGCAAGATGTCAGGCTTGAACAAAACCAACTTGAAATATTGATAAGATATACGAGATGATTATTTGAGATGTCAAAGGCTTGAGCGATGTGTAAATGCAGTGACCTAATATTAATCTCCGAAGCGATGTGTAAAAGGACTTCGGTAGTTTCCTCTCAAATAAGCTGTAGATCTTAAGCACCTAAATTTGGAAGCAAAGACAGTTAATTGCAGCATCGTGCAATACGCATGTTTCTAAATCAAGTGTTTTTTATCTGGTCTGACAGTCTTTTGTGAAGAGTAATCATCAGTCTCAACTTTGGTTAAGATATTTGGCACAAGCTATGTGTAAAACTCCTATATTCCACATTTATACTAAACCTATAGCCCAAAGCCCTGTTGCTCTTTGCAATTCAAGCTAAGCAAATGTTGTTTATGTTTACAATTAGCAGAGAGAGAGAGAGAGAGAGATGGAAGTAAATTTCAGACTGGTGTTAGCTAACTAATCTGAAAGAAGTCTGCACATATATAATTATTTAGTGTAAACGTTATGCAGTTTATTGCAAATATAAACCAGACCAGTACAAAGCTTTCAAAAAAAAATCTGCAATATGATTAAAATTCATAAGCATGAACATGATGATCAAGCATGTATTCTCGGAAACATCTCCACTGGAAGTGTCAAGATTAGAAAGATGACTGAAAAAAATCCTACTCCTTGGTTAGTAACTGAGATTATATGGTAAAAGGAAAGGACTGATAGATTAACAGAACCGATAACTTTACAATGTAATAAGCTGACCTTATTCTTCATCCATCATAGTAAAAGGAATCAGTAAACCCGACTCTGAAGGAATAAAAATCTCAATTATTCACCTAACTTGCACAATGCTCCAATGCCTCAATAGTCCATCAACTATCAGTCCAGTCCTTCAACTTCAACAAGCTAGTCCAAATTGTATTGCATCGTGATCCTCTCCAACGTATTCTGGGTGATGGCATTTCTCAAGAACAGTTCTTTCAGGACTTCTCCAGCCAATTCCGTTTCGTCCTCATGAGCAATTCCTTCAACTAAGATCGTGTGCGTCATTTCGTTAGGAACATACCCTTTCTCGATCATCATTTCGTAAATGTCGATACATCCGTATGCTGAGCCTTGCACAAACCAAGGATAAGCGAATTGTAGTTGTCAATGTCAGGCCTACAGCCGTTTTCCTCCATGACCTGCAATATCTCGATCGCCTCATCGAGCATGCCCTCCATACAAAGACCTATGATGGAAGACGAGTTCGTGTAGGCATCGGGAGTGAACCTGTTGTTCGCCATCTCACTCAAGAGCTGGAACGCGGCGTAGGTGTTCCCTTTCTTGCACAAGAACAAGATGACGTTCCTGCAGAAGTCGTGCATGGAAGAGTTCTGCCTGTTCGCAAGGCTCCGAAGAATGGAGAACACCTCCTCCGCCTTGCCCTCCCCGCAGAGCACCGCGATCGCGTTGTAGGTCCCTTCGTTGGGAGCGCAGCGCCTGCGCATCATCGTGTCGAGGCACCCGAGAACCATGTCCAGCCTCCCCTCCTTGCAGTACCGCGCGATGATGGGGTTGTAGCTCGCGGCGATGGGCCTGAACCGGTTCCTGACCATCTCCTCCGTGACGTCGAGCGCCTGCTCCGTCCTCCCGTGGTGCGCGAGGGAGCCGATGAGGATGTTGTAGGTAATGGTGCTGGGGGAGCACTGTTCGGAGCTCATCTCGGCGAGCAGGGACTTGGCGTCGGCCCACCGCCCGTCGTGGCAGAGGCTCCTCAGGAGGATGTTGTAGGTGACGACGTTGGTCCGGAAGCCCCTGGCGGAGAGGTCCCGAAAGAAGCGCAGGGCGTCGTCGAGCCGGCCTTCCTTGCAGAAGCCAGTGAGGAGGACGACGTAGGAGACGAGGTTGGGCTTTCCGCCTGTGTCGATGATCTCGTGGAGGAGGAGCAGGGCCGCGTCGACGCCCCGCTCCTTGTAGGCGGCCTCGAGGAGGAAGGAGTAGGTGAAGACGTTGGGGAGGAGGGCTCCACCGCGGCGGCGGCTCGTGAGTCTCTCGAGGAGGTGGAGGCTGCCTTGGACGCAGAGGCCGCGGACGAGGGACTTGTAGGTGAGGGTGGTGGGGGGGCAGCCGTGGGCGCACATGCGGTCGACGAGCTGCATGGCGTAGCCGACGTTGTCGCGCTTGCAGAGGTGGTTGACGAGGAAGGCGTAGGCGGAGGGGTCGGGGGTGCGGCCGGAGCGGGCCATGAGCTCAGTGACGCGACGCGGATGGCCTTGCGGAGCTTGTTGGACTTGCAGAGGTCGTAGAGGAGCTCGGTCGATTGGGAGGGGTCGGGACGGTGGCCCCTGCCGACCATGTGCTCGAGGTGGAGGAAGGCGTCGTGGAGCTTCAGGTTCCTGGCCCAAGGGTTGTTCTTGGCGCTCTTCCAGTTGGGAAGGGCGAAGAGGGAGGGTGGTTGTTGTTTAGTTGCAGTCTGGGAAGATGATGATGGTGATGATGATAAAATGTTGGGGGAGAATAGGAGAAACACATTTGTGCCGGCCTGGCATAGTTGGGGATTGGGAAAATTGGATTTAAGAGGGATGACATTGTTTATTTGCTTACAAAGCTTGTATATTTTGGAAAGAGATGGGAATGGTCGGAGGAGGAAGACGATGGTTTTAGATGGAGGGAGGGAGAGAGAGAGAGAGAGAGAAAGATGTACCAAATTGAATTGTCGTTGTTATTGCTTCACAGGAATTAGGGAGAGAAGGGAAGAGAGTAGTACTACACCCTCACCCTCATCCTCATCCACAACTCCAAACTCCTAGTTGCCACACATTTGTTTCTGACTCTTAATAAATGCACTACAAAAATGATTCAGTCCAGTCCAAATTTTTATCATTGATAATTATAAGTTTGTCATTCCCAAAAATTACTCACCGGACTGTCCACTTTCAATTAAAAAAATTTAAATCAGGACTGTCAAAATTTTGGCAGTCGTACCAATTGGAAGGACTGTCAAAATTTTGCCAGTCTTAAAAGTTTTAGGACTATCAAAATTTTGACAGTCCTTCTAATTGGTAGGACTGTCAAAATTTTGACAGTCCGGAAGGAAGGGCTACACGAGGTGACACGAGGACGGGGCTGCGTGGAGGCCGGAAGGGGGAGACGAGGCGGAGGAGCGGAAGGGGGAGGAGGAGGAGGCGACGGGAGGCGGCGGAGGAGACGGAGGAGCGCCCACGGGGGCGACAGCGAGCGGTGGAGGACGGGGCCGCCGTTGCTGTTTTGCCATTTTCTTTTCTGCTGCGCGCGTGGGCGACGGCGAGCGGAGGCAACGAGCGTAGAGGACGGGTCCGCTGATGCGCGCGGGGACGGCGGCGAGCGGTGGAGAAGCGGGAGGGGGAGCAGGAGGGAGGTGAAGAGGGTGGGCAACCCTAGTAAAATTTTGGCTAGTCTGAGTAAAATTCCTTTCTAACTGGACTAGCACCAATACTGGACTAGTCCCGAGTCATTTTTGTAGTGCCTTTATCAAGAGCCTTGTTTCCCTCCCTCTTATCTGGAATTTTACATGGTAGTTACAAAAGTACCAAGGTTCCTTTTGATCTATGCTATACAAACAAACAAAATTCTATCTCCCCATCTCTATTATCATAGTATAGTCAAAAAAGACTCATGACAGTCCAATTTTTTTTCAATATTTACAAGTTTACCATTCTCCAAAATTATTTACCGGACTGTTCACTTCCAATTTCTTTTCAGGTCTGTCAAAATTTGACAGTTCTACCAATAGGAAGGACTCTCAAAATTTTGATAGTCCTACCAATTGAAAGGACTCAAAATTTTGACAGTCCTAAAAAAATATGTTAGTTTTTTAGGACTCAAAATTTTGACAGTCCTTCAAATTGGTAGGACTGTCGTGTCAAAATTTTGACAGTCCGTTGCCTCCCTCATCTCCCTCGCCCGCGGCAACGACCGCTACGGGAAGCTGATCATCGAGGACGGCAGCGTCGGCCCCCTCCTTTCCCTCCTCAAGGACGGCCAGATCGACGGCCAGGAGAACGCCGCCCGGGCCATCGGCCTCCTTGGCCGCAACCCCAAAAGGGTCGACCAGATGCTCCTCTCCGACGTCTACTCCGTCCTCGCCAAGGTCCTCAAGGAGGGCGAGCCCATGAAGGTCCAGGCCATGGCCGCATGGGCCGTCTTCGAGCTCGCCGCCAACCACCCCAAGTCCCAGGACGCCTTCGCCCAGAACGTCATCCGCCTCCTCGTGAGCCACCTCGCCTTCGAGACCGTCCAGGAGCACAACAAGTACACCCTCCCCCCAAAGCCCCTCCGAGGTGGACTCCAGCGGCGACGGAGCCGACGGGAAGGTGCTCGAGGTGCGGCTTGGCGACGACGGCGATGCGGTCGATGGCGAGGTCGACGACGCGGAGAGGCGGAGAATCGTGGGAGGAGGGAGGAGGGAGGAGAGGACGGAGGGGGTGGGGGTAGGGGAGGAGCAGGAGGAGGGAGGAGGAGAGGGTGGACAGCCCTAGTAAAATTTGGGTTAGTCTGAGTAAAAATTCTCTCTAACTGGACTAGCACCAATACTGAGCTAGCCCCGAGTCATTTTGGTAGTGCCTTTATCAAAAATCTAAATTAGACTATAATATGTTATTAGCACCAAGTTCTACTATGCTATGCAGATCAACAAATCTGACGTTTGTCTTAAAAAAGTCAGTAGATCTAAATTGTTTTTTTGATCCGACTATTTCTTTTGAAGCCACATCGAAAGTGTTTCCCGTGGCACATAAAGTTTCTTAGAAACTAACATGACATCTATAATTGTCACGTCCCGCTTCCCAAGATACAGTGAGCCGGGTACGTAACTACATCTCCAGGCTACGCTCCATACGAATATAATGGTACCCGTATCAATGATTTTCGCCTGTAATACTCTAGGATGGAATGCAAGTCATACTAAAACACTTTTATTACTACAAACCATAATTATACAATATGATTGAAGTACAACTGTACGAGTCTTTTCAACAAAACCATTAATATACATATTTTCAGCTACAAAATATTATTTGTTGTATTCCCTGAAAACCACTTGAAGATTACTCCTCAACTTCGTCCACATCATATAGAGGTAGCATTTCACCAGGAACTTCGTCTTTCCCTAATGAACAATACTAGGTCGTCAGAACGACAGCAAGTCCTCGGTCAAGAACGATATAAAAATAAAAATATGATGTCATAATATAAGGAAAGAAAATGGCATAACTTTTGCATAGGAGTTCGGAGGATAAGTGTTATAGTCGTTCCTATGACTCCAATTAAATTCCTAAGCAAAAGACTTTATAGTGTCTAACGAAGCAACAATACAATCATATTTCACTACCACAAACACAGACAAGTTTCCTAAATGATGATGCAAATTGGAGAACTCTTGAATAACCACAATAACTAGTTTTTCAACAATAATTCCATAACCAGGGATCAGGCTGTGGCAAGCAGGGTGGCAGGTGCTTAGATTTCGGCCCTCTCACATTCAGTGAGTAAAACATGATATAATATTAATTTTACTTAATCGATCTTTTTAATCGAAATAGGTTTATAATTACAGGAACATGTATAAACACAGGACATGTAAGTGAGCTAAGCCTCACACACTTAATTCGCAAGGCCTTACGAAATAGCTTAATTGCTGATCAGCTTTTGTTGTTATTATATTGCGGAATTTCGTAGGTGAAATTCAAGTTGTTCTCCCCTGCCCAATGCTCTCTAACCTAAAGCTACAAACAACCATATTTTTATTATTTTATTAATTCTCTGCTCTGTATTTTTTATGTATTAACAGTATACAATAATGCATTTCCAAAGTATATCAGGATACAAGTTTACCATCTCTTTACTATTTCCATGAAATATGTATCAGGGTTAAAGTCCTCCCAATTTTGGAATAATTATAAGTATCGGGACATAATTCCAGTAAATATTATTTTTCTACTTTATACAGAGCAGGTAATATCAGGGATTTAAACTTTTAGGTTTCAGTTACATGGCTCGTGTCTGTGACCTACGAGTCCTAGACTCAGGATAATCGTCTCCTAATTAAATAGATTTTCAAGTTGTCAGAAGTTGGTCCTTAAATTAGACTATTCCAAAATTGAGGGTAGAATATCAATAATATTTTCGGATATCGAAATTTGGTTAACTCCCGAAATTCTTGAAAATTTCGGAGAGTTTCCTTTGTATTTCAGGCTCCAGAAAATTTAACAGTTTAAATATTAGACCCGGAGCAACCCTCCGTAGTATTTTCTTGGGTACGCCGACCCCTTCGGTGGAACAACTCAACACCGAAACACACGCAAGTATAATATATGAATTAAAATTCATAAAGTAAAACTCATTTCTCACCTAGCAAGCATGCCTAGCATATCTTACCAATTGCAACGATGAATAGTAGCAATTGGTTATAGCTTCAGTACTCTAGGAAAAACATAATGATATCTCTGATTAGTAATCATGAGATAAAATATGACATAATTATAATCAAATTCAATTATACTTCTGCTAGTGTTTGCAAGGTATTAAGCAAATCAAAATTCATGTACTGGTCCTATTTGCTTTAGAATAGGTACTAAAATACACCTATTATGAATGACATTCCAACATTCATTAATTCCCGAAGTTCTTGGTACTTAATACTCATGGAACAGGTCTAAATAGGTCCATAACACCTAAGTTTTATTTTTGGACAGCAGCTATATAAAGATGAGTAATTTCCTAATTGTTAAGAATATCTACTTAGTAATGAATATTTAAAACTATAAATTTCTCATGTCCATGTGTAGCATGTTAAGTTTAGGATTGTGTTTCATACTAAGTTACTACGATTAAACGTCCATGACAAGCAAATCCTTCTAACATAGCCTAATTCCTTAGAAATCAATATATATATATATATATACATGAAACTCATGCATGTCATATAAAAACATATCATTCTAACTCTAAAATTATCCATAGTTGAGTCCACCGTGTCCTAGTCTCGTGTCCAACACATGTATGATTATTTCTATATGTTAAATTTATACCAGTTCTGTCACGTCCCGATTTTCCCTAAATCGATAATCGTCCCCCGGGCGTGATGACGTCGCGTAAGACGCGCGTGCACAAGGCCTAGGCATAATGATATACTTTAGAACAAATGCAACAGAGTACGCAAATAAGATATCATACTTTGAGATATAGAAAAGTTATCTTTATTGATAATGAACATCTCTTTACAGACTCTTAACCCAAAAGTAATAAAGATGCCGCACGGACTTACAACTTGGACGCAAAATGAGATAGCCGATCCATATATTACATTCCTTACTAATATTTCAGAAACACAAAACCACATTGGGTGCGAGTTAGCACCATCTCCTAGTGGCTTCAAAAGGTGAGAGCGAGCTCCTTTCTTGATTATGTACTTGAGCTCCCAAAAGTCACAACACGAACGCGCATTGATCAAGGAAGGGTTGCAGAAAGCCTCAGCTCCTCGCCGCGTTGCCTCGGCTCGAGGAACCTGCTGCAACGAGGGTCAGTACTTCAAAAAGTACCGGTGAGGGCGAGCTAACCCAACATACCAAATCGATATCGTATTCATGTGAACATGCAACATTTTATTATGTGATCTATCTATCTTGCCTAGTTCAATTCTTTATACATATGATAGAATGGAATGACATAACAAAATGCGCCATCGTTTGGTGACTTTACCTGTACCGTCTGAACCACCTGTACAAAACTTACCATGACCTTCCCTGCCACGAAGACATAGTTAGTCTGCACAGTTTAAATATACATAGCAAGCACTTGGTCGGACGAGAGATGGGTCGGCTGCCATTCCGCCTTGGGTAGCTAGCCCTTGGCAGATGCACGGACCCATCCAATGCTAGGACTACACTAGCAAATTGTTCTACCCGGGTCGAAGCGGTCCCAGTGCCCCGGCGACTGTTCGTAGAACATCTCTTGTGCACAAGTTGTCCAAGACCATGCCTCATCTACAAACTAAGTTATCAATTGGAGCATATTTCAAGCAATATAAGTAAATGAACTTCATACATTTTTCATAGTCTAGGCTACCTTGCACAATGATCACATTTTCAATTTTACACTATCTATTAAACAGTTATAGATAAATAAGTTCTAGCTACAACTGAACATAAAATAGCTACAGGCATAGCGGACAAGCACGCATCGATGTGATCGTTGAAAATTTCATGTAACAAGCATTATAAGTGTTTCAATAAAAATTGAGTCAGAATAAAGAAGAAGTAGACTTGAAACACTTATAATGCTTGTCACATAAAATTCTCAACGATCACATCGATGCGTGCTTGTCCACTATGCACAAATAAGTCAATTTATTAAGAACAAAGACTTGGAAGAAGGACGCTAATCGAAGTAAAGTCACTCACAAGTTGGTGAACTAGGAGAAAAAAATGGGAGATCTTCAAGACTCTGCTTGTGCGTCGCCTACACGATCACCTGCACGCACCAACAGTTTATCACTATCTTCTGCTTCGATCTCCAAGGGTTCGATACAAATTACGAAATCCAAAGAACGAAGACAATAAAATCCATTAAAACCGTTCAAGAAAAACGTAAATCACAGAACCAACAAAAAGGCAACCAAGCGGCATCGAAAACGGACAAGGAAACCAACCCAACGGAAAGGCCCTTCTCGACTCTGCTGCCGAGTCCTTCCTTGAGGCACAATCCGTTGAATGTGGGATCTGATTCCGAAGAAACCAATCCATAACGAGAAAATGATCTTGATTCAATCTGTCCCGATCGAACGAGACCGAGTATTTCTTAGCCGCGCTCCCCGAATAGGGGTAACGGGGCACTACATCTTAACCAACTGACAAAAAATTTCGTCCTCGAAAATTAGGAATAGAACCTACCCCTAAGGAATAATGAGGAAAACTTTTCCTTCATGTCCGACTCAAGTTCCTTGTCAATTCCTCAACCGAGTGGTTCTGCCAAAGAACGCGCACTAGCGAGACTGTCCGATTTTGTAGCTGCTTCTCTTTACGATCTAAGATCTAAACGGGCTCTTCGGTTTACGATAAGTCTGCCTGCAGATCCAGCTGACCAAAGTCTACCACGTGGTTCGGGTCATGCACGTACTTTCTTAAGCTGTGACATGAAAAATATCATGCACTACTGACAGGACTGTTGGCAATGCAATTTGATAGGCAACCGAAGTGACTCGTTTGAGAACTTCAAACGGCCCAACAAATCTCGGACTAAACTTCCCTTTTACTCCAAATCGCATGACTCCCCGCATGGACGAGACCTTTAAGAACACATGGTCTCCCTCAAAGAACTAAAGGGGTCGTCGACGAATGTCGGCATAGCTCTTCTGCCGGTTTTGTGCTACTTTTAGTCGCTCTCGGATCAATCAAACATTTTGGACTGTTTGTTCAACTAGCTCCGGCCCAAGAAATTGTCGCTCCCCAACTTCATCCTAGCAGATCGGTGACCTACACTTCCGTCCATACAGAGTCTCGTACGGAGCCATTTGGATCGGTGAAGAATTGGAACATTTTTTGTCAGGTTGATTTTCAAAATGGATCAAACCCGTAGTTAGTAACTAACCTCTCAAGGAAACCCTAACCTCTCTCTCCCCCCCGATTTTTTGTTATTACTCAAAAACATGCCAGCTGGGCTCCACTCTGGCTACTCCAAGCTCCACTCTGACTAGGTGTATACCATATAGAATTACTTGTACCCTTACGTTATTTGATATTTGTAATAGAAATTAGATTTAGATTGAAAATTTCGGTTATAAAATATTACATATTTATTTATATCCAACTTTTAAAATGTTCCCAATATGTCCTCTGACGTTTAACATTAAAAAACCCAACTCGACATGAACCCGACATATAACATCTACAACCTTGAAAGTGACATCTTAAATGCAGATATGAATACATTGGTCTATCAAATTGAGCTCGGATATCTCAAAGTTGTTTGGATGTCAATGAATATGAACACGGATTATCATCCTATCCATAATGGTTACTGCTTTCAAACTTCGACGTAACTTCCATGTATTTTTAGTATGTGATATGAAAATGATGAGGGTCATGTGAAGGAGGCAAAGGAGGGGACCTTCCCGCCAATGGTTGCGGATTCGTCATGATATACTCAAAACGAGAGAGAGAGGGAGAGCGAGATGCAGGTTAGTATGTTAGGGTTCTCTCAATTTCGATTTAATATTATATTGTTATATCCTGATCCATAACCATTTAAATTAAGATAACCAACTATTATACTATATGCGCTCTGGATATGATAAAATTTGTAATAGGTTACGGTCCATCATATCTTTATAATAATGGTCGGAAAGCAAAAAAATTGTGGTTGTCAATAATTTTCAAGTAGAAACGGTACTGAAAAATGGGTTGTTAGGGTTCAAGGAAAAAAATAATCAAGGATCGTCACGTCATCTCTCAAGATATAAAATATCTAGTAGGGTTTTGTGATATATACCCTCTAATATATTCATTATTGTATGTATACGCAAATAAAATTCCTAATCCAATCAAGTTGTAGCACTTATTAAAAAGAGTCTCTTTTATGAATTGATGCACTAAAAACCCAATTTAATACAGCACATTCTTATCCTAACTTAATTAAACAGGTACTATTCATGTCAGAAAATAACATTACAATAATAAACATTAAGCCAGCAGAACCCTAATAGAATAGTTTTTACTTGGACAAATTCTCATTCTCTCATCTTTGAAACTTACCTTTCCCTCTCTATCTTGCCGCGGAAAATGTATAGCCATTGGAAAGTGGGACCACCCCATCCTCAGCCTCTTCTACCAGCTCCCCATTTTCATATAAAAATAAATGCACAGAGGTATACAAATTCTAAAAACTGTGAATATTTGAAAAAGGATAAAACTATGACCATATTCATCGAAATCCAAAAGATTTCAAGATATCAAGGGCGGAAGGAGGGGAGGGATGGATGGGACAAGTGCCCCACCTGGAATTGAGGAAACCTATACATATAGTTCATCAAAATTCTATAGGAGACCCACCTTATATTTGGTAGATAAAAGTTGGGTTTTTTTCACCCAACTAGGTTCCCTTATATTCTATAAATGATATGCTTCCATATTACTTTCTAACAGCCAATATTAGGCATACATTTATTCAAATATTTTCCTGGGCACACATGTTAACTATATGGTTCGCCAAATATTCTTTACTTTATTTAACAAAAGCTTGTTTGTATAACAAATTTATTCATGATGGAAATCCATTCCGATTTAATTAGCTGATGTTCACCGTTTTCTTCCCTATTTGTTATAGCAAGATTGCTTTCACCTATATATCAATTAGCCGGACTGCTCATTGCAGCCTTATTAGTAAGTAAGTTTGATCAATATATATTAATTTTTATCTATTTACTAAACTGTTAGGCTCTTAATGATTGTGGAGTTTGAATTACAATATGAATGCTTTTCCCAAACTAATATAATTTTATAATTATTATTATTATTGATTGAAAGTTTATTACATGTTTAAGTTAAATTATTTTACAACCTTAGAAATTTTAAAAGTTGCATACACATATTGGTTGTAGACATTAGTACCCCACCTGACATTGAGTTCTGGCTTCGCACCTGTATGATATTCTAGGCTCGTTTGGATGAACCAATGTATTTGCACTTTAAAACCGCTATATTCACTCTGTTTTCCTACATATGCATAATATCCTCCATTATCAATTTAGACCTTCTGATGGTCAAACTTGCATCTTCTCACTATTACCACCCAATATGGGGTATTGGCAATGGCAATCAGCTTCCTATATTTTGCTTTGCCATAAGTGGCTTTCACAACTGGCTATATCAATTATCACTACAATATATTCCATCTATACGAAAGTACAATAGTTCTACAATGATTCATAGTGACAACAAACAAACTTGGGGCCGAGAAAATTGATAAATAATCAAGTCCTAAATCATACTTCGTATATCACATATCAAAAGAAAGGAAATGAAATAGACGTGAAACTAAATTTCTGATAGATGGTCATTAAAGCAATGACCCTGTCACGATAAGCTTATTGAATTATGAGGATGTTGGTGTACCTCATGACGTAGAAGAGCACTTCTAGCACCTAATGATGCAATTATAGCACTGACAGCAGCCTCCTCTCGATGGTTCCTAAGTGCAAATAGAGCTCCATATCGCTCATACATACCAAACCCTTCATTCAAGAGAACTTCCCTTAAACCAGGAGTAAAACGTCAATTCAGAAGCTACAAATAAAACTATCTCCAGGATGCATTTATTGACACTTTACCTGAGCTGATCTATTGATGAACAACAGGAAGTAGGCATTGCTGGATCAACTGAAAGGAAAGGTGAGACATCGACTGCTGGTGCCCCTTCACTGGCACTGACATTATTCTGTTCCTTAATGCGTCTGAGAGCTAATTCGCACGTCTCCTGCACCTCAACAGCAGGATCTGATACCAAGCTTTGTTCCAAAAGGGGGATAACGCCCTCCAAACCAATTGCTCCAAGAGCTTCAGCTGCCTGGCAAAGACAAACTTCTTGTAAACAAAGTAGGAACAAGACAGATAAGGAAACCCTGAACATGTAGTATTGATTCAGAAGAAGAGCAACCTCATGACGGACAATGGGATGCAAGGAAAGATCTTTCAGGACTGCCTCTAAAGCAGGAACAGCTTCTGCATCCTGCATTTGTCCCAGTGCAAATGCTGCCTCGTGAGCGAGCAAATTTGAAGGATCCCTTGTAGCTGAAAGAAAAGAAGGATAAGCAATATGCATGAGACAATGAACCATGTTTATATAGACTAAATTCACGTGCACATAAAAATTTGTGCGTATCAAAAAAATCTTTAATATTATTAAAAATTAGATAAAAAGGTATATTATATTATAATATTTTAAATATGATTGGAATATATTTTAATTATAATTTGTTATAAAAAAAAATTGAATTTTGGATATGTGTTTAATTAGATAATACCTTGTAGTTAGTTTAAATATAATTTAAATTTTGAATATATTTTAGAATTTGTTATATGTTCAGGTGGGTTTTAAATTTTTTTCAACTGCGCATAAGAAAACGATAGTTAATTTTTTTTAATTTTTTTATATTACTAATTGATGATATACATACGGCTTGGACGGCTCATTTTTGAGCCGTTTCCAAACTGCATTATAATAGTAACTAGTAACGTGCACGTGAATTGCACGTCCGTATAAAATTTGTTTAAAAAATTAATTTAAAATATGATGGAATATTGCGCCAAGGCTTATAGGACCATTATTGCACCAATCAATCTCAACCACACAATTTTTGGAATCATGTGGTTATAAAGCATGATAACGTGGAAGCAACTTTTGGAATATATAGGGAATGCTTTATAACCACATGATTCCATAACTTGTATGGTTGAGATTGATTGGTGTAATAATGGTGCAATAAGCTTGGTGCAATATCTCGTCCCATTTGAAATTATTATAAATATTGTCGTTCCTAGGAATCGAGCTCAAGCAACTCAGAAAAAAACCTCACCTTAACCACTTGAGTTAGAATTGTTTAGTTGTAAATAAATAATATTAGGTAGTTAAATAATTAGTTATTTGTTAAAAAAATAGTTAGTGGAGTATTTACATACGGCTTAGACGGCTCAATTTTGAGCCATTTTCAAGCCTCATTATAAAAGTAGAGATGAGCCATACATATTTGAGTCTTTCAAACACACCTTACACTTCAAGTTAGCATCACGAGGGCTCGTAAGGGAACATGTTTAGAAAATAAAACTGAGGCTCGAAATTAGACTTCAATCTCCAAATAATTAACTTTTGAGCTTCTCGGGTGGATTTTGGAGTTGGATGAAACTCCAATTCCAAGCACCCTAACATCCTCTAGACCAGAGTTAAAGTAACTCAATCTAATTGGAATTTTGTGAAATTACATCCTAGACTCCATTTCTTCTCTCCTTTTTACAAAATCCTAATCCTAATTCCAAACTCCTACAAGTTTCCCAACTTAAATATAACTTCAATTTTCCAATTGAGTCTCGTCTCGTCTTTTCAAACTCAGTTTCGATTTCCAAATCTAAACTAAATCTAACTTCATTTTAGCAAATGTTGATATCAAATAACATCAAACACAAACTTCAGTTACAAAAGGGTCTTCTTTCTATATAAATCAGACAAAAATCAAAAACTTTGTGAACCTATAACATCAAAATACATCCTTTAAGACTTCAGATTGGTTAGTTCATTCAATTAGTAATATAAAAAAATTAACTATCGTTTTCTTATGCGCAGTTGAAAAAAAAATTCAAAAGTTGCTGCCACGTTATCATGCTTTATAACCACATGATTCCAAAAATTGTGTGGTTGAGATTGATTGGTGCAATAATGGTGCTATAAGCCTTGGTGCAATATCCCGTCCTATTTCAAATTAATTTTTTAAACAATTTTTATACGCACGTGCAATGCACGTGCACGTTACTTGTTACTATTATAATGCAGTTTGAAAATGGCTCAAAAATGAGCCATCCAAGCCGTATGTATATCATCAAGTAGTAATATATAAAAAATTAAAACTTCAGATTGGTTAGTTCATTCAATTTCACAACATAAGCATAAATAAACAAACAAAGTTCTATGAGGATTACTTCAAGTTAATATATTGATTGTGTTTAGAAAGTCTTCTTTCACTTACAACAACAACTCATCTATCATCAATAGATTTTACAAGGTATCACTCAATACACAACATCAGATCGACTAAAATTTATGAAATTATAACATCAAAATGCGTCCCTTAACACTTCAGATTGATTAATTTACACAGTTTAACAAGAAACACATAAATAAAGAAACAAATTTCTACAATCTAACAAAGTTTACAACTTTACTACTGAATCATACAGAAATTTGAGGGGCCTAAGTGGAAATTCGCACCGAGTAGTAGAGCGTTGCGAGGAGCGGAGCTGCGGAGATTGCGGAGGGAGAAGAGTGCTCTGAAGCGCTCGGAGATGGGCTGCTCCCGATCGAGGAGGCGGTCGCAGAGGAACTGCTCCATCTCTGGGGACGATTCGAAAGAATTTTGGCACACCATCTCTCTCCACTGGAAAAAAAACAAAAAACAAAGGAAGCCCTTCCCTAGCTTCTCCCAAACGAGAATTTTGATCGGGAGAGAGACGGATGGTTTATGCGAGTTTGCCAAAAATTGATTGGAGCCCCCATTCTTTGGCATAATTAGAAATAACCTCTCGAAGTTAGGGAAAAAATTACGGATTTGAACCCGACGTGAATCGAACACGCAACCTTCTGATCTGGAGTCAGACGCGCTACCATTGCGCCACGGATCCCGTTGTTAGTCAAATTGTATTAATTAATCCTTGTTGTCATGGTGTGACTTAATAGTTGATACTCGCTTGACTTCGTCAAACTTCATATATACATATTGAATCGGAAAGTTGTAGATCCAATTTCCTCCAACCTCATTTATGGCAGAACCCCTTGGTCCACCCTTTAAAGCATATATATGGGTGGATCAAAGCCATTTCAAAACATGTGCAAGCTGTGTCTTCGCAAAGGTTCCCAAAAAATGTCATGTTCGAAAAAAAAAAAAAAAAAATATCGTACAGATTACTTAATATAAAATATCTATTTTTATATTTAGGCTTCTTATAAACTACAATAACAAAAAAATGTCTTTTTTTTCAGAGTGGTTAAAAAAAAAAAAAAAAAAATTTGGTACACGATCCTTAGAATGTCAAAAACTGCTCTGGAACAGATATACATTTAACAGTAATAAAAGTAGATTGAGAAACGAAATCGAACTCAATAATGAAGGGGGTCGAATGTAAATTTGTCACTCCCCGTTCTCAATATACGTATTTTGAAACGTATTAATTCTCGCTTGCATGTTATTTATTTGGTTGCATGAAACTAGACCCATTCTTTGGTTTGTCTTTGCTCTTTTTTTTTTTTTTTTTGTTAGTTTGGTCATGAGTTGAACCCATAGTCTAAACCTCAAACCCTAGCTATATAACCCAACTTCTTTCTCTCTCCCTCTTCATTTTTTTTCTCTCTTAGGTTTTTTCCTTCCTACATAGGCAAGTACACTTTGCATGAGAAATGAAAAAAATCTCCATATTATTAATCTATTATGTTTATTGTGTGATTTCAAGCATGTTTAGAACTTAGTATTTTCGAATTTGATAGATGGAATGGTGTAGATCTGAATTTTTATGAGTGTGGGTGTTCTTGAGTTTTTCTTGGTTTTGATCTTCAAAAACTTATTGTTTTCGAAAACTTGTTGTTCTATGTTGAAGAGCATTTGATTTTGAGTGGTTTAGAACTTTACTTTGCCGAATTTGGACCCTAAACGAAGTTTTCATGGAAAAAACTCAACTTTCGGTTTGGAGTTTTCGCCACGGCCAAACTTGTTGTGGAGAAGATGAAGCTCCATGTGCCGAGCATCCAGCATGCATCCATTTTGTTGACGCATAGCTGAATAACACATGCGCTCTGAAACTCGAGCTTGAAAGTCAAAACTTTTGTGTTGTCTCTCCTAGGCGCATGGAAGTCATCCTTGCGGCCATGAGCTATGTGCCCCTTTTTTTTGGACGCATGACTCAGCCCCGCCCCGGTACTTCTTTTGATTGTTTTGTCTTTTTTCTCCTGACACACTTTATTGCTTGTCATATCCATCATTTTAGTCACTTCACTAACACTTTATTTTATTGCCCGTCACTTCGGCACTTGTCCCGAATAGTAGACTTTGCCTCGTCTATGCGCCCTTGACATCATGTGACCCTATGCGCCCATGATCATATGCGTTCCTGACCCTATGCGGCACCCTGAGCATGCGCTTGTTTAGTTCATGCGCCTGACCTTCATGCGTACAACTTCATGCGCGTGTTATCCTTAGCGACCCCCTGCGTGCACGTAGTACTTTCATAATGTGTTTATTTATTTTATTTGGAATGTTTCTTATCATCCTCTATGTGGTTGATCCTGATTATGCTTGTTCTTGATTCTAAGGAAGAATGGACTTAGTAACCAAACCTCGTGCTAGACATGACCATGTGCTAAGATTGGCTATGTACATGGTATGAATATGTGATAGACTGAGATTTTTTGTGTGGACCAAACTGAGTAATAAGTGACTAACAGCTATGTACATGACATAAGCTTCGTGTTACAATGTGATCAAGATTCATGTGACCCAATGTATAATTGGTAATTGGACTCGAATACTGTATCTGTGTTGATACAATTATTATCTGATATCCTTAGCGACTCAAGCGGATTCAAGGAAGACTGCACCATCGCTTAAGTCCCTCTATCTATGTACCGTTCTGAACTAGCCCACTGATTTTGTTGCACGATATTTGACTCCGTGCTTCTGCCCGCATTGAGGCGATAAGTCGAACCTCATCAAGTTCCACGTAAAGCCTGTAAATGAAATCAAAACCCGAATCAATATTTGTTCCCGAATCTGTCTTATTGAATTGCAAGCAACTCAATACCTCATTCCCATTCTGACTTATGTTATGCAACCAACCCAAATGTCTCGTTTCAATCTGACTCAGCGTAATGCACAGAGCGGGACATTACAATTATTGTCTGATATTGTTCATGATCTAATGTGCACCGAGGTGCGACATACCATGTTACGTGTTAAGTAATTTATATTTGGGTTGTGCATCGAGAATGTCTCCAAATTCCTGAACGTGTGATATTATAAATATACTTTTCCCCCAGCACGGACATGATATGCGAATCAAGTACCAAAGCATGGCTAGGATATTGATTTATTGAATATTGCATACACGTTCGGGTTAATCCAGACTGAACTTTCATGGATTCGTATTTAGCGTGCCCGTACTTTGTACGACATCTTAAGAAAAATTCTTATATGGTCACGTCTTGAGATTTCGAACACAATATATGGTTAATTAAGCAACTAAAAGTGGTAGTAACATTGGGAGAGAACGATATCCCGAGATCTTGTCAAAGAACCTTTCCATAGAGATTCATTTTAAGTGCATTGTGGACTGGCCACCACAGATATTGTATACCATCCGCCTTAGTGGAGTGCAGTATCTGACCTATTATAAATAATGTCGAGCCACTATTTCTCTATAGGAACATTGGAACCGCTAATATCGTGATCTAGCGCAGTAGCCCTATGAAAAACTGGTGCAATTCGTGAAGTGTATATTTAATCATCTATTTGGCTCGCTTAGCTCATGTTCGGCAATGGCGTGATCTGAGGATGCCTATTATGCATTATTTTGAGATAATCTTAGAATCCACAAATGGCAAGTCGTACAAGTGATTGACCGATTTTATTAATTGGACTTGGTTGTGATTGTATTATTCTGTTAGTAGCCTAGAAAAATAGACTATCATAGTGTGATGGATTCAACCATTATCCTTGTTTGGTTGTAGGGTTAGGCCTTTGTTCTAGGATATTCCATGGACCTAAGTTATGACACGGAACCTATGCAATATATATTAATTGCTTTGGATTTTTTGTTTTTCCATTTCGTGCTTCTTTGTGGTACTTGCTATTTTGGGTCTAACCCCACTGGTTTTGCATGGCCAGGTTTCGAGCCAGCACCCAAGGATCCAGTGTACTTTTCTCTGACTCATGGCGCATACCAGGAACATGGCCGCCGAGGATAACGAGTGGGTTTCCTTATTTCTTCGCTCGTCGTTGAGCATTTTGCTCTTTTGGGTGTTTAGCCACCAACACCTGTTAGCCGACATGTCTGGACATTTAGTTTATTTTTCATGAATGTATATAAATCATACATCAGTTATAATACTGTCATGTACTCTTGTTATTCCACCAGCTTCTTATTTTGTACAGTTGGTCTCCAGAACATATTGAGAAAGTATTTGTGACGCCTTATTGCTTTATCATATATGCACTATGATTTTTTTTCTTGTTTGATTGATTGAGACATAGATATTTGTGTGACCCTAAGTGACATGATTGTAGCATGCACCCCTTGTCTAGTTACAACCGTGATCGTCGTAACATATAATACCTTGTACGGGGTAGCTAACCGTGTATATCTCTGTATTCTGGTACTGGGGCGTGACAAGGTTTTAGTGGTAGCTTATGTAGGTCTGTTCTTTAGACTTGTGGGGTGTCATGGTCATAGGAGTCTCAATCAAACATGATCCTTCTTGAAATTCTAAAATCGTCATATTCGATACTCAGCTTAAAATTTCCAAATTGATTGCTTTATTTTTTCCTTCTCGTCCTGTACTTGATATTTCTTGTTCTCTTCATTAAGGTTTTCCCTCCCCCAGATATTGCAGCAACAGGGGAGGCAGAGCTGCCAGTGGAACGAGGTCCTGTAGAACCCCAGCCAGGGATTCAAGTTGAGCTAACGATAAGTGCGGCAGAGCAGTAGGCTCCAGATATTCTCGTACCTCCCGCAGTACCGGAAGCACTAGATACCCTGGCCTTGCTAGAGATTATCCGGGGAATGATGGATGCCCAATAATATTAGATGATGGTTCAGCAACAACAATATCAGGAATAACAATGTCAACAGCTCTAACGACGGAAGAGTAGATTCTGGGGCATCTGTTAGGTTTTGCAGACTGAACCCCAGATATTTTGATGGCACGGAGGACATCATTACTACATATGATAGGCTCCATGATATTGAGACCATTCTGGCAGCAGCTAAAGTTTCGGCTGAGGAACAAGTTGACCTAGTTCGCTTATAGCTCCAAGATGTTGCAAGGGATTGGTGGGCCACGATGGAGGTAGGATTGAGGCATCCTATTTCGTGGGACGATTTTAGGACCCAGTTCAGGATGGAGTACTTTGGAATTGTGGCTTAGTGTGAGTTACAACAGAGGTTTACAAACCTCAAGCGGGCTAGAAGGACAGTAAATGGCTATGCGGTGGAGTTTTGTCAACTGAGCAGGTTTGCTCCAACTATGGTACCCACAGAGTTGGAGAGAGCGATGAGGTTCCAGTAGGAACTTCACTTAAATATCTTACATATGGTAGATATGCATGACTATCAGACCTTCAAAGCAGTATTGATAGGGCCAATAGGGATCTCTTAAAGGATGGCATCAAGAAGAGTAGACTGAAAGAGGCCTCATAGACAGAGCAGCGAGGGAGGACTAGTACCAAAAATGTCAGTACTATCCCCTAACATTCACATCCATGACGTGACACAAAGGAGGCTAGTGACCTCGACAGTGATAGCACCTACTCGACAGCAGCAACCGAGGTAGCAACAACGACGAAGAGCGTCGACGAGTTTTACATATTGTGGCAAGGGAGGTCATACCCGGGATATTTGCCGGGCAGCGAATGGACTATGCTTGAGATGTGGAAGCCCCGATCATAGGGTTGCCACTTGTCCAATGATACAGAGGCCAGAAGGGCCACTACAGCAATTTTTTGCATTGTCGGCTCCAAGGACAGTGCAACAAAAAGGACCAGCAATAGTGGTGCGGCCTATAGCTCAGCGTCCGTTGCCGACACAAGCTTAATTATTTCGACAACAACAATAGCAGAAGCAATAGAAACCGCAACAATGACACTAGGAAAGGCAGCAGCAAGGAGCTAAAAAAGGCCAAGGGCAGGCCTTCACCTTATCTTTCGAAGAAGCTATGGCGTCAGGCGACGTAGTGGTAGGTAACATTTCTGTTACAACCTTTCCTACCAAAACATTATTTGATTCTGGAGCTTCGTACTCATTTATATCTGCACTATTAACGACACATATCAGATTAGACTTTGAGACATTGCCAGAGAGACTAAATATACTCACTGGCAATAGGATCGTAAGAGTTAGTAGGGTGTGTCTAGCGTGTCCAGTCATAGTATATGGGCATTTTTTACCTGCAAAGTTGATCGAGTTTCCTATGGATAACTTTGATGTTATCTTAGGCATTGACTAGTTGAGAGATAGTTATTCGACAATAGATTGTCATGAGGGTAGAGTGTTATTTAGAGTCCCTGGTCAAGAAGAGTTTGTTCTTAGCAGAATACCAGAAGACCATCATAAGGAAGGAATCTCAACCGTAGCAACGGAAGAGGACCCGATACCCAAAATAGTTAAAGAATTCATGGGCGTCTTTTTCGACGAGCTTCCCAGATTACCCACAGTTAGAGAAGTATAGTTCTATATAGAGTCAATGCTAGGAGCAAAACCAGTATCCCAGAAGGTATATCCAATGTTACCATCAAAGCTTGATCAGTTATATCAACACGTGGAAGAACTGAAGGAGAAGAAGTTTATTCGGATCAGTGGATCACCATGGGGAGCACCAGCGATATTGGTGAAGAAAAAAGATGGACCAACACGGTTGTGCATGGATTACAGGCGATTGAATGCGGTGATAGTGAAGAACAAGTACCCATTACCAAAGATTAATGATTTGTTTGACCAGTTAAGCGGGGCAAGAGTCTTCTCCAAGATACATCTGCGATCAGGATATCATCATGTGCGAGTTCGGGAGCAGGATATACCAAAGACAATATTTAGGTCACGATATGTGTATTACGAATTCTTTGTTATGTCATTCGGACTGACTAATGCTCTAGCGGTATTCATGGATTTGATGAACCATATTTTTATGCCATACTTAGACTAATTTGTGGTAGTATTTATTGATAACATCCTTGTGTATTCTCGTAATGAGGAGGAGCATAAAGAATATCTCCTCAAACATGTTGGTAGAACCCACCTATCCATTCTAAGTCTAGACTACCAAGTCACGATTTAATTCTAAATCTTCGATCTCAACCATAACTCTAAGTCGTCCAACATGATTCACGTATCCGTTCAGGAACCATCAAGCATGTCTTACTTCATATTCTAGACTAACTTATCCTCGAGACTCTTCCGATTCACTTATATTCTCAAACTTGTCTTATCGTGTTGAACTACAAGTCAAGGCGATCCTTTAATTTGTTACGCTACGGTCTCCCGCAAGTTCGATCATCCACGATGGACGTGATATCACCACGTCAATGCTCCCACGGATAATCATCCTTATCCGGACGTGTCGAACGTGTGAGCATGGACCCACGCTCGCACAAGACAAGAACGTCAAACGATATGGTTATCTTTGAAATTATCAAGATACCTTATCATTACTCTTTATTTCCTCCAAATTATATATTAATCCACCAAGTCAGGTTCATCTAATAATCGTTCATGCCGGGATCATAATTCGTCTAGCCAAATCTTCCAACTTCAATGTTATCGTTCGATCAATCTGTAGTCTATTTCTAGAATTTCTCAAACAACTAAGTTTAAATCCTCTAGCCAAAGTCTATTCACTTTCGATACGTTCTATTTTATCGAGTTCGTCTGAATAATCATTATACATGTTCCCGCGAGTTCGATCATCCCCGCTGGACGTGAAATCACTACGCCAATGCTCCCGCGGGATAATCGTTCTCAACTGGGCCTGATGTCGAGTGTTATCCCTTGAACTCGATTCAAGATTATTCCTTCAAATTCAAGATTAAGTCCATTATCGCTTACCTCAATGATCAAACCACAACATTCATTTACTTGTATCAATCCGTGCTATCTTATAACTATCAATACCATATCAAGTCTATTAATTTGAAACCGTAATAACCATTCTCAAGCTAACTTCTATCGAGCGATATAGTTTTAATCTATTTGATTCAATTCAAAATTGCTCGTACGATCTACTAAGTTTCCTCGACCAAGATGTTGATTACATCACTCTGTATTCCTATCAGATATAAGCCTGATCACTTATTCAACTCATTCTAACTCGTTCGAATCAAATCATGCACGATTGCTTTGAATTTGCTCGAATATTTCTAAGACGATCAATACACCACTCAGGGTTCGAGCTATAATCTACGAATCCTTAAATCGCTTATTCGTTCACGAGCAATCGCATACACCACTCAGGAATCGAGTCATCCAATTAAATCTTCAATCGTATTCGCATATCCAATTCATTCCTTAGAACTCAAATACGATCTCTATGCGTTGCCTCGATAAATTTTAGTCCCATATATACCTTTATTGATAGTCATCCAAGTTAACCATATTCTGTCTTATATATACCGATACGAATATCCGTTCGAACTACTTTTCAATATCCAAGCACGATCCTCTATATTTGCCTTAGCGATAATCTGAGTATCGATTGTCATTCTAAGTCTGACTTATCCTTATCCGAACGATATCTCAATCTCGCTCGCAAACTTGCTCGCACCAAAAGGATCTTGGTGCGCGATACTTAACACAGCTTAGCCGAAAAGGCTGTGTGCATAGCTAACCGTTCAAACGATATTCTATCCCGTACACTAACCCACTTGGTATTTATGTATAGGTATTCAGTTTCGAACATAACTTGATAAATTTAGCACGAGTATATTCCCACAAAGTCTGACACAGGTTGGCACAAAGGCCTTCGCATAACTATCCTGATCAAGCAATCATATTATTCATATGCACTTTTCAAAAATATTTAGACTCATTATATTGAACATTCCGTTGGGACATTGAGAGAGAGAGCGTATGTGCATAACCCACGAATGAGATTTCAAAAACTGAGAAAATTGATATGAAGTCCAAGGACGTAAAGCTGTTCCCTTTGATACCAATATGTCATGCCCCGATATCCCGAAGGATCGGGCATCCCCGCTGGGCACGGATTACCGCGTCAGCGCTCCCGCAGGACGATCGTTTCTATCATGATGTGATATCGTGCGAGCATAAGCTGCATCCGCTCAAGACCATGATCCAAACAGGCAAAAAAATAGCTAAGCCACAGAGTCGCACAGATAGTCCGAATACAGCGAAAAAGAAAACCGAATAGGTGATAGATAACAAGTTCATAGAGTCATCATAGAGAAAGCATGAATAACATAAGTATGAAAGTAAAATAAAACTTTATTTATGATCAAGAATTATTATAAGCGGCGCTAGTCCGAGATTACAAGTCACTCAAGCACTCTCTCTCTCAAAATAATAAAGGCATGCCAAGTGGCTTACAACATAGAAAGATACATATACGGTATTCCAATATTATATCTTGTATATGTGCTTCAGCTCCAGATGCAACACTCCAAGGCTACGTCTTAGCGCGCACGAGAGGACACTCCGTACCGAACGAGGTTCTCCCACACCCTGTAAGCAATTTGGTGGGTTATCAGTACATGAATGCACTGGTGGGAAGGCTTCTCACCCGTTCGACGAATCCAAACACATTTAATTAGTTATGTGCACTCTATCATTATTGTCTTTCTAGTCTTTCCTCAGAATTAGTTTTATGACAAAGATGTAAACCCTAACTCATGTGGCAGTGCGTCCGTACGATATAAGAGTAATACGGCAATGTCACTCCCCAGTCCCAAAATACGTAGGACTAGGAATACGTAACAATCCCAGCCGTATGTATACGAACTCCAATATATGGAAACCATATACACACGTACGCTGTTCATGAATATCCAATCCACCAGTGGTAATATACTGTCACAACAAGTCATAAAAAATCTATATCTCATCCACAGCACAAATAATAAGTAGGAATAAATAGCTGAATAATATCTGAATATCAAAGATGAGTATCTAGTCTGATAGTCGGGTGAAAACAAATCCACTACAGAACGACTATACTAAAGTAGCAACAAGGATCTCTAAGCAGTGGTAATAAAATCACAGATACTCCGAAGGTAAGACCTCCTCAGTCTGGTAAGTAGTGTCAGGTCCAGGTCCGTACTCCTGCGGATACTCCTGCTCATCCATATCTGGAAAGGGACCAGGTCCTCAGAGGGACGTAATAAGATACATATAAACATGCCAATAAAGTACTGAAATATAAACATCCAATGGGTCGCCTAACCGTCTAAGTGAATGCAGTTTGAGAACAACTTTCCACCAAGTGGGCTATCTGGCCATATAGTAGGATTGGCATGATTCTCTCGGAGAATCAGGGGCCTACAAAGCATATCGTCTTTTGAACGGCAGAGGCCGCCAAGTAGTATAGGGGTCATCACGACCGCGTATCTCCGGTGGAGCATACGGGTTACATAAAAAGAAAGTGCAAAGGAGCTCAAATATCTTACTTGTTGTTCTTTCCAACCCATGCTCTAAGCATGCCACATTCATGACACGATAAAACCTCTAAATAACTGTCAGGTCTACTAGTATACAAAGTTTCTATCAGCAGTCATCCCTAACGCACGGCCCATACGTACAGGAGGCCAGTCCTGTCACGCAGTCCGTGATCTATATAAGACTCACAACTCGTGTAACAACTGTGTCACGGCCAATGAACCTAATGATGCTCCATAATAATGGGATGGTCTCATAAAGTAGGTCCAAATATACATAAATAAAACCTGATACGACAACATCATCATTTCACCCAAGTTTCCTTGGATGCACAATTTATATAGCAATAAATGAACTAAATAAGCAGAAATAAATTATGCAGACATCATATGAAATGTAAATAATAGTACGATGGCAAGGTATACTTGCCGAAAAAGAGTTTGTATAGTGCAAGCGTCCAATACGATATTTAGTTTTTGTGGAAGAAGTGGGATTAGGGTTTGGGAGAGTTTGTAATATATATAGGGATAAAAAGGCGGTGGGGTAACTTAGTGGTCTCAAAAACCACTGCTGCTGATGTTTCCTTCTTTCTTTGTTTTGGTTTCGGTTGAGGAGAGTTTAGTAATAATAGATATAAGAGGCGGTGGAATGAGATGGCTCACACACGCGGAGAAGGGAAAGAAAAGTTGGTTTTTGCTACTGTTGTTGTTGATATTTCTCTTCTCCTAACGGGTCCGGGTTAGGGCTAAACGGGTAGTGGGTTTAGGATAGAGGGTTTGGGTTTCGGGTTGAGATCCAATAGGAATTATATATATATATATATATATATATATATATATATATATATTTATACACATATCTATACATAAAAAATTCTAAAAATTATATTGGTGCATACCATTAAGCTAGCAACTGTCCAAAGGGTCTCCTACATGGAATAAATTAGGAAAAATTTATAATGGCTCCATAAATCCCCTAATTGCACAAACACCTCAAATAAAAATTAAATAAAATCTATTTTCTCTATTTAGCTCATAACTATTATAAATAAATTAAATAATTAATACGATTTTCAGAATTAGGGGTTTATATTCTACCTAACTTATAAAAATTTCGTCCTTGAAATTAAAACTAAGCCATGGTAGAAAGTCAAGAATGGTAGGAGATATAAATTAACAAAGTAAATTTATACCTTGGTATGTGAATAGGTTCGAAAAATGTTTACACATGTCGTCCTCATGCTCCCAAGTAGATTCTCCCAGCGCGCCATGCTTCCATGCTACGCGGACCAAGGAAATAGACTGGTTCCTCAATACTTTCTCTCGACGATCGAGCATTCCCACGGGTTGCTCTTGATATGACAAGCTCGGTGCAATAGCGATCTCTGAATGGTCGAGAACATGACTGCTGTCTGCCATATATAGCCTGAGCTGCAACATATGGAATACGTTATGTACTCCCTCAAGTGAAGGTGGTAGCGCAAGTCGATATGCCACTTCTCTCACTCTCGCTAGCACGTCAAATGGTCAAATATACCTTTGACTTAACTTGCCACGCCCTCCGAATTGAATGGTGCCTCTGGTAGGCGATATCCTTAAGAAGACATGATCGCCCTCTTTGAACTCCAAGGGACGACGATGAAGGTCTGCACATTATTTCTGTCTATCTTGCGTTGCTCGCAAGTATCCTTGTATCTTCTTAACTGTCTCAACGGTGTTGATCACTAATTCTGGTCCTAGAATCTAACGTTCTCCCACGTCACTCCAATACACATGAGTCCTACACTTTCTTCCATACAATGCTTCAAACGGAGCCATCTGGATGCTCGCCTGATAGCTATTATTGTAAGAAAACTCCAAAAGATGTAGGTGGTCCTCCCATGATCCTCCAAAGTCTAACATACAAGCCCTCAACATATCTTCCAATGTTTGAATAGTACACTCTGACTGCCCATCTGTCTGCGGGTGATAAGATATACTGAACTTCAGACGAGTTCCAAGACTCTCTTGCATGCTCTTCCAAAAGTACGATGTAAAGCGCGAATCCCTGTCTGATACAATGCTGACTGATACATCGTGCAATCTCACGATCTGTCTCATATATAAGTCAGCCAAAGCTTCTATAGATTGGCCAACTTTAAAAGACAATAAATGGGCTGACTTGGTGAGTCGGTCCACTATTACCCATATTGCATCTCTTCCACTTGGACTCTTGGGAAAACACGTGACGAAGTCCATAGTGATGTGCTTCCACTTTTACTCTGGAATCGGAAGTGGTTGCAATAACCCTGCTGTTCTCTGGTGCTCCGCCTTTACTTGCTGACATACCAAATATTTAGCTACAAAGGGAGCTATCTATCTTTTTATTCCATGCTACCAAAAGTGCTGTCGTAAATCACGATACATCTCCGTGCCTCCATGATGAATAGAATATATCGAACTATGAGCTTATGTCATCAGCTCCTGTCGAATATCTCCATTTGGAACATAAAGACGATCACCACATCGTAATATCCCATCATCATGGATGTGTAGTCCTGTCTGCTCTCCGGCCTCTGTCCTTTCTTTTAATCTTCTAAATCTGGCGTCTGTAGGCAATGCTGCATTGATTCTTTCTACTAGTGATGATTGTACTTGCAAGTTGGCTAGTGTCCCGTCTGCTACGGGTAATATCACTTTAATGCCAAGACCTTGCAAGTCCTTCAATAATTCTCTCTGTGTCGTCAATAAATAAGCTGTTGGCTTCCGGCTTAATACGTCTGCTATAATGTTAGCCTTACCTGGGTGATAATGTAGCTCTATCTCGAAATCTTTCATCAACTCGAGCCATCGACGTTGCCTCATGTTTAACTCCTTCTGCGTGAAGATGTACTTTAGGCTTTTGTGGTCTGTATAGATTTTCATTCGTTCCCCATATAATTAATGTCTCCATAGTTTCAGAGCAAATACAACGGCTTCAAGTTCCAAGTCATGAGTTTGATAGTTCTTCTTATGTACTCGTAACTGCCTAGATGCATATGCAATCACCTTGCCATGCTATATCAATACGCATCCCAAGCCTTTTCCTGATGCGTCACTGTAGATCACATAGCCTCCTGATCCTGATGGAATAGTCAATACTGGTGCTGAAGTTAGTCGCTTCTTCAACTCCTCGAAAGTGGCTTGACACTCGTTGGTCCATATGAACTCTTGATCTTTGCAAGTCAACCGAGTCATAGGCGTTGCTATCCTTGAGAAATTTTCCACGAACCGTCGGTAATATCCTGCAAGTCCAAGGAAACTTCTCACCTCCGTTGCTGATTTAGGAACAGGCCATGTCTCGACTGCCGAGATCTTTTCTGGATCAACAAAAATGTCATCTCCTATAACAACATGTCCAAGAAATAAGATTCTGTCCAAGAAGAACTCACATTTACTGAGCTTTGCATATAACTGCTCTCTTCTCAAGGTCTCTAGAACAATTTGCAGGTGTTTCTCGTGCTCCTCGTGGCTCTTTGAATAGACAAGTATATCATCTATGAAGACGACCATGAACTGGTCTAAATACTAATGAAAGACTCGATTCATTAAGTCCATAAAGATAGCTGGAGCATTGGTTAATCCAAATAGCATGACCAAAAACTCATAATGCCCATATCGTATCCGGAATACGGTCTTCGGGATGTCCTTCTTCCGTACTTTCACCTGGTGATATCTCGATCTTAAATCTATATTTGAGAACATCTTGGCTCCACTAAGCTGATCAAATAGGTCATTAATGCGTGACAGTAGATATTTATTCTTCACTGTCACTGCATTCAAGGCTCTATAGTCAATGCACATACGTACTGACCCATCCTTCTTTGGTACAAACAACACCGGTGCTCCCCATGGTGATGCACTTGGTCGGATAAAACCTTTCCTTTCTAGTTCTTTCAACTGTGTCTTCAGTTCATCCATCTCCTTCTTCGCCAGTCTATAAACATGTGATGCTATGGGTGCTGCTTCTGGTATCAATTTAATTGAGAATTCTACGTCTCTATCTGGAGGTAGTCCTGACAATTCTTCTGGAAAGACGTCTTAGAATTCTGAAATAATAGGATGATAGACAACATCGTCCATTGCGAGCTATATACCATCAAGGATTTCTGTGGATCCTCGTGCAAACTCAAGTTCAGGCTGGCCTGGTACTTTAAAAAAAATGCTTCCTCCAAAGCAATCGAAGAAAGCGTGGTACTTGCTTAGCCAGTCCATTCCAAGCACAATATCAAAAGTTGGCATAGGAAGGACTAAGAGTCGGACATTCATCTCTCTGCCACGTATCACTATAGGACACGATCTACAAATTCTACTAACAAGTACATCTCCTCCTTCGGTAAGAATTATAATACAACTAAGTAAAGATGTGGAGGCAATGTTGTGTTTGGCAATAAATCTAGATGATATGAATGAGTGGGTGGCTCCCGTATCAAACAATATCACAGCAGGAAAAGTAAAAGCAAGAGTGATACCTGCTATAACATCAATCTCATGATTCATGTGATCCACTTCCATTGTAAAAGCTTGTCTGTTTCTCTATGGTTGTCCCTGTCTAGCCCTCGTGAATTGATCCTCCTGTGCAGGTAGCGGTGGTCCTCGGTGAAATCCCCCTGCTGCTGGAGGTCGAGGTGCTCCTGGTCTCATTATTTGTTGAGCTGGTTTCGGTGCTGGAAGCGCTAGCCTCTGTGCTGACGGTAGAAGTGTCAATGCTTGTTGCATAGGACAGTCTTTCATCATATGATGTCCGAAACCATATCTCATATATTATCCTAAGCGAGTTCGACAGTCCCTCATAATATGTCCGCATTTTCCACAATAATAGCAGTGGGGCTTCTCTGGGATCTGGTACGGTCCTGCTCTGTGCTGGTACTGCTGTTGCTGAGCTAAAGGACGTCTGATAGGTCCTCCTTATTGTGTTCTTGTTGGTCCTTGCTGCGTCCTCAGCTGACCTCCTTTTTCTCTGCTGATGGTTTCTTGCAATCTGGCTTCTGTCAGTAACTCGGCATAAGAGATCCGGGACTGTGAGCTTGTATAATGTTGGAGCTCCTAAGTCAGTCTGCGATAAAACCTCTTAGCCTTGGCCAAGTTATCTGGTATCAGAGCAGCGCCATATTTACTAAGGCAACTAAAATCAGCATCATACTCGTCCACTGTTCTGTTCCCCTACTCCAGGTAGAGAAACTGATCGTACATTGCATCTCTGACGGTGTCCGGGAAGTACTTCCTTTTAAAGCACTCCAAAAACTGCTCCCAAGTCTGGTATGTACCCAACTGGCGTTCCATGAATTCCCACCAGTGATGAGCATTACCATCTAGAAGCGTCCTTACACCTGTCATCCATAGGTCTGCAGGTAGCTGTGATGCCTCTAATAACTTCAGTGTGAGTGATCCAGTTGGTAGTTTCCTCTGGGCTCTCAATGCCTTTGTACGGCCTCGGGCTTATCTGTACAAAGTCTTTTACTGAACCAAATCTAGCTCGAGGTACTGGAGCTAGTGCTTGAGTTGGTACAGTAGTCTTTGCAGCCATACTTTTAAGTGCTGCTAGGAACTCTTGTCTCTGTTCTGCTGCTTGCTGTCTCTGCTTTGCAGCTAGTATGGCAGCCTATTGTCGTTGTTCCTGTATTATTATCTGGAAGAATTGGAACAGTTATGCCTGGCCATCCTGCATGTCGATGAGATTGGAAGGTTCCTATTAGGTAGAACGGAAAGATCAGATGGAACTGGATTGTGAATTTGTCCATCTGGTCCCGGAAGTCTAGGAATTGTTGAGGTCCCTCCTTAAGTCTGACCATTGACTCCAGGAGTTGTGTCGCCATCGGTGACAGTACATCCATTATGCATATCCATCTCTCTACAGGTGATGTACACAACAATTAAACGAAGTACATGAATCAAACAGGATGCAAGCATTAAATAGAATGTAGAAGCATGAAATATGCTGGGGAATTACCCGCGTAAAATAGAGATTCAAAATTGTCGGCGTAAAAACAGAGATTCAAGGAAGTTTGGTGTAAAATAGGGTTTCAGAGTTGTCCGCGTAAAGCAAAGAATTAAGGTAGTTTTGGCGTAAAGTAAGACTTCAGAATTGTCTGCGTAAAAGTCTGCGTAAAAAAGTCTGCGCATAAAAGATCTGCTCGTAAAAGATCTGCTGCGTAAAGTCTGCGTAAAAAGTCTGCGCATAAAAGATATGTGCATAAAATTTGCGTAAAAAGATCTGCACGTAAAAGATCTGCACGTAAAAGATCTGCTATTCTTCCGGTATAAAATCTAAAATACGTTATTTTTAATGTAGCATAAAGTTTGTACGAGGAACTCTTCGTATTCCTCGGATGAATTTGTCAGACAAATCAGTGAACCTGACATCTGACAAAAGTATTGCACGATGATCGAGAGGACGGCTGTGATGATAATTTTACACAGAGACCCAGGTTGTCGTTTAGTGATATATTTGATACAAGTCATTTTTACGCATCCAAAAGGAAAAATGGAGTCTTCTGAATACACTGCCTACAAAAATGAGTTTTTACGCTCAAGATGAGACAAAATCAGACGCCACGTCAAAAGTTGTTTCTTGTACAAAGCTCGAGGCATATCTCTGTATTTAATGCACGAGATTTGTTCTAATTGGTTATGACTTGGAAGCTAAGGCTGTGACAAATACGCTCACATCACCATCCTTATATTTTATGCCAATTAGGCTACTTTACGCTGGTTATCTATTATTCATGAACCATCAAGTTTACGCAGGGGCAGTTACCTACGTGGCTTGAATGCCATGATCTTATAAAGGGATACGTGTCATATGCAAATTGAATGTGGGTAGCAGTTGTCATAACCGCAGCGTAAAGGAGGCAATCTTCTTCATAGTTTGGCTTTTTACGCCAACCAGGCAGTCATTTGGCTTTTACGCCAATTACAGTCATTTGGCTTTTATGCCAACAAGGGTAAAGGGTCTTTGGCATAAACTTTGGTTATCCAAACAGAGGATAGTTGAAAGGAAGAATGAGGTTTTAGTCAAGCATGGATGAGTTCCTTATACTCTATTCCTATACGCAGGCTTGTTCGATACAGTTACGTAACCGAGATAATATATTCTTGACCTGCATTGTCCACCACCAAAAATATGTCACGCCCTAGTCCCAAAATACGTAGGACTAGGAATACGTAACACGCCCAGCCGTATGTATACGAACTCCAATATATGAAAACCATATACACACGTACGCTGTTCATGAATATTCAATCCACCATTGGTAATATACTGTCACAACAAGTCATATACAATCTATATCTCATCCACAGCACAAATAATAAGTAGGAATGAAGAGCTGAATAATATCTGAATATCAAACATGAGTATCTAGTCTGATAGTCGGGTGGAAACAAATCCACTACAAAACGACTATACTGAAGTAGCAACAAGGATCTCTAAGCAGTGGTAATAAAATTACAGATACTCCGAAGGTAAGACCTCCTCAGTCTGGTAAATAGTGTCAGGTCCAGGTCCGTACTCCTGCGGATACTCCTGCTCATCCATATCTGGAAAGGGACTAGGTCCTCAGAGGGACGTAACAAGATACATATAAACATGCCAATAAAGTACTAAAATATAAACATCCAATGGGCCGCCTAACCGTCTAAGTGAATGCAGTTTGAGAACAACTTTCCACCAAGTGGGCTATCTAGCCATATAGTAGGATTGGCATGATTCTCTCGGAGAATCAGAGGTCTAAAAAGCATGTCGTCTTTTGAACGACAGAGGCCGCCAAGTAGTATAGGGGTCATCACGACCATGTATCTTCGGTGGAGCGTACGGGTTACATAAAAAGAAAGTGTAAAGGAGCCAAAATGTCTTACTTGTTGTTCTCCCTAACCCATGCTCTAAGCATGCCACATTCATGACATGATAAAATCTTTAAATAACTGCCAGGTCTACTAGCATACAAAGTTTCTATCAGCAGTCATCCCTAACGCACGGTCCATACGTACATGAGGCCAGGCCTGTCATGTAGTCCGTGATCTATATGAGACTCACAACTTGTGTAACAACTGTGTCACGGCCAATGAACCTAATGATGCTCCATAATAATTGGGTGGTCTCATAAAGTAGGTCCAAATATACATAAATAAAACCTGATACGACAACATCGTCGTTGCAACCAAGTTTCCTTGGACGCACAATTTATATAGCAATAAATGAACTAAATAAGCAGAAATAAATTATGCAGGCATCATATGGAATGTAAATAATAGTACGATGGCAAGGTATACTTGTCGAGCAAGAGTTCTGTATAGTGCAAGCGTCCAATACGGTGTTTAGTTTTTGTGGAAGAAGTGGGATTAGGGTTTGGGAGAGTTTGTAATATATATAGAGATAAAGAGGCGGCGGGGTAACTTAGTGGTCTCAAAAACCACTGCTGCTGTTGTTTCCTTCTTTCTTTGTTTTGGTTTCGGTTGAGGAGAGTTTAGTAATAATAGATATAAGAGGCGGTGGAATGAGATGGCTCACACACGCGGAGAAGGGAAAGAAAAGTTGGTTTTTGCTACTGTTGTTGTTGATATTTCTCTTTTCCTAACGGGTCCGGGTTGGGGCTAAACGGGTAGTGGATTTAGGATAGAGGGTTTGGGTTTCGGGTTGAGATCCAATAGAAATTATATATATATTTATACACATATCTATACATATAAATTTCTAAAAATTATATTGGTGCATACCATTAAGCTAGCAACTGTCCAAAGGGTCTCCTACATGGAATAAATTAGAAAAAATTTATAATGGCTCCATAAATTTCCTAATTGCACAAACACCTCAAGTAAAAATTAAATAAAATATATTTCCTCTATTTAGATCATAAATATTATAAATAAATTAAATAATTAAACGATTTTCAGAATTAGGGGTTTTACAGGTGATACTTACGAACTTACCATTCGTCCTTCCGTGTCCAAGGTAAACCAAGTTAAATCGAGAACGAATATATATATATATATATATATATATATATATATATATATATATATATATAATCAAAGAATCACATAAGCAAACACGTGTCATGGGCGTGTTTCTGACTCAGGTGGATGATGTTACTCGAATTACTCAGAAGTGTTACAGAATCTACTTTAGAATATAAGCTTTTATGTTTGCACGGGTCTAAGGGGTAGTGGAGTAATAAAATCGTACATGGGCATATAGGTCGACGCATAAGGAAAACCCAAATTAAGTTATTTCTTTTCCATGTTATAGACAAGCAATACAAGATGGGATTATTCTCTTAGCTAGGTGAGTTGTATTCTTTATTAGCATAGAAGAGGTAATTCTCCTAGCGACTAGCATATATTGTCTATATTTTTAAGTGTGTATCCAATCCTCTCGGTCATGAGAGCAGTTATCGTAGTCGTAGCTCTGCCCTGAAGAGCAGCTAGCAGCTATCGAAGCTATGAGTCCCGAAAGCGTAAAGTTCTCTATCAAGGTGAAAGGACCCGACTGCTAATAATAAGTAGCAAGGGCACAAGAAATCCATCCACTTTCTAGAAACCCATATTTTTTTAATGAAAATTGGATTTCCCCTCTAAGCGACTGGCCCAGGCTAAGCAAAAGACAGGTTTATCGTTGCCACCCACCTTAGCGATGATTCACCTCGGTCGAGCGATACTCCGAGCGCGTCTTTGAAAGTCTAAGTCTGAACTCCTGAAGGGCCAAGTATAAATTATTTGCCTCAAGCGAGTCTTATTGCCGAGCAAGGCAGGTCTCGTCTCTCCGCTTGAGCGAAATGGATCGTTACACATATTACCTCTGGACTATTGTCCTAACATTTCTTCCCGGCCGAGTTTGCCATATCCATATTACCTCTGAGCAAACCTCCCGGGTTTGGATATCGATTATCACGTCCACATTACCTCTGATATTGGTTGTCAGCTCAACTTATCACCCATACTTAACTCTAAGTACGCCAGCGGTGTTAAGTCCATAAAACCTACTACATCCATATTACCTCTGGCAGAGCTTGTCTCAAACCTATTACTTGCACTTAGGTGCGCAAGAAGTAATGGGTCCACAAAATTTATCACGTCCATATTATCTCTGATAGGGCTTTGTCTTAATCTTATTACTTACACTCTCGTGCACAAGAAGTAATAAGTCCACTAAAGACTCCCTAGTGGGATGTCCTTAATGGAAGCGAACTGTTTATATCCATATCACCTCTGAACTATGAGCTGCCCATGATTACCCATCCAAAGAAAACAACCACGTCCATATTACCTCTGGCTCGTTTCCTTTTTCTTCTACAAAAATACCAGGATTGTACCTAACCTCTCGATATAACTATCGGTCGGCTCACGTCCACGTTACCTCTGAGCTATCATCCTCACATCCTCCCAAGTAGGGTTTGCTATGTCCTTCTTATGTCACGCCCCAGTCCCAAAATACGTAGGACCAGGAATACGTGACACGCCAGCTACGCATTCGACCAGACTCTGGTCTGACTCGATTACGTATAAGCTGTAATATAAAGGGCATAAACTAGATATCCCATAAATGTAAACCTCTATGTCTCAATCCACAATATAAATCAGTATACAAGAAAGAGCTATATGTGCTAGAGTCGGCCGCCCAATAACACACTAACTCGAATAGACTCGAGGAGAAGTATGAGTCTATAAAAACTAGGCTACAACAGCAGATGAAATAAACAATGTAAAATAACTACAATGCCGGTAGATATAATGTGAGTACCTGGTACCATGCCCGCAAGACATGCAACTTCAACAGCAACTCCAAATGCTCCGTAATCATCTATGCTACAAAACTGGCAGGGAACCAGGTCCTCAGAGGGACGTAACAAGGTACAAAAATACAACATGCCAAGTAAACGGAAAGTACAAGTGCAACAACATAGTACTCTATCATAACCAAACAAGTGTGACACAGTTTAAAGATAATGTTCGACGCGTGGGCTTTCTAAAATAAAACCGTAGCTCCGGACACGGAAACTGTAACACCCCGTTCTGCTCAAGCGGACTGCCGACTCAAACGGCAATAGTGCAGCTGTCCCGACCCGCTTTGCCTCGATCAAGAAGCAAAGGATATCCAGACTTGCCCCTACAGGAATTCAGCTTAGGCTTTCAGAGGCTCGCTCAGACGTATCGCTCTACCGAGGTGAATCATCGCTAAGGTGGGTGGCTACGGTGAACTTGTCTTTGCTTAGCCAGCACACATAAAATCTGGAATATTCATGCTAGTCGCTAGGTGATTCACCCCCTGCATGCTAATAAATCCAACGCACCTAGCTAAGGGAATAATCCCAACTTGTATTGCTATGCTAGAACATGGAAAATGAAATACTGCTTATATATGTTCAGACCCTCGCATGCTAAGTCCCTAACGGTTTCACCTCTCGGCTTACCTTCGGGTCCGAGCAAACGTGCCTGATTATGTTCCTTAGAAACGCATGCTTGTCTGCTTGTAATGTTGCCATGTTTTCATCCAAACCCCGGAAGACTACTACGTAGTCGTTCCGTGCCTGAACGAACCTGCAAGTATCCAGGATCATTAGGTCGCCAAGGCAATCCCTGAACCAGGGGCACGCATCAGGGTAACGAATACTGAACGTGAATCCTTTAACGTGACAACTGAATGATAATCACATCAAGTTTATGTCTTAACGAGAATCACGTCACGTAACGAACGAATCTCAGCTCTTGGAGCAAACGCTCGTTCAGATCACGAATCAATGGATTATCATTCAAGTTGTGGATTAAAACTGACCCTGACCTGCATGTCGCGGACAACTTGGAAACAAGGTTTAACGGTTCCACGGGCGGTCACCGGGGCACTGGGACTATTCCGATCCGGATGGAACATCACGATAGTCTCACGTGCGGACAGGATGGTCTGCAGCCAACAACGAATCTTTGTTGCTTTCCATCCTTGTTCAAAGACTAAACGGTCCTTTATGGCTATGCCAGCGACTAACGTTCATATAGATAAGTCATCCTCGCTTAGCGGCTATCCGCGTGATAGTCATTGCATCGCATCAAGAAACAACTGAACACCGGAACGATCATGTTAAAACGACCATAATGCTTGCATATGCTTGCCTCCTGAATGTTATACTTGCCCGTGCTTGAATTAACAATGTTGCCTAAATGTTTGCCTTGGACAGGGAAGGAGAAATGGTAAGTTGGTAAGTCTCTCCGTGTTTCCTCAAACATCGCACGGCGCACTGCCCGACACGTTAGGCTATTCAATATTTGCATGAAACTGATCCTAAGGCAACTAGAAAGACAACTTAATAGTTGTGCACGGAACTTATATTACGTGTTTGGATTTGTCGAGCGGGCGAGTAGCTTCCCCACCAGTGCATTCAATGTACTGATAATCCACCAGTTTGTATGCAGGGTGCGGGAGAACCTCGTTCGGTGCGGACGCCTCCTTCGTGCGTGCTAAGGCCAGGAGTTTCCTCTGAAGCCTTGCAACGGTGCGTCCGGAACAGAAGCACATATACAAGACATAAGTTGTGAGCGTCGCCTGACCATCGCCTGTACAATCATTCCACAGTTGTAGCCACTTGGCACGCTTTACGTTTCAGAGAGAGAGGCTTGAGCGACTTGTAATCTCGGCTATACGCCGCCTGTAACACAAGTTCATATCAATAAAAGAGCTTGTTTTACTTCAACTTGTGTTTCAATGCTTTCGCTATATTGTCGACTCAGTGAACCTGTTACCAAATCGCTATGCGTTCATGACTTCGCTGCACTCGGACAATCTGTGCGACTCTGTGGCTTAGAACTCTTGCCGCCAGCCAATGAACCATGGTCTTGCACGGGCGTGGATCACGCTCGTGCGGCATCACGCCAGGATGGGTTAAGCGATCGTTCCGCGGGAGCGCTGGCGAGGGTGATTCCCGCCTAGCGGGAACGGACGATTTGCCTGCGGGAGATCGGGGCGTGACAGAAACACACGGCACGTACCGCAGCTCCGGGCAAGGAGTCACACGGGTGGTACAACTACTCTAGATACAGGATCACTACAGAAATAGTATATATATATATATATATATATATATATATATATATATATATAAGCGCGTACAGAGTAGCCCAAACGTCTAGTAACTGTCTTCCCCTTCCCAAGTGGTCAACGATTGTGCGCTGAACCTGAACCTCTATCTAACAGTCTCGACACACGGAAGATAACTCAACAGACGCAACCCTAAGGTTGTCCCAATCTCTGGTCATGATGTTAGTATCAGGATACAGGAATCTGGTATGATCATAGTGTATGAGTGTGTCCCGGGGTGTCGATATACTCAGGTACGTATATCGGGATACTACGAAACATCCAACAATTCTACTAAGGCGTTACGACGTACGTCTTCACCCGGTTGTGAACCGGTCGCGAAGTATCGAACGTCAACATAACTACGTGCACAATGTACATAACGAAACAATAAATATCTGTAAACTAAAATACAGGGTGGCAAGGTACACTTGCATGTACGAGGCTGCTGATGACGGGGTTCCGGTACCGCGTCCAAGTCCTCAGGTCCCGCAGTACCTAGAGATGAGATACAAACCAATAATCAAAGTCTATTCCACGACAGACAGGGATGCTACACACATCAACACCTAAACTCAGTCTCTGACTTAAATAGTTAACTACTAATTTTATAGTCCTCAATCTCTGATCCTTGATCCGAACAATACCTATCTCAAAATCAATCACCTGTATAATATCATCTGACCCAATCCTCAATTACGATATTCGGTTAATCACCCTGATCCAAACCTCAGTTACAAGTTAGAAGACACTAAGCTAGAGTGTTATATCCATTACGATCAATCACAGTATACTATCATCAGACAATCCTCAATCTTATACCTTACCAAGGTGTTTATCAGTATCTCCAGCCATGATCAATCCTCTGGTTTTCTTCTTCCGGTGTTCACAGACGTGAGTATGTACATTGAATTATCATCCTCCAATTAAATAACTAACTTATTAATTAAACCCTTATTTATAACCAATCATTTAAGTACTCCACCCTTCTCACTTATTCATAGTTCATAATTTCCCATTTGTATTCTTCGATCGAGTTCGTCATTAATAACGAATCCTCAAATAATGGACTTAAGGTTAACACACAGTATTTTGTCATAATTTACCAACCTTTAGGTATTGCGTCATATACTAAATCAATTGAGCACATTTCATATGACATTATGTATAAGGCCCTAAACTCACTTTCATTTATCCTCAAACCCTAACTCCTTGTATATCCATAAATTCAATTTTAAGTACTTATGTAAATAACCCTAAACACTGCACCATTTCTCTTATTAGATCCTTAATACTACACTAACTTACACATAAACAACCATATAAATGTATAGAGAGGGGAAGAAGTTTACCTCGGCGATGATTGTGATTGAAGGTGAGCAGGGGTCTGGCTCGTGGAGGTGCAGGTGGTCGTGGAGGTGCTCAACATCTGACCGTGGTGGAGGGTGAAGCTAGCGGTGGTTGTCGGCTGAAGATGGAGATGGTGGTAATGGCGTATGGTCGAGGAGTCACTAGAAGTGGAGGTGGTCGTGGTGACGTGCGGGTGGTGGTGGTTGTGGATGTGTTTGGCCGGAGCAGCGTGGTGCACGGTAGCTGGAGATGCGGGTGGTTGGCTCCTCGCCGGAGAAGAAAATCGGTGATGGCCGCTGGATGGGTGGCAGCGTTGTGGCGAGGACAGCAGGCCGACGGATGGAGGAAGAGCAGTGCTCGACCGCCGGGGTATTGGTGGTCGTCCTGGGTAGCAGCCACAGCCGGGGGTATAGCCGGAGCTGCCGCGGGGGAAATGATTGGACTAAATGCGGGGGGGGGGGGGATTCGTGTTTGGTGGCAGCGGCTGCCGGGACGGAACAGCCACGCCGGAGTATGTGGCAGTGAGTGGCCGGCTCGCCTGTGCAGAACTCGCGGGGTGGAGGAAGCTCGCCAGTGCAGTCGTCGGTTGGCCGGAGAGGCCTCGGCCGGGGTGCTGGCTCGTCGTGGGAAGCAGCGGCTCGGGTGGCCGGATTTAAGGCCGGAGTAGCGGGGTTCACCGGGTGGATGCAGGCTCGAGCGGGTGGCACTGATGACCGTAGTAGCAGCCGGAGAACAGCGGCTGCAGCGCCGAGCTGCGGGGGTGCAGGCTCGACGCGGGGACAGCGTCAGAGAGCAGCGGTCCGCCGGAAGGGGGGCCGGCCGAGCAGATGACTTGGTTTTAGAGGAGAAGAAAAAGAAGAAAGGAATGAGAAGAAGAAGAAGAAGGAAGAGGGAAGAAAAAAATTTCTTTTGGCTGTGAAAGAATGGAGGGAGGAGAGAGAGAGAGAGGGTGGGGTTTCCTAAATATGGGGATTAGGGCCTGTTAGGGATGTGTGCATTGAAGTGACATTATATAGGGGATGTGATGTGGGATTGTGTGGTCAGGATTTGTCCATTTCAAATGGGTGGATGTGATTACATATGAAGAAGTAAATTCTTCATCCAAATGAAAAGGAGGGGGGGCTTGACTTGGTCAAAGGATGGTAGGCTCTCTATTTGGTCATGGCCAATAGGGTGAGGGCACCTAAATTAAATAATTGCAACTTAGCCACTTAAATTCGGAAAATTGCACGAACACATAAAATAACACAAAAATTATGGAGAAAATTGTGTTTAGTAATTTTTATGGTGAGGGGGGTGTTGTGCGTTAGGCACGGGTGTAATTAAAATGGCATTGGGATTAATTAAGGATTAAAAATAGGATTGATAAAGTTGGTATCCCCGATTTAAATAGAAATAATATGTCCCGTGAATTTAAATTAAATGAGGGCACTTGCGGTCAAAATCCGAAAATAACGCAAAGGCCAAAAATGGTGGGGGCTTGGAGTCAGTCTTGGACCCTTTAGTTGGTCCGGCTCAACGGATTAAGTTGGTATCTCAAAAAATTTGGGTAACGACACAGGTGTCCGACACGGAATTAAATATGGGTTACGATTTTTGAAATATTGCGCAATTAATCTAGAGCACACAAAAACTGATTTTAAAAGACGGAAAAGTCCAGTGCCTAATTTGGCGAGTCAAGTCGAAAGTACAATAGTCCGATGGAATTTATGGGCTGATATTGGGCTCCGAATAATCAAGCAATGATAGGGCGCGCCAAGGGTTTAATTAATGAATTAAATACCAGATAAACTTATCTCTACTCTAAACCTCGACATCTGCTACCAAAAACCAAAATTTTCTAAATCCTCCCTAACTATCTACAGAATAAATCGAGGGGGTTTACATTCTTCCCAACTTAAAAAAATTTTGTCCCCGAAATTAAAAGTAAAGCACGATAATATCTAAAAGAATTTTAAAACAACTAGTAATCAAATGCCGTACATAAATTCGTACCTTGCTCCTCAAATAAGTACGGGAATCGCTGCCGAATAGAATCCTCGCGCTCCCAAGTAGACTCGCCTGGTGAATGGTGCTTCCATGCCACTCTGACCAGTCGAATCGTGTGCCCTCTCAAAGTCTTCTCGCTACGATCGGGGATCTCAACTGGCTGTTATACGTAAGACAGACTGGGCCCGACTGTAATCTCCGAATGATCAAGCACGTGGCTAGGGTCTGCGACATATCTCCTCAGCTGCGATATGTAAAATATGTCATGTACTCCCTCTAATGATGGAGGTAATGCAAGACGGTAAGCCACTTCGCCAACTCGTTCCAAAATGTCAAAAGGCCCGTGTACCTCGGACTCAGCTTGCCTCTGCCTCTGAATCTGATGGTACCACGAGTAGGTGATATCCTAAAAAATGCATAGTCACCCTCCTTGAACTCCAATGGTCTGCGGTGCACATCTGCTCAGTGTTTTTGTCTGTCCTGTGCTGCACGCAGGTGGCTCTGAATCTGCTTGACCTTCTCCACTGTCTGTGTCACTAGCTCTGGACCAAGTATCTGACGCTCTCCCACGTCACTCCAACAAACTGGAGACCTGCATTTTCTGCCGTACAGTGCCTTATAAGGTGCCATCTGTATGCTAGTCTGGTAACTGTTATTGTAGAAGAATTCTACCAAGTACAGGTGGTCCTCCCAAGATCCTCCAAAATCAATCATGCACGCTCTCAACATATCCTCTAATATCTGTATCGTGCGCTCTGACTGACCATCAGTCTGTGGATGATATGCAGTGCTGAACTTGAGATGAGTTTCTAGGCTCTCCTGCATACTCCGCCAAAATATGACGTGAATCTGGAATCACGGTCCGATATGATGCTGACAGGCATTCCATGTAATCGTACTATCCGCCTCATATACATGTCAGCTAGTATCTCTGTGGATTGCCCAACTCTGAAGGGCAAGAAATGTGCAGACTTTGTGAGTCTGTCTGCGACAACCCAAACTGCATCCTTACCGCTAGGGCTTCGAAGAATTCCTGTGACGAAGTCCGGGATAATGTGTTCCCACTTCCACTCGGGAATGGGAAGCGGCTGCAATAGTCCTGCAGTCCTCAGGTATTCTGCCTTGACTCGTTGACCTACCAAGCATCTTGCTACGAATCTCGTAATCTCTCTTTTCATCCCATGTTACCAGAATTGTTGCTTCAAGTCTTGGTACATCTTCGTACCCCCGGGATGAATGGAATAAATAGAGCTACGTGCCTCGGTCATCAACTCTTGGCGTAGTTCGCCACTCGAAACATATAGGCGATCTCCACACCTCAACGTTCCGTCTTCATGAATCCTGAATCCCATTTGCATGTCAGCCTTTGTCCTTTCTCGCAATCGTCTAAATCTCGTATCTGTAGGCAAGGCTGCCTTGATCCTCTCAATCAATGTAGACTGAATCTCGAGACTGACCATCTGTCCATCCATGCCTGGCAACACAATCTCAATCCTGAGTTTCTGAAAATCCTCTATCAACTGGCGATGAATCATAAAAAAATATGCCATAGGCTTCCTGCTCAAGGCATCTACTACTACATTCGCCTTGCTAGGGTAGTACTGCAAATCGATATTATAATCTGTCATAAATTCTAGCCAGCGCCTCTGTCTCATGTTGAGCTCCTTCTGGCCCTTAGAATACACCAAGATATCATTGATAATTACCACCAAGAACTTATCCAAGTACTGGTAGAAAATATTGTTCCTCAAACTCATAAATACTACTGGCAAGTTGGTTAAAACAACATGACTAGAAACTCACAGTGTCCATACTTCGTCCGAAGAGCCGTCTTCGGAATGTCCTCTCTCCGTACCTTGATCTGGTTATATCTGGATCTGAGATCGATCTTCAAAATACATATGCGCCACTTAGCTGATTCAAATAAATCTTCGATGTGTGACAAGGGTACTTGTTCTTTATTGCTACGGCATTTAATGCCCTGTAATCATTATGCAACGTATCGTCTCGTCCTTCTTTGGTAAAATAAGATGGTTGCTCCCCATGGAAAAATACTAGCCCGACTGAAACCCTTGTCTAAGAGATCCTCTACTAGGGATCTTTAACTCAACCCACTATATCGGTGCTAGTCTGAAGATGAGAGGATAACTGGCTCGGCTCTGGGAGTCCACTCTTTAACAAACTCCATCTCTCTGTCAGGTGGCAGGCCTAGAAGATCCTCTAGAAAAACATCCTCAACTCTGATATAATATGGTGGTATACTGGTTCACCTCCTGCATTGTATACCCCTAAGGTAGCTGAGCACCATACTCCTGGGCTCCCAGAAGTAACTCAAACTCAGGGTAATCTGGTGGTCATAAATAATGTAATCACGTCGACAATCTCGCGTCACGTGGTATTGGCTCAACCAATCCATGTATAGGATAAAGTCATAGTCTAGACTAAACCTCAAAATAATTTCTCCCATTATGTTTCCAACATCAATCCTCAAAAGAAAAAATTTCCTCGACTAACGTATAATTCTCTTCTCCTCAAAGTTTTTCCTAAAATTTTATTCCTCAAATTTCTTCTTTTCGTTATTCATCTCTCCAAGTCACAAGTACAATAATGGTATCACTCAAGTACATACTAGAATTCCTGGAATCCGATCATTATCTTCCAAGTGAGATCCTAAAATTTTTATCTTCTCTAGTCCATAATATCATTCCTGGTATTGCTATCATATACAACCACTAGTTTCCATCGTCAGGCTATGCATTCCCATACATCATTCTAGGTCATGATCATCAATCCTTCTAGCTCCCAGTACTTCCAAGATCACTGTTACCTCAAGCACGGGTAGGGTACTACTGGGTCCAACTCTCTTGCCAACCTTCCATACTAGATCTGGAATCCAAAGAACCCATTAATCTATCCTGATATGGTAACAATCTCCTCAGAGAAAGGTTTACGAATTCGGTCTTCTGCAATCTGATCTTCAATCTTCTTCTGGAGGGAAACATCAGTAACAAACATTCGCTTTCCCGAATAATAGGGGACGAGAAACAAGGATAGCGATATCGACGAAGATTGAACGAATGCAAATTGGAAGTCCAAGGGCGATAATCACATACAAAGAGTTTTTAAAATCGATTATGGATTGAGATCCTATTCAATAATCATAATATCTTTTCCAAATTTGCAGGCTCGCTTGGCACAGTCAGGTGACCAAGACGATTTAAATCGGACCTGCATGGGCCACCACAAATACATATCACGCCCCAGTCCCAAAATACGTAGGACCAGGAATACGTGACACGCCAGCTACACATTTGACCAGACTCTGGTCTGACTCGATTACGTATAAACTGTAATATAAAGGGCACAAACTAGATATCCCATAAATGTAAACCTCTATGTCACGCCCCAGTCCCAAAATATGTAAGACCAGGAATACGTGACACGCCAGCTACGCATTCGACCAGACTCTGGTCTGACTCGAATACGTATAAGCTGTAATATAAAAGGGAACTATCTAGCTATCTCATAAATATAAACCTCTATGTCTCAATCTATAATGTACAACAGTATACAAGAAAGAGCTATATGTGCTAGAGTCGGCCGCCCAATAACACACTAACTCGAATAGACTCCAGAAGAAGTATGAGTCTATAAAAACTAGGCTACAACAGCAGATGAAATAAACAATAACCATAATGCCGGTAGATATAATGTGAGTACCTGGTACCATGCCCGCAAGACATGCAACTCCAACAGCAACTCCAAATGCTCTGTAATCATCTATGCTACAAAACTGGCAGGGAACCAGGTCCTCAGAGGGACGTAACAAGGTACAGAAAAATAACATGCCAGGTAAACAGATAGTACAAGTGCAACAACAGGGTAATCTAGTATAACCAAACAAGTGTGACACAGTTTAAAGACAATATTCGACGCGTGGGCTTTCTAATATAAAATCGTAGCTCCGAACACAGAGACACACGGGTCGGACCGTAGCTCCGAGCACAGAGACACACGGGTGAAACAGCTACACTAGATACAAGTATCACTACAAAATACTACATATATATAAGCGCGTGCAGAGTAGCCCAAACGTCTAGTAACTGTCTTCCCCTTCCCAAGCAGTCAACGATTGTGCGTTGAACCTGAACCTCTAGCTAAAGTCTCGACACACATAATTAACTCAACAGACGCGACCCTAAGGTCGTCCCAGTCTCTGGTCATGATGTCAGTATCAGGATACAGGAATCTGGCATGATCATGGTGTATAAGTGTGTCCTGGGGTATCGATGTACTCAGGTACGTGCATCAAGGTGCCATGAAGCATCTAGCAATTATTCTAAGATGTTACGTCGAATGTCAACACCCGGTTGTGAACCGGACGCGAAGTATCGAACGCCAACATAAATATGTGCACAAAGTACAAAAAGAACAACAAATATCTGTAAATTGAAATACAGGGTGGCAAGGTACACTTGCCTGCGTGCGGCTGCTAATGACGGGGATCTGGTACCGCGTCCAAGTCCTCGGGTCCCGCAGTACCTAGTGAAGAGATACAAACCAGAATTAATAATCTATTCTACGACTCATAAGGCAAGATACTAGAGGGCTGACTACAACTGACTAACGGTACGATAGTCCATCAACTAGTCATCTGTATATTCTCCTCGATCTTAATTCTCCGAAAATAAACTAACATTTCCACCATGTACGATACATCCCGATTAGTTGGCTCCAAGGTCAACTCTATTCTTCTCGAGCACATATTTTAATTAAATTGCTATAAGTTATGTAGAAGCCAACTCTAATTTTTCCATCCAAGTACCACATCTAAATTCATCTTCAAAAAAATATAAGTTACAAGGTCACTACACTAAATAAAATCCTAAAACATGTTAACACAACCTCAAGTCATTTAAGATCTATATTCGCACTAATCATCATTAGCCCTTAGCCAGTATAAACCTTAATCCCGTAGTTCAAATATTCCATTTCGTTAATCATTCATATCATTCGTACATAAATATTAAGATCACATTAACCTTCAATAAACACAACCTCAAGCCAGGTTCACATATATAACCCAAAACCCTAGCTAGCATTTCCCATATATAAACATCAACACATACTAAACCCTAATCACCTATTAAGTACTTCCCACACTAACCATATATGACCACACTATATAATAACAACCCTAGCTAGCATTCACACGTTCTTGTATAATTAAATCCTTTCTAACAATTGTTATTAATTTCTGGAATTAAAACACAAGAGGGAGGAGAGTCGACCTTAACGACGCAACGCCGGGGTATGGCCGGAGAAGGTGGCCGAGGGTGGTAGTGACGTTGGTGGTAGAGATGGTGATCTAGGAGTGAGGGTGGAAAGATGTTGATGGAGGTGGTGAGAACTGGATGCTCGCCGGAGTAGCTGTGGTGCCTGGCCGGAACGGGGGGAAAGATCTGCCCGGCGGGATAAGCTACAGCGGGGGAAGCTATGCGTGCGGCGGCGGGGACGCACGGCCCCGGGGAAAGCGACCGGACGGCAGTGTACTGCGCCGGCGGGATGCTTCAGCCGGGGGGGGGGATCTGCAGCGCCGACGGTCGGGTCGGGATGCTGCACAGCGGGGGAGGGAATCTGCAGCGCCGTCGGTCGGCAGTGCAGTCTGGCGGCGGTCGGCATTTAAGTCCGGCGGCGGAGGGTTGCTGAAGTCGGCCGGAAATAGGCAGGGGTCGGCCGGTTGGTTGATGTTCTTCAAGAGGAAGAAGAGACTAAGGGAGAAGAAGAAGAAAACAATGTAGGGTGGTGAAGTTTTGCATGGGGGTTTTACATGAAGGAGTGAGGAGAGAGAGAGGAGTTTTCCCTTGGGATTAGGGCTGGTTGGTTTTTGTGTTGAGGGTGGGGTGAGGAGTTACTTTATAGGGGTTGGTGAAAGGGGATGGATGGTTGTGATTAACCTATTCAAAATGGATGGTTGTGATTGATCATGAAGATGAGAGGGTTTTCTTCATGAGGGGTGAATGCATGGGTGTGAATGGGACCCCATTTTGGGTCCTCTCATTAGTTCATGGCCAATAGGGTGGTGCCACACAATTCAATAATTGTAACTTAGCCCCGTAAATTCGAGAAATTGTATGGACACATAAAAATGACACAAAAATTTCGGAGAAAAATATGTTTAGAAATTTTTATGGTGAGAGGGTGTTGTGCGTTAGGCACGGGTTTAATTAGAAAGGCATTGGGATTAATTTAGGATTAAAATTGGGATTTACAAATTTGGTATCCCCGATTTAAATAGAAATAAAGTATCCCGCGAATTTAATTTAATTGGGGCATTTGGGGTCAAAATCCGGAAATGACGCAAAAGCCAAAAATGGTGGGGGCTTGGAGTCAGTCTTGGACCCTTTAGTTAGTCCGGCTCAACGGGTTAAGTTGGTATCTCAAAATTTAGGGTAACGACACAGGTGTCCGACACGGAATTAAATATTGGTTACGATTTTCGAAATGTTGCGCAATTAATTTAGAGCACACAAAAATTAATTTTAAAAGACGGAAAAGTCCAATGCCTAATTTGGCGTGTCAGGTCAGAAGTACAATAATTGAACGAAATTTATGGGCTGATATTGGGCTCCGAAAAAATCAAAAAATGATGGGGCACGCCAAGGGTTTTAATTAATTGAGTTAAATATCAGATAATTTATCTCTACTCTAAACCTCGACATCTGCTATCAAATTTTTTCCAAAACCACTCTAACTATCTACAGAATAAATTGAGGGGGTTTACATTCTTCCCAACTTAGAAAAATTTCGTCCCCGAAATTAAAAGTAAAGCACGATATTATCTAACAGAATTTTAAAACAGTCTAGTAATCAAATGTCGTACGTAAAATTGTACCTTGCTCCTCAAATAAGTACGGGAATCGCTGCCGAATAGAATCCTCGCGCTCCCAAGTAGACTCGCCTGGTGAATGGTGCTTCTATGCCACTCTGACCAGTCGAATCGTCTTCCCTCTCAAAGCCTTCTCGCTGCGATCGATGATCTCAACTGGCTGCTCTACGTAAGACAGACTAGGCCCGACTGTAATCTCCGAATGATCAAGCACGTGTCTAGGATCTGCGACATATCCCCTCAGTTGCGATACGTAAAATACATCATGTACTCCCTCTAATGATGGAGGTAATGCAAGACGGTAAGCCACTTCGCAAACTCATTCCAAAATATCAAAAGGTCCGATGTACCTCGGACTCAGCTTGCCTGTGCCTCCAAATCTGATGGTACCACGAGTGGGCTATATCCTCAAAAATATGTGGTCACCCTCCTTGAACTCCAATGGTCTGCGGTACGCATCTGCCCAGTATTTCTGTCTGTCCCGTGCTGCTCGTAGGTGGCTCTGAATCTGCTTGACTTTCTCTACTGTCTGTGTCACCAACTCTGGACCCAGTATCTGACGCTCTCCCACATCACTCCAACAAACTGGCGACCTACATTTCCTGCCGTACAGTGCCCCATAAGGTGCCATCTGTATGCTGGCCTGGTAACTGTTATTGTAGAAGAATTCTACCAAGTGTAGATGGTCCTCCCAAGATCCTCCAAAATTAATCATGCACGCTCTCAACATATCCTCTAATATCTATATCGTGCGCTCTGACTGACCATCAGTCTGTGGATGATACGCAGTGCTGAACTTGAGATGAGTTCCTAGGCTCTCCTACATACTCCGCCAAAAATGTAACGTGAATCTGGAATCACGATCCGATACGATACTGACAGGCAATCCATGTAATCATATTATCTGCCTCATATATATGTCAGCTAGTATCTCTGTGGATTGTCCAACTCTGAAGGGCAAGAAATGTACAGACTTGGTGAGTCTGTCTACGACAACCCAAACTGCATCCTTTTCGCTAGGGCTCCACGAAAATCCTGTGACGAAGTCCATGGTAATGTGTTCCCACTTCCACTCGGGAATGGGAAGTGGCTGCAATAATCCTGCAGTCCTCTGATGTTCAGCCTTGACTTGCTGACAAACTAAACACTTTGCCACAAATTTTGCAATTTCTCTCTTCATCCCATGCCACCCGAAATGCTGTCCCAAGTCTCGGTACATCTTCGTACCCCCGGGATGAATGGAATAAATCGAGCTATGAGCCTCGGTCATCAACTCTTGGCATAGCTCGCCACTCGGAATATATAGGCGATCTCCGCACCTCAATGTTCCGTCTTCATGAATCCTGAGTCCTGTCTGCATGCCGGCTTCTGTTCTCTCTCGCAGACGTCGAAATCTCGCATCTGTAGGCAATGCTGCCTTGATCCTCTCTATCAAAGTAGACTGAACCTCAAGATTGGCCATCTGTCCATCCATGCCTGGCAATACGATCTCTATTCCAAGCTCCTGGAGATCCTCTAGCAACTGTCACTGCGTCGTCAAAAAGTATGCCATTGGCTTCCTGCTTAAGGCATCTGCTACGATAATCGCCTTGCCAGGGTGGTATTGTAACTCAATGTCATAATCTGTCATCAACTCTAGCCAATGTCTCTGCCTCATGTTGAGCTCCTTCTGCGTGTAGACGTACTTCAGGCTTTTATGATCTGTATAAATCTTAACACGCTCACCATAAAGGTAATGTCTCCATAGCTTTAGTGCAAATATCATCGCAGCTAGATCCAAGTCGTGCGTCAGATAGTTCTTCTCATGAACTCTCAGCTGTCTCGATGCGTAGGCTATCACTTTGCCATGTTGCATCAGTACACATCCCAATCCACTCCCTGACGCATCACTATACACTACAAATCCTCCTAATACTGAAGGTAGTGTCAAAATCGGTGCTGATGTCAGACGCTTCTTCAGCTCATCGAAAGTCGCTTGACACTCGTCGGTCCAGATAAACTCTTCGCCTTTACGCGTCAGTCGCGTCATAGACGCAGCTATCCTCGAAAAGTTTTCCATGAACCTCCGATAATATCCAGCAAGTCCGAGGAAGCTCCTAACCTCCGTAACTGATGTAGGGGTAGGCCAGGTCTCTACTGTAGCTATCTTCTCCGGGTCAACTAATAGTCCATCTCCGGTGATTATGTGTCCCAGAAATGGTACTCTATCCAAGCAGAACTCACATTTGCTGAGTTTGGCGTACAGCCTCTCATGTATCAGCGTCTCCAACACGATCCTGAGATGCCTCTCATGCTCCTCCTGGCTCTCGGAATATATCAAGATATCGTCTATAAATACTACCATGAACTTATCTAAGTACTGGTGGAAGACATTGTTCATCAAACACATGAATACTGCTGGCGCGTTGGTTAAACCAAACGGCATGACTAAAAACTCATAGTGGCCATACTTCGTCCGAAAGGTCGTCTTCTGGATGTTCTCTTTCCGTACCTTGATCTGATGATAACCAGATCTAAGATCGATCTTCGAGAATACACATGCACCGCTAAGTTGATCAAACAAATCATCGATGCGCGGTAGTGGATACTTGTTCTTTATCGTTACAGCATTTAGCGCCCTGTAATCGATACACAAGCGTACCGTCCCATCCTTCTTCGGTACAAACAGAATGGGTGCTCCCCACGGAGATACACTAGCCCGTATGAAACCCTTTTCTAAGAGATCTACTTGGACCTTCAGCTCAACCAACTCCTTCGGTGCTAGTCTGTAAACAGGGGAAGTAACTGGCTTGGCTCTGGGAGTCAACTCTTTAACAAACTCCATCTCTCTGTCAGGTGGCAGGCCTAGAAGATCCTCTAGAAAAATATCCTCAACTCTGATATAACATGGTGGTACACTGGTTCACCTCCTGCATTGTATACCCCTAAGGTAGATGGGCACCATACTCCTGGGCTCCCTGAACTCAACTCAGGGTAACCTGGTGGCCTAAAAATATAAATGCAACTACGTCGACAATCGAGTGTCGCGTGGTATTGGCTCAATCAACTCATGCTAGGACGGTGTCATCGTCCAGACTTAACCTCAAAATAAATCCTCCTGTTCTGTTTACCACACGAATCCTTTAAAAGAAAAATTTTCTCCCCTGCCTAAAGTATAATTTCTCTTCTCCTCAAATTTTCCCTAAAATTTTTATTCCTCGAGTTTCTTCTTTTCGTTATTTATCTCTCCAAGTCACATAGTAAAATAATGATATCACTCAAGCACATACTAGAATTTTCTGGAATCCGATTATTATCTCCCAAGTGAGATCCTAAAATTTTCTTCTCCTCTAGCTCATAATCATCGTTCCTGGTATTGTTATCATATACAACCACTAGTTTCCATCATCAGGCTTTGCATTCCCATAAATCATTCTAGGTCATGATCAACAGTCCTTCTAGCTCTCAGTACTTCCAAGATCACTGTTACCTCAAGCACGGGTAGGGTACTACTAGGTCCAACTCTCTTGGCAACCTTCCACACTAGTTCTAGAATCCAAGAACCCATCAATCTATCCTGATAAGGTAACAATCTTCTCAGAGAAAGGTATACGAATTTTGTCTTCTGTCGTCTGGTCTTCGATCTTCTTCTGGAGGGAAATCATCAGTCACAAGCATTCGTCTCCCCGAACAATAGGGGACGAGAAACAAGGATAGCGATATTGACGAAGATTAAACGAATGCAAATTGGAAGTCCAAGGGCGATAATCACATACAAAGAGATTTTAAAATCGATTATGGATTGAGATCCTATTCAACAATCATAACATCTATTCCTAATTTGCAGGCGCTTGGCACAGTCAGGTGACCAAGACGATTTAAATCGGACCTGCATAGGCCACCACAAAAAATATGTCACGCCCCAGTCCCAAAATACGTAGGACCAGGAATACGTGACACGCCAGCTACGCATTCGACCAGACTCTGGTCTGACTCGAATACGTATAAGCTGTAATATAAAAGGGCACTATCTAGCTATCTCATAAATGTAAACCTCTATGTCTCAATCCACAATGTACAACAGTATACAAGAAAGAGCTATATGTGCTAGAGTCGGCCGCCCAATAACACACTAACTCGAATAGACTCCAGAAGAAGTATGAGTCTATAAAAACTAGGCTACAACAGCAGATGAAATAAACAATAACCATAATGCCGGTAGATATAATGTGAGTACCTGGTACCATGCCCGCAAGATATGCAACTCCAACAGCAACTCCAAATGCTCCGTAATCATCTATGCTGCAAAACTGGCAGGGAACCAGGTCCTCAGAGGGACGTAACAAGGTACAGAAAAATAACATGCCAGGTAAACAGATAGTACAAGTGCAACAACAGGGTAATCTAGTATAACCAAACAAGTGTGACACAGTTTAAAGACAATGTTCGACGCGTGGGCTTTCTAATATAAAACCGTAGCTCCGAACACAGAGACACACGGGTCAGACCGTAGCTCCGAGCACAGAGACACACGGGTGAAACAGCTACACTAGATACAGGTATCACTACAAAATACTACATATATATAAGCGCGTGCAGAGTAGCCCAAACGTCTAATAACTGTCTTCCCCTTCCCAAGCGGTCAACGATTGTGCGTTGAACCTGAACCTCTAGCTAAAGTCTCGACACACATAATTAACTCAACAGACGCGACCCTAAGGTCATCCCAGTCTTTGGTCATGATGTCAGTATCAGGATACAGGAATCTGGCACGATCATGGTGTATAAGTGTGTCTTGGGGTATCGATGTACTCAGGTACGTGCATCGAGGTGCCATGAAGCATCTAGTAATTATTCTAAGACGTTACATCGAATGTCAACACCCGGTTGTGAACCGGACGCGGAGTATCGAACGCCAACATAAATATGTGCATGAAGTACAAAAAGAACAAAAAATATCTGTAAACTAAAATACAGGGTGGCAAGGTACACTTGCCTGCGTGCGGCTGCTGATGACGGAGATCTGGTGCCGCGTCCAAGTCCTCGGGTCCCGCAGTACCTAGTGAAGAGATACAAACCAGAATTAATAATCTATTCTATGACTCATAAGGGCAAGATACTAGAGGGCTGACTACAACTGACTAACGGTACGATAGTCCATCAACTAGTCATCTGTATATTCTCCTCGATCTTAATTCTCCGAAAATAAACTAACATTTCCACCATGTACGATACATCCCGATTAGTTGGCTCCAAGGTCAACTCTATTCTCCTCGAGCACATATTTTAATTAAATCGCTATAAGTTATGTAGAAGCCAACTCTAATTTTTCCATCCAAGTACCACATCTAAATTCATCTTCAAAAAAAAACATAAGTTACAAGGTCACTACACTAAATAAAACCCTAAAACATGTTAACACAACCTCAAGTCATTTAAGATCTATATTCGTACTAATCATCATTAGCCCTTAGCCAGTATAAACCTTAATCCCGTAGTTCAAATATTCTATTTCGTTAATCATTCATATCATTCGTACATAAATATTAGAATCACATTAACCCTCAATAAACACAACCTCAAGCCAGGTTCACATATATAACCCAAAACCCTAGCTAGCATTTCCCATATATAAACATCAACACAACAATTAATATCGTCAATACTAAACCCTAATCACCTATTTAGTAATTCCCACACTAACCATATATGACCACACTATATAATAACAACCCTAGCTAGCATTCACACATTCTTGTATAATTAAATCCTTTCTAACAATTGTTATTAATTTCTGGAATTAAAACACAAGAGGGAGGAGAGTCGACCTTAACGACACAACGCCGGGGTATGGCCGGAGAAGGTGGCCGAGGGTGGTAGTGACGTTGGTGGTAGAGATGGTGATCTAGGAGTGAGGGTGGGAAGATGTTGATGGAGGTGGTGAGAACTGGATGCTCGCCGGAGTGGCTGTGGTGCCTGGCCGGAACGGGGGGAAAGATCTACCCGGCGGGATAAGCTACAGCGGGGGAAGCTATGCGTGCGGCGGCGGGGATGCACGGCCCCAGGGAGAGCGGCCGGACGACAGTGTACTACGCCGGTGGGATGCTTCAGCGGGGGGGGGGGGGAATTTGCAGCGCCGGCGGTCGGGTCGGGATGCTGCACAGCGGGGGAGGGAATCTGCAGCGCCGGCGGTCGGCAGTGCAGTCTGGCGGCGGTCGGCAGTGAAGTACGGCGGCGGAGGGTTGTTGAAGTCGGCCGGAAATAGGCAGGGGTCGACCGGTTGGTTGATGTTCTTCAAGAGGAAGAAGAGACTAAGGGAGAAGAAGAAGAAAACAATGGAGGGTGGTGAAGTTTTGCATGGGGGTTTTAAATGAAGGAGTGAGGAGAGAAAGAGGAGTTTTCCCTTGGGATTAGGGCCGATTGGTTTTTGTGTTAAGGGTGGGGTGAGGAGTTACTTTATAGGGGTTGGTGAAAGGGGATGGATGATTGTGATCAACCTATTCAAAATGGATGGTTGTGATTGATCATGAAGAGGAGAGGATTTTCTTCATGAGGGGTGAATGCATGGGTGTGAATAGGACCCCATTTTGGGACCTCTCATTAGTTCATGGCCAATAGGGTGGTGCCACACAATTCAATAATTGTAACTTAGCCCCGTAAATTCGGAAAATTGCATGGACACATAAAAATGACACAAAAATTTCGGAGAAAAATATGTTTAGAAATTTTCATGGTGAGAGGGTGTTGTGCGTTAGGCACGGGTTTAATTAGAAAGGCATTGGAATTAATTTAGGATTAAAATTGAGATTTACAAAGTTGGTATCCCCGATTTAAATAGAAATAAAGTGTCCCGCGAATTTAATTTAATTTAATTGGGGCACTTGGGGTCAAAATCCGAAAATGACGCAAAGGCCAAAAATGGTGGGGGCTTGGAGTCAGTCTTGGACCCTTTAGTTAGTCTGGGTCAACGGGTTAAGTTGGTATCTCAAATTTAGGGTAACGACACAGGTGTCCGACACAGAATTAAATATGGGTTACGATTTTCTAAATATTGCGCAATTAATTTAGAGCACACAAAAATTAATTTTAAAAGACGGAAAAGTCCAATGCCTAATTTGGCGGGTCAGATCAGAAGTACAATAATTGAACGGAATTTATGGGCTGATATTGGGCTCCGAAAAATCAGAAAATGATGGGGCACGCCAAGGGTTTTAATTAATTGAGTTAAATACCAGATAATTTATCTCTACTCTAAACCTCGACATCTGCTATCAAATTTTTTCCAAAACCACTCTAACTATCTACAGAATAAATCGAGGGAGTTTACACTCTATGTCTCAATCCACAATATAAATCAGTATACAAGAAAGAGCTATATGTGCTAGAGTCGGCCGCGCAATAACACACTAACTCGAATAGACTCGAGGAGAAGTATGAGTCTATAAAAACTAGGCTACAACAGCAGATAAAATAAACAATGTAAAATAACTATAATGTCGGTAGATATAATGTGAGTACCTGGTACCCTGTCCGCAAGACATGCAACTCCAACAACAACTCCAATAGCTCCGTAATCATCTATGCTGCAAAACTGGCAGGGAACCAGGTCCTCAGAGGGACGTAACAAGGTACAAAAATACAACATGCCAAGTAAACGGAAAGTACAAGTGCAACAACAGGGTACTCTATCATAACCAAACAAGTGTGACACAGTTTAAAGACAATGTTCGACGCGTGGGATTTCTAAAATAAAATCGTAGCTCCGGACACGGAAACACACGGCACGTACCGCAGCTCCGGGCAAGGAGTCACACGGGTGGTACAACTACTCTAGATACAGGATCACTACAGAAATAGTATATATATATATATATATATATATATATATATATATATATATATATAAGCGCGTGCAGAGTAGCCCAAACGTCTAGTAACTGTCTTCCCCTTCCCAAGTGGTCAACGATTGTGCGCTGAACCTGAACCTCTATCTAACAGTCTCGACACACGGAAGATAACTCAACAGACGCGACCATAAGGTCGTCCCAGTCTCTGGTCATGATGTCAGTATCAGGATACAGGAATCTGGCACGATCACAGTATATGAGTGTGTCCTGGGGTGTCGATATACTCAGGTATGCATATCGGGATGCTACGAAACATCCAACAATTCTACTAAGGCATTACGACGTACGTCTTCACCCGGTTGTGAACCGGTCGCGAAGTATCAAACGTCAACATAACTACGTGCACAATGTACATAACGAAAAAATAAATATCTGTAAACTGAAATACAGGGTGGCAAGGTACACTTGCCTGTGCGAGGCTGCTGATGACGGGGTCCCGGTATCGCGTCCAAGTCCTCAGGTCCCGCAGTACCTAGAGATGAGATACAAACCAATAATCAAAGTCTATTCCACGATAGACAGGGATGCTACACACATCAACACCTAAACTCAGTCTCTGACTTAAATAGTTAACTACTAATTTTACAGTCCTCAATCTCTGATCCTTGATCCGAACAATACCAATCTCAAAATCAATCACCTGTATAATATCATCTGACCCAATCCTCAATTACGATATTCGGTTAATCACCCTGATCCAAACCTCAGTTACAAGTTAGAAGACACTAAGCTAGAGTGTTATATCCATTACGATCAATCACAGTATACTATCATCAGGCAATCCTCAATCTTATACCTTACCAAGGTGTTTATCAGTATCTCTAGCCATGATCAATCCTCTGGTTTTCTTCTTCCGGTGTTCACAGACGTGAGTATGTACATTGAATTATCATCCTCCAATTAAATAACTAACTTATTGATTAAATCCTTATTTATAACCAATCATTTAAGTACTCCACCCTTCTCACTTATGCATAGTTCATAATTTCCCATTTGTATTCTTCGATCGAGTTCGTCATTAATAACGAATCCTCAAATAATGGACTTAAGGTTAACACACAGTATTTTGTCATAATTTACCAACCTTTAGGTATTGCGTCATATATTAAATCAATTGAGCACATTTCATATGACATTATGTATAAGGCCCTAAACTCACTTTCATTTATCCTCAAACCCTAACTCCTTGTATATCCATAAATTTAATTTTAAGTACTTATGTAAATAACCCTAAACACTGCACCATTTCTCTTATTAGATCCTTAATACTACACTAACTTACACATAAACAACCATATAAATGTATAGAGAGGGGGAGAAGTTTACCTCGGCGATGATTGGGATTAAAGGTGAGCAGGGGTCTGGCTCGTGGAGGTGCAGGTGGTCGTGGAGGTGCTCAACATCTGACCGTGGTGGAGGGTGAAGCTAGCGGTGGTTGTCGGCTGAAGATGGAGATGGTGGTAATGGCGTATGGTCGAGGAGTCACTAGAAGTGGAGGTGGTCGTGGTGACGTGCGGGTGGTGGTGGTTGTGGATGTGTTTGGCCGGAGCAGCGTGGTGCACGGTAGCTGGAGATGCGGGTGGTTGGCTCCTCGCCGGAGAAGAAAACCGGTGATGGCCGCTGGATGGGTGGCAGCGTTGTGGCGAGGACAGCAGGCCGGCGGACGGAGGAAGAGCAGTGCTCGACCGCCGGGGTATGGGTGGTCGTCCTGGGTAGCAGCCACAACCGGGGGTGTAGCCGGAGCTGCCGCGGGGGAAATGATTGGACTGAATGCGGGGGGGGGGGGATTCGTGTTTGGTGGCAGCGGCTGCCGGGATGGAACAGCCACGCCGGAGTATGTGGCAGTGAGTGGCCGGCTCGCCGGTACAGAACTCGCGGGGTGGAGGAAGCTCGCCAGTGCAGTCGTCGGTTGGCCGGAGAGGCCTCGGCCAGGGTGCTGGCTCGTCGTGGGAAGCAGCGGCTCGGGTGGCCGGATTTAAGGTCGGAGTAGCGGGGTTCAGCGGGTGGATGCAGGCTCGAGCGGGTGGCACTGATGACCGTAGCAGCAGCCGGAGAACAGCGGCTGCAGCGCCGAGCTGCGGGGGTGCGGGCTCGACGTGGGGACAGCGCCGGAGAGCAGCGGTCCGCCGGAAGGGGGGCCGGCCGAGCAGATGACTTGGTTTTAGGAGGAGGAGAAGAAGAAGAAGAAGAAGAAGAAGAAGAAGAAGGAAGAGGGAAGAAAAAAATTTCTTTTCACTGTGAAAGAATGGAGGAAGGAGAGAGAGAGGGTGGGGTTTCCCAAATGTGGGGATTAGGGCCTGCTAGGGATGCGTGCATTGAAGTGACATTATATAGGGGATGTGATGTGGGATTGTGTGGTCAGGATTTGTCCATTTCAAATGGGTGGATGTGATTACATATGAAGAAGTAAATTCTTCATCCAAATGAAAGGGAGGGGGAGGCTTGACTTGGTCAAAGGATGGTAGGCTCTCCATTTGGTCATGGCCAATAGGGTGAGGGCACCTAAATTAAATAATTGCAACTTAGGCCCTTAAATTTGAGAAATTGCACGAACACATAAAATGACACAAAAATTGTGGAGAAAATTGTGTTTAGTAATTTTTATGGTGAGGGGGTGTTGTACGTTAGGCACGGGTGTAATTAAAATGGCATTGGGATTAATTAAGGATTAAAAATAGGATTGACAAAGTTGGTATCCCCGATTTAAATAGAAATAATGTGTCCCGCGAATTTAAATTAAATGGGGGCACTTGGGGTCAAAATCCAAAAATGACGCAAGGCCAAAAATGGTGGAAACTTGGAGTCAGTCTTGGACCCTTTAGCTGGTCCGGCTCAACGGGTTAAGTTGGTATATCAAAATTTTTGGGTAACGACACAGGTGTCCGACACGAAATTAAATATGGGTTACGATTTTCGGAATGTTGCGCAATTAATCTAGAGCACACAAAAACTAATTTTAAAAGACGGAAAAGTCCAGTGCCTAATTTGGCGAGTCAAGTCGAAAGTACAATAGCCCGATAGAATTTATGGGCTGATATTGGGCTCCGAATAATCAAGCAATGATAGGGCGAGCCAAGGGTTTAATTAATGAATTAAATACCAGATAAACTTATCTCTACTCTAAACCTCGACATCTGCTACCAAAAATCAAAATTTTCTAAATCCTCCCTAACTATCTACAAAATAAATTGAGGGGGTTTACATCTTACCTCTGAGCAAACCTCCCTACTTGACTATCAATTATCACGTTCGTATTACTTCTGATAACAATCGTCGTTTAAACTTAGCACCCGTACTTAACTCTAAGTACGCCATCGGTGTTAAGTCCACCAAACTTGCCACGTCTATATCACCTCTGGCAAAACTTGTTTCGAATATATTACTTGCACTCAAGTGCTCAAGAAGTAATAGGTCCACTAAAGATCCTCCAGTTGGATGTCCATGAAAGACTATGGTATTGTGTTACCTCCATATTATCTCTAGTACGATATCCAAAGTCCACACGGATAATTTCCAACAAAAGAGGAAAACTCGAACGGAGAGAATTTTCTCTCTCTTCGGTAAAATCCCTTATTTATAGCGCAAAGGAGATGGTGGCGACTCCTTGATTCTCGTGTCGCGTTGTCAGCACTAATGATGACGACAACGCTTGGGTTTTTTCACTCAACCTTATCCTTTGAGAAAACTATCACTTCGGGATCTTTACTGAGAGATAGTGCAGAATCCCAAGAAGATCCTCAGAGATCGAGCCAAATCCTGTATTAAATGGAGAGATTTGACAGTCTGACAAAGACTTGTCTATGCGACCCGCCCTCCATATGGCCCAAAATTATTTTCTCTATGCTTCTTATTTAAAGTATTCCAAACTTATCAGTTTAAAAACTTTGAAGGGGGTCTTGTAGAAGCATAAAAAATTTAGATCCATGAGCTTAGAAAACATGCGTCCCACAGTCGACTCAAAAAAAATCAGGCCACGGGATCACCATGCATAAAAAAAAGAAGCATCCATGCGCCTCCAAATATTTGACGCATAAAGGGCTGACACCAAGATCAGGTCTGACACAGAATCCTGACAAAAATAATTTTTTGGACGCCTCGAAAGATGTAAGCGCACTAAGCGACAAGAGGCTCTTGTCAGACTAATAATGACTTCTAACAAACGTGCAACACCACGTGTATGAGGCCACATGCGTCCCAGAGTCCATGCATCTCTGGCCCTACGTGTCCTAGACTCTATGCGTTCCATACGTCTCTGGCCATGCATCCCAGACTCCATGCATTCCATGCGTCTCTGGCCATGCGTTCCAGACTCCATACGTTCCATGCGTCTCTGGCCCCATGCGTTCCAGCCTCCATGCGTCCCATGTGTCTCTGGTCCCATGTATTTCAGACTCCATACGTCCCATGTGTCTCTGGCCCCATGCGTTCTAGACGCCATGCGTCCAATGCATCTCAGACTCCAAACATCCAATGTGGCAAGGCTACTTGAGACAAAATCTTTCTGTTGTGATTCTCTCCAACTAAATGTGGGCCACGTGTCAAGCTGACCAAGTCGCGCAAACGGAAGACGAGAATCGCTAGAACCTCCACTAAATAGCAAATCCCAATAAAACGTTCACGTGGCAGCGTGTCCTGGACTCAACCCATATTATGAGCCTACAGTTGCAACCGCATTCTGTTGAAGGGCCCATCTGCGGCCACCAAACAGGAGCACATGTGGCACCTATAGCCCATCATCATGATGGCTATAAATAGAGGCAACTTGGACATCCGGGGGGGGGGGCTTTTATTTTTTTGGCTTCAGGTAAGCTTTTTTGCTTTAGAGAGAGAGACCATACCCCTGAACGAGCTACGTACGTGCACATTAGCCCATGAGAGCGAAAATAGAAGAGAGCATCATCATTCTCTCATCAGACCGTCAACAGAGTAAAAAAGCCGCTACAACGCTCGATCTCCACTATCATAATCCAGATAAAAAATATTTTACTTAGATATTCTGTCTAGGATTTCTTTGTACTGTCTTTGTTTGTTGTTTTAAGAAAATCATAACTTTTAATGGTGAACATATACATCATGAAGAGGCAGATTGAATCGATGATTCAAAGTACTACATGTACCATCGATACATAAATCATGCTACGCGAGATTGTAACGCATTGAAGAAATGCATCCAGTGACTGATTGATACTGAAGCTATCACCCTTCACAATGACGGCAAGCCAGTTACCGCCAATGTGGTGTCACTCTAATTTGGTAACTTCCCAGTGCATGTAGTTCCAGAGGCATCATCTCTAAGCCATAGCTCAGGCTAGCAAAGCCTAACATAGACTTGTCGATGATGTCAGTGGTATATTTTTCCCGAAGTACTATGTCTAGGCTAGACTTTTACTTTCCAATCCCTAGCAGGACATTATAAATGTATAGTGTTTACATTTATTCCCCTTTATCCCCAGCTGAGTGTTTAAGATGTACAGTGTTTACATTCTTATTCCCCAATATTGTAAAAATACAACAATACGTTCATGCATTATTTTGAACTATTACTTGTATTCAAGATTCTTGGATACGCAACAAGTAATAGATCCACAAAAATTTCCCCAGCGGACAAGTTCTCAGATCCAACGAAACATTCTCGTTGAGATCAACCAAAATATTTTTTACAAAAAATAAACAAACGGATTCTTAGAGCCTAGTTGTCCTAAGGATGTCTTATTTTTAAATCTCCAATTGGATTCGAGATATTCTACTTTTCTTTCTTCTCGCCAACAGAGAAAATGATGGTTCACGTCCATATTATCTATGAACTATCATTTCTTCCATTTCTCCAGTAGAGCTAATCCGCTAAAGAAAAATGATCATGTCCTACTTACCTCTGTATTATTTTCTCATAAATATGCAACCTATCGTGTCCATATTACCTCTGATAGTGTTTCGCCTTCGAACTTGTTACCTATACTTCACACAAGTACACCATGGACATCAAGTCCACAAAAAAATTATTCCCACAGAGTTATTCTATCATGTCCATATCACATCTGAGCAGATATTTCCAGTGGGTCTCTCATAAAGAAGTCTGTCATGTTCATATTACCTCTGAACATACCTCTTGTCCACTCTTATCTTTCATTTCACATTCACACTTGTTACCCGTACTTTGCATAAGTACACCATGGATATCAAGTCCACAAAATTCCTCAAGCTGAGTTGTTCTAACCTATCACGTTCATATTAACTCTGATAAGTGTTAGTTCACTCTAACTTGTTGCCTGTATGCCATGGGTAATAAATCCATCCGAAATACGCATATCAAATCTTAACTACTTTTTATGCTTTTAATTCAAAGTATTCCAAACTTGTTCAAGTTTAAAAACTTTGAAGGAGATATTGTAGAAGCATAAAAATATGCGCCTACACAGATGACGCACCATCCACAAAGAGTCCAGCAGAAGAAAGATGCGTTTTCTTAGTTCTCAACACTATGGCGCACTTTCTTAATGTGGCACGCTATCTTAATGCTGCAAAGATTGGCGCACAATGGCCATGTCCCGCTCTCAACATTTAATGCAACAAACTCACAACTGACAGTTGCAGTAACCAAAGATATCAATTCATTTATTGCAGAAGATCTTTGACATGCAGACCCATGTTGTCATTTAGCGACCCATCTGTCAGAATTCCATCAAAAGTGCACCCATATGGCTAATTTTATCAGAAGTGCGCTGATGTGCCAACTTCTACAAAAGTGCGCCGATGTGCCAACTTTATCAGAAGTGCGCTGCTGTACCAATTTTATCAGAAGTGCGTCGCTGTACCATCTTCATCAAAAGTACGCTGCTGTGCCAACTTATACAAAAGTGCGCCATCATGGCTACTTCTTCGAAAGAGCGCTTGTATAGCCAATCTTTTCAAAAGTGCGCCAATCTCCATACCACTTTTTAAGTGCGCCTATGATCCTAACTGACAAAGAAAAGTTACGATTACGTGCCCTACATGCTATATTTCTCGTAAAACGTGTATAAATAACTATCTCATGACCTACACTTTTCTCTTATAGGAAGCTACGTGTCAAGTAGACAACAAGTTGTGCACCCACTCACTAGATCGTAGGATGTCATCCCATCAAAAGTGTGCGCACAGTACGAATTTTTCAAAGTGCGCGCACACTGTCATAACTGCTCTAAAATCCTATAAATATAAGATCATTGTGTATGTTACAGGGGGGCTGCAATTTTTAAGTCTTTAAAATTTAAGAACAGAAGGAGAGAAATAGAAGCTTCTCGTACCGTTGTTGCCAAAGCATTCTTATTGTTCAATTCTTCAAGTTGTTCACAATATTTCCTGTATTTCTTCATCGTTGTGTGGTCCAAGAAGTAAAGTGATCGTCCGTAAATCAGATCTCTACAGCTATATTTTTTCAGAATCAACTGTACTTTGATTCTTGTTTAGGATCTTTTGTACTTTTCTTTCTTTTCAATAGTTTGTAATACAAAAGTTTTGTATAAACTTTTCTTCGCAAACAACCATCACTTGTATAACATATATATATTCTCAAATTGCCATAACATGGTTAGGGTTAGGGATGGGGAGAGGGATCACGACGATAGCTTTGGCCCCTGTAAGTGTTAGGTATGTAGAAAAGATGATATATTTAGGTTTAGTGGGCGATAAAAATTAAGATTAGAGTAGGCAGTGAGAATTGATGAAAATTAGGATTCAAAAATAACAAAGGACAAAAATGTTTAAAAATTTGATTGTCGAATGTATTCAAGTGATAGAATTAAAATAATTTTAGTTTTACATCTTATAACTTTTGATTGGAATAGTGAACACCATCCAAAATGTACTCAACCCAAACGGACCAAATTGGTCAAATACAATTTCCATTTCGAGTTATTTGTATTTACTCCCAAAATTTATAATGCTATCTCCATTATCCCTATTTTTATTTAAAATTAGCACTACTCCCAATTTTCTAAAACTTAGCCATTTTTTTTTTTGGAAAAGGATAACACTAATTATAATTATCATGTTATAAATAAATAATTTTTTTTGGGAAAAAAATAACACTAATTATAATTATTATGTTATAAAGGAATGATGAGGTAGTGCTAATTATAAAAACAATAAAAGATAGTAAATATAGCATTATGAATTTATAGTAAATATAGCATTATGAATTTGAGGACAAATACAAATAACTTTTTCCAAAGTGCAATATAGTTGGCTTGGTACTTTTGGCCATTTCAAGTTCGGTTGGACGGAATTAGACCGAATGTGAACCCCTATCTAACCACAACCCAACTACTACTAAACTAATCTTGGTGTGAACTTCAATGTTCACTTGGTTGGTTGGTGGTTTAACTCCTAGAATCATAAAACAATAGTCCAAGGGAGACATTATTTCTGCAAAATGTGAATTTTTGGAATCTCTTTGGATATTTGGAAGTTCAGGGAAATCACAGTCGGTGCCTACAAATCCCCATTTTTTCCCTTTCCTTTTCATTTCATTGATCGCAAACTCTCAGATCTGAACAATAATCCAGGTATTCTTCTTGTTCGTCGTCCATATCGATCGAGTAATATATCAAATTCTTTTTTTTTAGATCGATCGTTACGAAGAAATTTGATTCGTTCACTTCTTGAAATTTTTTTTTTCTGGAGGCGATTTCGCGGAGGAGGAAGAAGAAGAAGAAGAAGAAGGAGCGAGCAGAAGATTAGCGGAGCCATGAATTCGAGAAGGTTCTCATTCAAAATGTTTCAGATTCTTCGTTTATGTTTAATTAAGGTTACATGTGAGGGCTCTGGTCTAACAAAATTAAAATTTCTTTATAAATTGTCAACACGATGATGAATTGAAGTTGGACCATGTAGGATGAAAAATTGGAAGAAGATCACCTTACAAAACGAATGACATTGAACATTTTGGAGCGATTTCCACCTCTTTTTCGTCCAACATGGTCCCAGTCCAGCCCCCTGCGGCAATTAAGGGAAATATTTCATGTTAAACCAAGGCTCTCAATTTTAACCCTTAATTAATCGATGACTTTCTTTGTGTTGGTGTTTTTCACTTTGCTTTGGGAGTTTTATTTCCACATTGGAAAACCGTCAATGTGTATATCTCAATATATAGCTTTGCTTAGTATTGGTATATGCACATGGGGTGGTGGCCCATGTGGGTTGACTTTCCTAGAGGGATTAAGTGTGAACTCCATTATAACAATCTTTATTTTGTCACAACCTTTGGGAAGTTTCCCTTATGAGCTAAGCCCAAAGGGGCTTAGCGACTCGGACTCGGATTCAAGGGCGCAAAGTGACGCTTTGTTGGTGCAATTTGTACTTTGCACGTCAGCATCGTCGCATGGCCCGCTCGTGCGCTCCTTTTATGCGCGAGTTATATGCACGATTGCTTGTTCGGACGCATGCTTTGTGCAGCCATGCGGCCTGGAGCGCATGCGGCCATGGGCCATGCGGTCAGGTGTCCATGCGGACATGTGCGAATGCGGCCAGGGGCCATGTGGACAAGTGCGCATGCGGCCAGGGGCCATGCGGTCATGTGCGCATGCGGCCCGGTGCCCATGCGACCAGGTGCGCATGCGGTCCGGTGCCCATGCGGCCATGAGCGCATGCGGCCAGGGGCCATGCGGTCAGAGGCGTATGCGCCCCGGTGCACATGCGGCAAGGAGCCCATGCGGCCAGGGGCCTTGCGGCCTGGCGCTATGCGGCCAGCAAGTTAGCTTGAGCGAGTCAAGTGTGGAGAGGATAAGGACTGCTGTTGGCGGCTCGGTGCGGCGCTGTCTGCTCTGTGCAGTACAGCGCACAGGCAGCTCGTGGCTCTCTGTGCCACGCGGCTGCAACTTTCGGCGTCTGACGGCGCTGTCTGCTCTGTGCAGTACATCGGCGCATGCGGCTCATGTGGCATAGTTTTTTCTCAGGCCGTATGGAAGCTGAAATCCTCTTTAAATAGAGGTTCTCCTTTTTCATTTAGAGAGTTGAAAAAAATTGAGAGAAAAAACCGAGAACGTTCACCAGCAGGACCTGCGGCAGCAGTTAGCATCCTTCAAAAGGAATCTTCCGAGTGATACGAAGGTGACCAAGAGCGTTCTAGAAGTTCTCCTGTTAAGGCAGATCGTTGTATAGCACGAATCTTGCCTTGAGACGTGTGGTTTTGATCACCCCAGCAGGAGTTTCCTTCTTTGTATTTCTGTTCTTGTTCCCGTTCTTCTCGGTGTAGCGTCTGCGAACGTAAAGAGAAGAACGGTTTTCTGATTCTTGTTGTATTTGTATTTTTTTGGATTGTCAGTTTGCAACCTATTTCTTGTTTATTGCTTCTGTGGGGTTGTGTGTCACTGTAGATGAACTCTTGTGTGAATCTCAGTGCACCTTCTCTTCTGGAGTTTGTAGAGACGAACTCTTGTGTGAGTCTCTACTTTGTGGCTACCTCTTCTTCTTTGATCTGACTTCGAGACTAACAATCTCAAGGCAAGATCTGAGTTAGAATGGACAACCACTCAAACCTTCTCGATACTAGCTTTCACAAGCTTGAGAAGTTTGATGGCGAACACTACAACATTTGGAAGAGGAAGATCTCCTTGAATCTTCGTCTTGTCAAAGTTGCTTATGTGTTGGTTGATCTTGAACCTACCATTCCCGAAGATGGAGGAGAGCTTGCAGTTGGTGTGACGCAGGACACGCACTCAAAGTGTAAGGAAGATTACGACCTCTGCAGGTTGTTGATTCTCAATGCTATGGACGATTCGATGACAGAGTCCTACAACAAGAAGGAGAAGGCAATAGATGTCTGAGAATCTCTTGAGAAGCACTATAAAACTGACGAGAAAATGTCTAAAATCCATCTCGTCGAGAAGTTCTTCACTTTGCAATTTGAGGACGAGAAGGTAATGTTACCAAAAGTTAAGAAACTATCATCACCAAACTGGAGGAAGAGGACATAAAGCAGGAAGACAAATTTATGGTGGGAGCTATCATCACCAAACTTCCTCCAGGCTGGATCAGGTTTAAGACTGACATGTACCGTAAAAAGATGGAGATCCAGCTCGAAGATCTTCTTCACTGGATTCACATTAAAGATGAAGTCAGGGGGCAACTGAAGTTGGACTCCTTGTCTAAGCAGTAGGCTAAGGCCAACATGGTACATGCTAGTGACTCTAAAGGGAAGCAAAAATTTTCCTACAAGAAGGACTTCAACCAGCTGAAGGTGAAGTCGACTCAGTTCAAGCCAAAGCCGAAGACTGATGTGACATGCTACAACTGTGGCAAGAAGGGTCACTACAAGAGCGACTGCAGGTGGAAGCCTAAACCGAAAGAGCAAGGTGAGCTTAACCTAGTTGCTATGATTGCGCATTATGAATCACATGGCGTGGACACTGACTGGTGGGTGGACACTGATGCATCTTGCCACGTGTGCTCTAAGAAGGAGCTGTTCGCCAAGTATGAGACTACCTCTGAGAAAGTCTCGATGGCGGATAAGTCTCAAGTTGCAGTACTGGAGATCGGGACGGTAGTGCTGAAGCTGACTTCTGGAAAGTCACACTGGAGAATGTGAAGCACGTACCAATGATTATCAAGAATCTGGTTTCTGGGAGTCTGCTGTGCAAGGCAGGCCTGAGGATGGATATCAATGTCGGTCAGATGGTGATGTCCTACAAGGAAACATACTTCGAAAAAGTTTTGTACCGAAGGGATGTTTAAACTGCAGCTTGTAACTCCATCTGTTTGTATTAATGCAGTCTCTACTTCTGGTTATTCCCTTGAGTTGTGGCATAATAGACTAGGACATGTGCATTGTAAACGCATTAACAAGATGTCTAGTCTAGGCCTTATCTCCAAATGTGGGGGTAAGGAGGTGGATAAATGTGAAGTCTGTGCGCAGACGAAGATCGTCAGAAAGCCGTTCAGAAGAGTGAACCGAAGCACAGATTTTCTGGAGTTGGTACACTCAGATATCTGTGACTTCAAGCAATTTTCCACAAAAGTCGGAATGAAGTATTTTATCACTTTCATTGACGATTTTTCGAAGTACGCGTTCGTATATCTTCTCAAGTCGAAAGACGAAGCGTTCGAGAAGTTTAAGGACTTCAAGGCTGAAGCAGAACGTCAAACCGGTCAACAACTCAAAAGACTAAGAAGCGATCGAGACGGAGAATAACGTTCCTTTGAATTTGTATCGTTCTGCAAAGAGCATGAAATTGTCAACGAAACAACTGCTCCGTATTCTCCCCAATCTAATGGTGTAGTAGAAAGGAAGAGCATGACGTTGACAGAGATGATGAACTCCATGTTGCTGACAGCAGGACTTCCAAAGTGCTTCTGGGGAGAAGCAGCACTTACAGCTACGTTTATTCTGAATAGTGTACCGTTCGCGACATCTGATATTACTCCTCATGAACTTTGGTTCAAGGTCAGACTCAACTTGAATGCCATTCGAGTGTGGGGGTGTGGCGTATGTGAAGCTTCCAGACCTCAAGATTCGGATACTGGGAACGAGAACTACGAAGACAATATTTCTGGGCTATGCTGATAAAAGTGATGTTCAGAGGTTCCTTGATATCAAATCTAATTGTATCATAGAATCTCGCAACGCGGAGTTCTTTGAAAACAAGTTTGCTAGGTACAAGAATGTCGTTCTCGCGGATGTCCCGGAGAATATTGCTAGCACGGACGAGGCAAGTACCTCTCAGAGAGAAGTAGTCCAAGAAGGAGTTGTCGTTGATGAGACAACATTTGAACCAGAATCCGCTGAGCCGAGAGCAAAGCGAAGGACTTCAGAGAAGACTTTGTTTCCTATCATGTGGAAGCCGATCCGCTTACCTATGATGAGGCAATGAAAACCAGAGATGCTATTTTCTTGAAAGAGACTATCCATGACGAGTTTGACCCGATAACTTCTAATAATACTTGAAAGTTAGTCGATCTGCCTGAAGGAGATAAACCCATCGGATGCAAGTGGATCTTTAAAAAGATGAAATCAGACGGAACTGTTGACTAGTTCAAGGCCAGGCTAGTGGTCAAGGGCTTTTCTCATATACAGGGGGTTGACTACTTCGATACCTATGCTCTCGTTGCACGGATGACTACTATCAGGATGCTGATTGCTCTAGGTGCTATTCACGGAATGGTGATTCATCATATGGACGTCAAGACAACATTTCTGAATAGTGAATTGACTGAGGAGATCTACATGCAGCAGCCAGAGGGGTTTGTCGTCAAAGGTCTTGAAGACAAAGTATGCAAACTGGTAAAATATCTGTATGGTCTGAAGCAAGCTCCCAAATTGTGGCACGAGAAGTTTAACAAAGTTATCAGATCAAATGGCTACAAGGTCAGCAAAACTGATAAGTGTGTGTACACGAAGTTCACTGGCGATAGAGGTGTCATCGTTTGTCTCTACGTGGATGACATGCTAATCCTACGCACGGATGAAGAATGTGTCACTAGAACAAAGATATTTCTATCGTCTAAATTCAGTATGAAGGATATGGGAGATGCAGATGTCATCCTTGGGATTAAGATAACCTGGAAGGAAGCTGGGCTTGCTCTATCACAAGCTCACTACGTGGAAAAAATGCTCACACGCTATGGATATCAGGATCTTCCAGGAATCGATACACCGTATAGGTGTGACAAGAAACTGAAGCTTAACAACCCAGAAAAAAGCGTTAGACAGTTGGAGTATTCTAACGTCACCGGGAGCTTGATGTATGCTACAAATGCCACTAGGCCTGACATTGCTTTTGCTGTGGGGATGCTGAGTAGATTCACGGGTAACCCAGGTGTTGAACACTGGAAAGCTGTGAAGAGGGTGATGAGATATCTGAAGAAGACTCAAAAATTTGTACTTTACTACAGCGGAGATCCAACAGTGGTAGAAGGCTTCAGTGATGCTAGTTGGTGCTCAGAAGAAGAGAGCGAGAGATCCACAGGAGGATATATTTTTTCAATGGGAGAAGCTGCCATATCGTGGAAGTCGAAGAAGCAGACTATGCTCTCACGCTCATCGATGGAGTCTGAGTTCTATGCACTTGCAGCTGCAGCAGATGAAGCATAATAGCTTAGGGAGCTCATGTACGATCTTTCAATGGTTGGTGTGCAGATTCCGGCTGTACCGATATACGACGACAACCAGGCAGCTGCAGCAGTAGCATCTAATAATCTCTTCAATGGAAAGAAGAGAACTGTGCGGCTTCGGCATAGAGCACTGAACAACCTCATCAAGACTATTGTCATTGCAGTGGTGGATGTTCGGAGTCAGGAGAACCTGGCGGATCCGTTCACTAAAAGTCTCAGGCGCCAGCTAGTCGAAGACACAGTAGGTAAAATGGGCTTAAAGGAACTCTGATATTGTGTCTTTGTAATCGTACCATTAAGTTTTATGCTATTAGTTCAAAGAGAAATCTACTAGGCATCTAGCTTTTGGTTCAAGGGAGGACCACTGACTGAAAAAATATCAGGTACAGTAGGTAGTTCTTATGGACAATGTGGGATACGTACCCGAAACCACTATAGTCTACTATTTTGTTCTATAGAACAATTCCTGTGTAAGGTTGGCTTCGACGCCTTAATGAGTTCTCGGGCAGAGTGAATGTTCGGCGTGCGCTGCAGGAAGCACGTGTAGTTCAGCACTACAAGGGACTTGTATCCCATGCTACAGTGGTGTGACACCACGATGAGGTAAAATATGTAAAATTCGGCTGCTAGCCATGTCACAACAACAGTAGCACCGCAAATAGACAGGTAGCCTAATAGTGAAAAGATAGAGAGTTGTAGTACAACAGTACTAAGAGGCCGGTGACCTCATGCTACAGTGGCTGACACCACATGAGGTAGTTAACCTCGGCTGCGAGCCATGTCACATCGGCGTAGCACCGCACGAAAGTGCAAGTCTTTATGCTGGGATGTAGTACAACACTACTAAGAGGCTAGTGACCTCATGCTACTGTGGGTGACACCACATGAGGTAGTTAACCTCGGCTACGAACTATGTCACAGCGGCGTAGCACCGCACGGAAGCGCAATGCTTCATGCTGGAAAATATTAAACTCTCTTAAACAGGAACTCACCTAAGTGTATGGACAGAGATGCATGCCGTCTCTTGAGGGTAAACTTGTAGACACCCAAGATACATATACCGAAACCAGGTCAGCACATGGCCTTTAATATGCGACCGGAGACAACTGATGTCATTGTGCGAGTGGGAAGAACAACAACTATGGTTCAGAATTCAAGGCATAGTCCATTCTTGTATTGTACTATTGTTTGACTCATGCAGGAAGATTCAAGTCGTGGGCGACATCTATCCTAATGCATGATGGGTAGTCACTGTGAGGAACGCTCGACCATATATTGTGATATATATGGGGATTGTTGGTATTTTTCACTTTGCTTTGGGAGTTTTAGTCCCACATTGGAAAACCACCAATGTGTATATCTCAATATATAACTTTGCTTAGTATTGGTATATGCACATGGGGTGGTGGTCCATGTGGGTTGACTTTCCTAGAGGGATTAAGTGTGAACCCCATTATGACAATCTTTATTTTGTCACCACCTTTGGGAAATTTTTCTTAGGAGCTAAGTCCCTTTGGGGCTTAGCGACTCGGATTCGGGCTCAAGGGCGCAAAGTGGCGCTTTGTTGGCGCACTTTGTACTTAGCACGTTAGCATCGTCGTATGGCACTCGTGTGCTCCTTTTATGAGCGAGTTACATGCACGGTTGCTTGCTCGGGTGAATGCATCGTGGAGCCATGTGGTCAGGTGCCCATGCAGATAGGTGCGCATGCGGCCAGGGGCCATGAGGTCAGGTGCCCATGCGGACAGGTGCACATACGGCCAGGGGCCATGCGTCCCGGTGCCCATGCGGCCAGGTGCGCATGCGGCCGGTGCCCATGCGGTCAGGAGCGCATGCGGCCAGGGGCCATGCGGTCAGGGGTGCATGTGGTCCGGTGCGCATGCGACCCGGAGCCCATGAGGCCTGGAGCTATGCGGCCAACAAGTTAGCTTGAGCGAGTCAAGTGTGGAGGGGACAAGGTCTGTTGTTGGCGGCTCGGTGCGGCATTGTCTGCTCTGTGCAGTACAACGCTCAGGCGGCGCAGGCGGCTCGTGGCTCTCTGTGCCACACAGTTGCAGCTTTCGGCGCCTGACGACGCTGTCTTCTCTGTGCAGTACATCGGCGTTGGCGGCTCATGCGGCCTGGTTTTTTTCTTAGGCCGCATGGAAGCTGAAATCCTCTTTAAATAGAGGCTCTCCTCTTTTATTTAGAGAGTTGAAAAAAATTGAGAGAGAAAAAATCGAGAGCACCAGCAGGACCTGCGGCAACAGTTAGCATCCTTCCAAAGAAATCTTCTGAGTGATCCGAAGGTGACCAAGAGCGTTCCAGAAGTGCTTGTGTGAACTTGCTGGATCCTGGATACAGATTGTTGTATAGCGCGAATCTTGCTTTCATCTCTGGTAGTTTTGATCACCCCAGCAGGAGTTTCCTTCTTTGTATTTCTGTTCTTATTCCCGTTCTTCTCGATATAGCGTTTGCGAACGTAAAGAGAAGAACGATTTTCTGATTCTTGTTGTATTTGCATTTTTTTTTGGGTTGTCAGTTTGTAACATGTTCCTTGTTTAGTGCTTCTGTGGGGTTGTGTGTCATTGTAGATGAACTCTTGTGTGAATTTCAGTGTACCAACTTCTCTTCTGGAGTTTGTAGAGACGAACTCTTGTGTGAGTTTCTACTTTGTGGCTACCTCTTCTTCTTTGATCAGACTTCGGGACTAACATTTTGTGCAAACGTTAGTGGTTGAACCGTTTTTATGGAATTGAAGCCCAAGTGATTAGGTTCTGCATATTAGGTTCTTGTTCGTATCGAACTGTATCGCTCTTAATCGGTGCATCTATTGATCCATCTTGAACATGTTCAAACCAGAGTGGTGCAGCTATTGGTCTATCTTGAACATATCCAAACCACCTGAAATGCCTCATCTTGTCCTGGCTCCACCTCCAACTTACCAAAATAAACTTATCCCATCTTTCAGTGTATTGAAAATCGTCCATTTTAGCATTTTGATTTCAGTTACGCTCTCTCTTTTATTTTGACATGCTATTTTTAGTTGTCCAACATTTTATCCATAAAACATGGTTTGTTTCATAGTTGTCCTAGAATTTTCTTTTAACTTCAACGATCACAAAGAACACTAGAAGGACTCTTCAATTTCTGCAATTCTGCTTTAGTTCTATGAACCAGGTCTTCTCAATCTCTCTATCATTATCGTGGTCATCGTTTGCTAAATACCGAAAACTAGAGCTCCTAAATATCTTGTCCATCAATATATACTACTTGTTTCTAGCTGAAGTTTTGTTGAAGTTACATTTCATATACTCAGTTTCGTCCTACTAATTTTAAAATTCTAAGAATTTAAAGTTTCTCCCTACGCATCTATTTTAGAGTCGGTAACCTTCTCTAGTACCCACTAGTACAATACCATGAAACTTCGTCATGAACATGCCTAGTAATTCATCCATAACTACGACAACCGAGGACTTAATGTTGAATCTTTATGTAAAGCCAATAGTGGTAGGAAATTGTATGGTATCTTCAACAATGATCGACAATTCATACATATTCTTTGTAATCTCAATATAGTTACTAGAGACTTATTTCTTCTCCAAAACAAACGGTGTTATCTTTTTACTTACTCCATAACAAGTCCTTCAAGTCAATTAAAACCATATGTAGACACCCTTTTCTCGTTAGGTTTTGCGTTAACCTTCTTAATAAGTAAATGACTTTCTCACATAATTTCATGATGTGGTTGATAAGCTTGATTCGTTGGTAGCTAGTACAACTCTGTATATCTAGTTATCTACCTCTTTTCATATATATGTACTATAGTACTACTCTAGTCAACATGCATTTTTTCTAGTCTTTCGATTTGGTTAAATAAATTACTTAACCAGATCAAACCTTGCTCCCCTAAACATTTCCAAACTTCAATATGATCATGTCCACAACTTTTCCAGATTTCATGTTCTTTAAAGTTGACAGTTTACCACAATAACATATGACCTACCTTGACTAACTCATTGCCACTTATTATAACTTTCTAGGTTCTCGTTAAACAGCTTGCGAAAACAACTCCGATACTCCTTTATATATATATATATATATATATATATATAGGTCCACTCCTTTCCCTACTCTTCGTAGCATATAAACCTTTCTTCTTTAGTTTCAAACTTATTCAAATGAGCTATGTTGTGCGGACATGGATTCAACACGACACTTATCAGACACGACGACATGGATTTGACACCTATGCTGGTGTGCCCTATTATATTTCGGATTGTCCATGGCGTGTCGGATACATATGTCCGACATGACATGGACATGACAAATTTTGGATGTTCCGTGCTTCTTAGCAAATGAATCAGTCAAGCAAAAGCCCGCTATTATCTCATGGGCACTGTACTAGATCAAAGAGTCTTTGTTGGCACGAAGAAAGAGAAATTTTAACACATCTTATGTAACTTGATTCATGTGGCCATCATTTAGCTTTGTAGACATCAACATATGATGGTTTATATCTGTCCCGTTCGGGTATTGTTATCAGTATGATCATAGGTTCAACAGTTCCTTCTTAAAAGAAGACGAGGTACTGATGCTTTCATCAAAGTTTGTTGGGTTCAACATGATTTATAATGACAACTGCGATTTCAAAATAATCTGTTGAATATTGCTCTTGTTACTACGGAAAACATGCCATATGCTACATATATACTAGACTTCAGTCTGCCATGTAAAATGCTCTGAACTGTCAAAATGAGATGTCATATTGAAATGTTTGAACTTGCGAAGAAGTTTGCAGCAATCATGTGACTGGATCCAGTTTCACTAGAGGTTATTGACATACAGTGTCCAGTTTATTCTCAGATGACATGTATCAGTGAAGTGCCTTGGCAATGCACTGTAATTATCATTACTAGGCTGCATAATAAAAATTACGTGTACGAAGTACAAGCAATTAATGTATGCCACTATTTCTATTACTGAGCTTTATAACTCTATTTACAGTATACAGATCTGGAATTTCTTATTAAGTTAGCTTAGTTAGGGTAAGGTCTCACATTCTTACTAGGAACAATGAAGCATAAATGTACATTATTGTTGGGCGTTGAGAACTTTCACTAAGCAGTGGTTGTGATAATGTATGCTTGAATTTCTGATGGATCATGTTTCTTTTATTTACTTTTAAGGTTTGATTGTCCATAGGGACTATCGTGGCACTCGGACTGCTCTATTTGATGGCATTGAGGAGGGTGGTATTCGAGCCTCACCCTATGCGTCACATGAAATTGATGAGCACGAAAATGATCAAGCTATTGATGGATTACAAGATAGAGTCAATATTCTTAAAAGAGTAAGTTGCACTCATTAAACTGGTATGCTAAACTATATTTTTGAAAGAGCTAGTTATTTTCGTTGAATGAATGTTTGCTCAGTTCATGGCGTGCGGATTATGCAAGAAAAGGTGTTTATATGGAAAATTACACATGATAAGGAGATGTGGTTAGTTTCATATTAAGTTACCAATGAGAAGGATATTAAAGATGATTTTTATGAGTGTTTTTAGTTGATCTTTGCATCTGCATTGCTGGTGTGACAAATATTATAATGGATTTTGTGCTCTTTATTTATCTTGACTAAAGAGCACAAAATCCATTATATATATATATATATATATATATATATATATATATATATATGCAAATGACGTCTAGCCTAGTGGTTAAGACCGATGTATATTACCCAGGAGGTTTCGGGTTCGAGTCTCCTGGGCGCCATTTAATTCCCCTTTGGGGGAATTAAGTGGTGAGTTGGTGATGGGTGCAGCGCATGTGCGGTTCAAGTGCGGTGCACGCGTGGGCCTACGGGCCGATATGTGTGTGGCCTTTGGGCCGGGATGTGGTGGGCCTTCGGGCCGAGTTTGTAGGCCTTCGGACTAGGAGCTTGTAACACAATTACCTCTTCCAATATATATATATATATATATATATATATATATATGGGCCGTGATCTGCTTAGACCAAGGTCAAACACTCAATTGTTTACGGCATGGATTACTGGAGTATATAATATTATAATCCCAGTTGCTTGCCATGTTTTTGGTCTGCCTTCATTTTTGGTCTGCCTTCAGAGCAAGGGCGGATTTTTTGGAAGGGGTGGTGGTAAAAATACCTTCAAGCCAAAAAAATATTTTGAGAAAAGGCAGAAACTTACGCTTAAGAGAATCAAACTTGAGACCTCTTACCTAAAAAGACCCATTTTCTTACCAACTAGACAACTAGACAAGCATATTTAATTGTGATTTTTTCATTTAACTTTAAGTAAACTTCAGAAGTAAAAATATATGGGATATTTATACTTTGGGTCTCGTATAAGTTTCATAATTAGTGTTTGGGTCTCCATATATACATACTAATTACACTTTTGGTGACACTTTTGAGACATTAGTGACACTTTTGAGACCAAAATACTAATTATTATATATATGGAGACCCAAACACTAATTATGGAAATTATATGAACCCAAAGTCTAAATATCCCAAAATATATTGCATGCGACCAAAAACTGCTTCATAGTTCTCGAGATTTTACACCTACACTCGAAACTCCACTGACCTTGGTATCACTCGAGTGAATTGGTTTTGAGAGCATTCTGCTACTTTTTGGTGACTTCCACTTGCAGCCTGATTGATTTACTGTCTACGTGCCTGTTACGCCCAGTCATTCCAAAACACTTCTCTTCGTCATCTTAATGTCATTTAAAATTTGTCATCATTCAGATGATTTCACCTTAAACTGAATTTTCCTGATCTCATAAAGGAGAACAAATTCAATACAACAAACAACGACAACAACCAATTATCTCGAAATTTTGGGGTCGGCTTCTTAACAAACTCAATATGATAGAAAATACATAAAACATAAGCGAGGAGCCTTTTAGCACGAAGTGCGTTGGAGACTTGTAATGCATCAAACACCTGGTGTTTAAAGGATGTCTTGTTTAGGCTGTTTAAGGACTGCCTTTTTGTAGTTAATGTTGCAGTTTTCAGCCAATTTTTTTCTTTTGCAAGAATTTTATGAAACTAGGGGTTTAGCGTTTGCATAGAGGATTACCTCAAGGTTTTGGTAATTTATTTTTCTTTTTCCTTTGAGAAACCTAACCTGTTAAACATTTTTGGTATTGCAAGAAAAACTCATGCATGCCATTAGACATTTGATAAACTAGAATCCTCAGAGGTGTATAATTTATGTGAGATCTCTTGCTGGCTAACTTAGTGAGGGATGTGGTTATAGGGAATAACTTGCATGAGGACTCTGATATTGTTGTCTAACTAGGTTGCCTTTTCTATTGTACACATATAACATTCAATACACCATCCTTGCCTGAAAACAGGATGTGCTAGAGAGATGATGAAAATTAAATTAGCAAGAATTCCATCACTGTTCTGAAGACTGGTATGCCTGAACCATTTTCTGCCAGAGAATGATTAGCATGTTTGTTTTTTGTTTTCTAATTGATCCAGTAAGGTCCTAGAGTTAAATAAGGAATTTTGCTGGGTAAGACATCAGTTTTTTTTTTACCAACTTAATTTATTCCCATGTTGGGGAACATATGGTTGTGATACTTTTATAGTTCGGTCGTCTAATTTCACTTTTCATTGGTTCCCAAACCTATGCATCTATGTTGTCTCTCTTGAATCTTGATGCCTCTGGTTATCTATGATTGGTCTTTTTTGTTTGGCGAAATTTCCTTCTCTTTGCATGTGTAGTTCAAAATGTTCCTCAGGTCGTTTGAACCCTAGTCGTATTGGGCAATATGATAAGTTCTAAAAACCGCTCATTACCAATTTTGCATGCCACATTGATTGCTATATGTTCTTCAACACTTTGATGCATGACATTGGAGTTCTCAGTTAAGAGAATTGATTAATTTGTGATTTTTATTGATGTTGTACAATTTTTGGCAAGAGAGATGAAACATTTTCTTTGACAGTTGACGGGTGATATACATGAGGAGGTAGAGACCCATAATCGTGTACTTGACCGAATGGTACTTCTATGCTCTCTCTCTCTGTGTGTGTGTGTGTGTGTGTGTGTGTGTGTGTGTGTGCCCAGCTAATTAATATTTTGCTTGTTTTGTACTGAATTCAGGGTAATGATATGGATTCATCAAGGGGTGTCCTTTCTGGCACTATGGATCGATTCAAGATGGTAACTATTTTAAAACCCCTTATTGGCTGTCAACAGGGTTTCTTTCTACCTATTGTTCTGCATATTGTGTTTGGTATTTGTATCCAGGTGTTCGAGACAAAATCCAGTCGCAGGATGGCTACGCTCGTGGCATCTTTTGTTGTCCTTTTCTTGCTCATATACTACTTGACCAAGTAGCAATCTTTCTATATTTGCAGGAAACTTCAGGGTTTAAGATATGTAGACACTCTGGGTCTGTTGTGACATTATAATACCATCATGTAATATATCCTCCTGCAAATTGGTGGTGTCTATATGAGATCTGAGTGGTTGGTGTCGAGATATCCTGTTTGTTGATCTGTGTGTGGAAATGCGCTTTATTAGTAGTGTTTACTCTTCGAGAGCACAATTTTGTGTTCCTTGATGATGCTAATAGTGGGAAGTAGGTGCGGAGGTATACAAGTTTTATCTCTATCAAATTATCAATTGCAATTGTTGTGGTTGATACTAAATAAACCAGGGAAGAATATGATTCTCTTGGAAGCAGTCGAAAAGACATTTGCTGCAACGTTTCCTTGTGATCGTGTATAGTAATTGAGGAATAGCAAGTGGATGTCTAAATGATGTTCATAAGAATTTCCTTGCTATCCTTGTGTCATGACCAGTGGCGTAGGTACGTTAGGCCGGCTGCGCCCCCTGGAACACTCAGATTTTTGTTGTTGTTGTTAATTGGCATTTGGCATTTGGCATTGACAGCATCTTGGAAGGATGAAGCATACTAGCTAGCTAGCCTAGCTTGCAATCACACGGCAGCACCACAGGTCCACATTGACAGCAAATATGTGTTTGTGTTGGTATATTTATTGTTTGATGGTAACTGGCAAGTGTTACTCCAGAGTCCCCACGACTTCCTTCAGTGTCTCCAAGACTCCCAATGGTAAGGGGAAAAAAAGTTTTATATTTTAACACCCTTTTTTTTTCTCTTCTCCTGCCATTCCTTCAATTCAAAGTTCAATCCAACTATTTGTCTATTTTATTTCCAAATTTCTCTTCCAAACTTCCAGCTAAGTAGCAGCAAACAAACATAATTTTTCTTCTAGCTCGAGCAGCGGCAACAGCAACGAACAAACAGGTAACAGTTTTATAGAAATGTGCTGTGCTGTTGGATTCATATTATGAAATAATATAGAAATATGAACAGGTTTTGTTGTATGAATTGTCCAGAAAATTGTATAGTAAACTGAAAAAGGAGATGAAACAGTCTATTGTTATTAATACTGAAATAATATGGATATTTAGTGACAAACTGAAAAAGAAGATGTTACCGTATGCTACCTGTCAATTTGTATTAATTATAGTATTAGGTGAAATATTTCTTGATCTTGGGGGGGGTGGGGGGGTGGGGGGGGGAGACAAATTGACTAATATGAACAATAGTTTCCTGTTCCCCGTTGGGGTGAACAAATACGTAATTATGTTACCTATAAAAATACTAAGATAATTATCAAATACGTATTTGTTTTTGAAGTTGACATTGTTATTATCCGTTGCAACCGTAACTGTAGAGAGAGTATTTTTTGCAATAAAAATTATAAAACTTCATTACGTAATCGATTGGGAGGTACGATAATAAATGATTGTCTGGTGGCATATATTGAAAGAGATGTATTGGATATCATTCACAATAAAGATATTATTCAATATTTTCAGAATATGAAGTCCCGAAGTTTTTTATTGTCAATAAAATGGTTATTTAATTATTGTAATAGTTTATGATATTTAATATTAATATATATTATTTTTAAAATTATAAATATAATTTTTTATTATTTTAATAATAAATATTGTATTTTTTGAATTAAATTTTTGACTACGCGACTGGTCACTGTGGACTTGGTCTTGTTTTATATGTGATTTCCCCAGGTTTCCACCACTTGACATCGTGTTATGTTAGAAAACCTTATAGTTGCTAATTCGTACCTTAAAAGTTGTTGATTCTTTACTGTCGTATGGTGCTATGTCAGGAGACCTGGAAGTGGTCATTATGAATAAGAGGGAGTGCAGAGCCGGCCCAGAGTTTATGGAGTCATATGCGAACTTTTAAAATAAAATACTATATGATATAAAATAATATTAAAAAATTATTAAAAAATTAAAAAAAGGGTGCCACGAATACTATATGATACTATATGGAGTCATAATACTATACAGAAAATTTACTGTAGCGAAATAAATTTATACTAAATTCATGTAAACGAAATAAGTTTGAATTATTTTTTAAAAAAGTCACGGTCCGCCAACAGTGTTGGCGGAAAACGCAACTTTTGTACACGTACGCAGACAAACAAATTTAAAAAAAAAATACGTGGGCCCCACGGCCAATTTCTGCCAACAGAGTTGGCTGAAATTGGGGGGGGGGGGGGCCAATTTCAGCCAACTCAGTTGGCGGAATTTGGCCCCATGGGGCCCACGTTTTTTTGTGTGGTTTTGTTTGGTTTGGTTTGGTTTGGTTTGTTTACTTAGTTTGGTTTGGTTTTTTTCGTTGGTTTATTTTAATTAGTTATATTTTTGTTTTATTTATTTAGTTTAGTTTAGTTTAGTTTTGTAATTAGATTTAAGTAAATTTATTTTAACGAAATAAAATTAAAATAAATTAATTGGAAAGAAATATTTATAAATATTTTTTTCGGAAATTTGTTTCCAAAGTATCAAAATTTGTATAAATTCCATCTAAAGCATAAAAGTTTAAAATATGACGAAAAAATATCAAAATGAATTGGACATTTATATTTATAAATATTATATTTTTATCGTAATTTTTTTCGTCGTTAACAGACGTTAAAAAATAATAATGTTAAAAATCTGTCGTAAGACTATTACGTCTGCCGTCGAGCAGACTTCGAGCAGACTTCAAGCGGCCATAACTACTTGTTTTGAGATCGTTTTTCGTTAAATAATAAGTCGATTTGTATGTTTTCGACGAGAGTAACACAAATCATGTAGAAAAAAAATTTATCCGAAATAAGACACATATGTTACAGGCAAAAATATAAATTTTAAAACTTTAAAGTATCATAACTTTTGACTGGGAGATCGAAACAAGGTCCAGTTTGTGCCAAAATGATCGTATGGAAAAGTACTACAGGATAAACCGTTTTACCGTTTGACGGACTTCGAAAATTTTTAGAATCGTCAAAAAATAATGTTTCGACCTCCAAATTTGACTTTCGGTAATATTATTTTTGAATATTTAAAATTTACTGTAGTGAAATAAATTTATATTGGATGTGGGGGCCCACGGATTTAAAATGATGTTTCGATCTCCAAAAAAATTTAAGAAAAATTTAAATTAATTATTTTATGTCTATTATGAAAAAAGAACTAATAAAACAAAAAAAATAATCAAACTAAACCAACTAAATCAACCAAAACAAACCAACCCAAACCAACCCAAACCATCCAAAATATCCGTGGGCCCCACACCAAAATTCAGCCAACATAGTTGGCGGATTTTGGGTGTGGGGCCCACGGTTTTTTTGGGGTGGTTTGGGTTGGTTTGTTTTGGATTGTTTTGGTTGGTTTTATTTAGTTGGTTTGTTTTAATTGGTTTTGTTTTATTATTTGGTTTATTTTTTTTATTTAGTTTTTTTAGCCAACAATTTCAGCAAACATTTTTTTATTTAGTTTTTTTTATTTAGTTTTGTTTTGGATTTTAATTTTTTTAATTTAATTTTGTTTTGAATTATGGTTTGCTTTGGTTTTTTTATTTATGGATTGATGTTGGTTCAGGAATTGGTTCACATGGAAGGGAATAATGCTCCTCGGTTTGATGCACCCCAGTTTGAAAAAAATAAATTTCTAAATATTTAGTTTTGTTTTTTTATTTATGGATTGATGTTGGTTCAGGAATTTTTTTTATTTAGTTTTATTTTTTATTTAGTTTTGTTTTGAAAAAAATATTTCTAAATATTTCTTTCCAATTAATTTATTTTAATTTTATTTCGTTAAAATAAATTTACTTAAATCTAATTACAAAACTAAACTAAACTAAATAAATAAAACAAAAATATAACTAATTAAAATAAACCAACGGAAAAAACCAAACCAAACTAAGTAAACAAACCAAACCAAACCAAACCAAACAAAACAAAACCACACAAAAAAACGTGGGCCCCATGGGGCCAAATTCCGCCAACTGAGTTGGCTGAAATTGGCCCCCCCCAATTTCAGCCAACTCTGTTGGCGGAAATTGGCCGTGGGGCCCACGTTTTTTTTTTAATTTGTTTGTTTGCGTACGTGTACAAAAGTTGCGTTTTCCGCCAACACTGTTGGCGGACCGTGACTTTTTTTAAAAAAATTTCAAACTTATTTCGTTTACATGAATTTAATGTAAATTTATTTCGCTACAGTAAATTTTCTGTAATACTATATGGGGTCATAACACTATATGATGTAAAATAATATTAAAAAAATGAAAAAAAAGGGAAGCCACGAAGACTTTATCCTTGGTAATGTAGTTTTGAACCTTCCTTTTCAGTTCAACACTTTTCTAGGCTCATATGGTAAGGCAGGTAAGAAATCGACAAATCGAATGCAACGATCTCAGTGGGTTGGCTACAAATCCCTTACATTGAGCCTTGCTATCAACATCGTCTACGGTTCACGGTTTCATTGAATTCAGTGATTTACAGTGCGTGCGTGCATACAAAGAATGAGATCACTACGATTCATCCATGGCTCGTGTTCCAGTTGGCAATTGTTTTCTCACTTTAAGTGCTTGGTACATAACAATCACAAACACTGAAAAGGGAACATCAATCTCACATAAATGCGATATATATGTTACTTATTTGTCCACATGATAAAGTAATCTTATCCTTCCTTCCCAACAGTCTCTATCCCTTATTGTCTCACTAACGTGTATAAAGAATCTAACAATGAGAGTGAAAGTAAAATAGTTCTAGCTAACAATTATCACGCAACTTGTATAAAAAAACAATTATACTACTTGTCATCCAAAATTTTCGGATGATTCTCTCTCCTATGACATCTAATATGACAATTTTAATTCAAATAATTAATTATCAAAAATTTAATATTAATATTAATATTAATATTAATTTTAATATTAATTTTAATGTTAATGTTGAAATTTGTCATATCAAATGTTACGTCAGATGTCACATAATAGGTATATGTCATCATATAATTTTTTTTTTGGATGATGAATAAATTTTTCATAAGAAAACCACAATTAATAACGTTAGATAAGAATACTTGTCTTAACCTCCCGTCCTCGACTTGTATTTTGAAGATTCACTTTTGATCAATATATCTAATTTTCTTTCAAAAATAATTTTTTTTATTGTAAATACTCTATTTTTATTCCTTCTTTTATGTGGCACATGTTTTTGATTTTTTCAAATTTTTTTTTGTAACATCATTTTTGTTCCAGAAAATTTGATGCATCGATAATAAATTTGAATATATTAGATAGAACGAATTTTTTTTTTTGAAAAATTTATAGGAAAGATGCATTCGTTATTGACACCAGCGAAAAATCAACATTAGACCACTGGTGCCAATGATGTTCCATATATAAACTATGGTGGGAAAAATTATATTAAAAGCTTCTCAGCTGTGCTAACCTTAGTAGTGCGAAAAACCCAGCTATTTGCACACTGGCTCAAGCTCAATTCGCTGAAAAACTTAGGAGCAGAGCTTTTCGATCTCTAGAGCACGAGCTTGAGCCTACAAGTAGACTCGTCTGGTAATCGAGTACAAGTAAGGTATCAAAGGTTGTACTATAATATTCCTAAATATTTTTCAATTCAAAATTTTTTTTTCCAAATATATTATTGTACATATTTACTAATTAAAATTATCAATTAAAGTTAATACGGATAACTAGGTAATTATGAAAGTTGTACTATAATATTCCTAAATAGTATGCAAGTATAAAATAATATATATAATAATAAATTAAAAATAATTAAGACATACTATTTTCTCTTCTTTCTTAGTCTTAATAAATATTATAATAATTACTTAGTTAATAGTAATTACGATAGCATACCAGGAAAAAAAATATCCTAGTATTATTTTTTCTCAAATCAACTATAGAGAGTAGCTATATAGCGCTTGTTGAGTTATGGATGACTTATTTAGTCCCACATCGGATATAAAATAAAGAGGAGGCAAGACTCCTCCTATATATACGTATCCTCTTTCTTGGAAATGAATCAATTAAGTCTTTTCTACATGGTATCAGAGCCAAAACTCCTAATTCTTTCTCTGCATAATTTTTTTTTTCCTTCTCTCTCTCATACGACTCCCCTTCCCCCTCGCCCGCCTCCCTTTGTCCGAGTAGAAGGCCCTCCTCCCCCCTGCCTCCCTCTGTCCGAGTGGAAGCCTCCCTCGCCTCCTTCTGTCCGAGTGGAAGACCCTCTTCTACCGACTTTGTCCTCGTCGTTTGCTGACGTAGAAAAATTGTTTGTTGGATCGTGGATAATCAGAGAGGACTCTTGTGTGATCCTCTGATTTCGATCTCAACGTGGATTCTGAGATTAAAGAGCATACTTCCTGAAAAGTTTTGCACAGATCTCTATTTCTAGCCTTTGTTCCGACGAGTCCTACCCATTGTGTACCTCTCCTGCTGTATGAACTTGGGGTGTACATATAGATATGGAAAGTCGTGATCACGTGTAGGCACATGACACATGTTTGAGTTGCGTTTGACCTCGTCCCTGTGTTGGGTTTGCAATAAGTGCAACTATGGAGATGGGAAAACCTGTGACTAGTCAGGAGTTGAAGGAGATACTAGAGGGGGGCGGCCAGGGTATTTCAGGCCAAATTAGAGGATACCTCATCCAGTAAGGCAGTCGTGCCCGCACCAGAACCATCGCAGGTGATAAAAAAAATATAGTTGTTGTCCAATGACATCAAACATGAGGGGACAAAAAACTACCTAAGTTGGTCTATGAGGGAGCTGTTGAACCTTCAGACCAAGGGGCTTGAAAAATATGTGAAGGGAGAGCGCACTGAGCCAAAGGATAAAACGAGTGCTGAGTGGAGCACATGGACTCACCTTAATTCTCTGGTACTTTCTTGGCTTCTGACTTCTGTATCTCCATCCATAGCTGTAATGCCCCGCTCCGCGGAAAGGTATTACGCTGGAATTATAGATGGATCAGACTGATGTGATACAAGTGGTACGAGAAATCGAGATGCTTGGTGTGATGATGCAGTATTGCTTAACTTGGACGGATGAGATATCTTATGCGGCGTAGTTCAAATGTATGATTATGCCATGTTAGAAGACTGTGTATCGCGTCGGATCATTCTTGAGGGATCGTTGGCGAATGTGGGATCATGGCATAAAAACGATATTTGTATAAGTGAGTGGATCTGTCCCTTCTCCTCTATTCCTTCATGTCCTAATAAAATGAATGCTAGTATTGCTCTTTTGTGTTGCCTTACTATATGCTGTTCTAGTCCACATAACGATAGTGGTGCCTTCTTTTTAATGCTGCTATAAACAAAGAAACACATGAATGATAACTGCTAGTATCTTTCGCACAAGAATGTTATAATGTATGCCTTACATGAGAAAGAAGAATATTGTGTAATCTACTTTACATGCTTGTAACACTGAGAATGAAACCTTGAATATCTGTAAAGGTAGAAGTGCATCAATACACAATAACTATAAAGGAAATACTTTATATACGAGTATAATTGTGGTTTGGTACCACCGAGCCACGATAAGGTCTGTAAGTTGGTACCTATGGGTCACCAACCGAAATGAGAATGAGTAACACAAAAAGGGATTGATAATGCGAGGATTTACTTATATTTCTTTACTGTGTAATTTATGCTTAAGATGTCATTTTTTTAGACGTTGCATGGTCATAGACAACTTGTGCACAAGGTTTGGTAAGTTTTCTCGAACAAGATTGATGCACCGGGTCACCGGGATCGTTCGGCCTGGGAGAAATCATAATGCTTTGGTAGCACCAGGTATAAACGAGAAATTTATTAGGGATTGTAACCTCATGAATGGCGCTTCCTACGCCGTTTGAAGTCCTATATGGCATGTCCCTCGTGGTGCGAAAGCATATCACCAATGACCCTCATGTAGTTAGGTTGTATGCTGATGAGAATAATTATGCAAGATTAATATTATCTCTGTAAGAATGATTCATATTGTTTATGTTGTGGTAATCCTTGTTTTGTAGGGATAAGAATAGCGAGATGTTGGTAATAATTGCTATTAAGCGATATGTTTAAATGATATATATATTCAATGTATACTGCTGTTTCAAAATATGCTTTCATTATGCTGCTGAATACTTTGATCACTGAAATAAACCGTCCATAATTGAAAGATCATTAAAGTAATATGCATGCTTTTTACATGAATACTTAGTGTTGATTTAGATGAGCGAGCTAGTTTTTGTCACGACTCGCACCCGAAATGAGGGTACGAGTATATGAGTACGTCCAGCCTACACTGTAGCATCGGCGGTAGAACGCTGCCTAGGTCAATAATACTATCTAAATATCTCACACAATATATATAATGTACCTATCATGATATCTCAACTCCAAATGAAAGAAAGTATGATAATATGATAATCGATACTCAATCATAATATAAAACTAAAAGAAAATAATGACACGATATGAGATAGGAGAAAGAAATCACAAGTCACAATACAACTCATATCCAAGTCTAACAAACTAGCACAATAGTCTCAAATATAATATACATGCCAAAATATCTAAACAGAGACATATATAATATAATAATAAAATTAGCTAAGTTTTCTCAGTAGCTGGCACTAGATCCTCATGCTCTATGGGAGTAACCTCAAATGGCTCGCCATCCTGTGGCCCGTAGTATAAATCCCCTCGATTAAATCTATAGATAGTCAGGTTTTGATTGGGAAAATTTTGGATTTAGCAGCAGATGTTGAGGTTTATAGTAAAGTTAAGTTTGTCTGATATTTTAATTTATTTAATTAAAACCCTTGGCGCGCCCTATCATTTCTTAATTATTCGGAGCCCAATATCAGCCCATAATTTTCATCGGATTATTGTACTTCTGACTTGACTCGCTAAATTAGGCACTGGATTTTTCCGTCACTTAAAATCATATTTTCTTGTGCCCTAAATTAATTGCAAAATTTTCTGTAACCGAAATCCCATAATTAAATTCTGTGTCGGACACCTGTGTCGTTACCCTCGATTTTGAGATACCAATTTAACCCGTTGAGCCGGACCAACTAAAGGGTCCAAGACTGACTCCAAGCCCCCACCATTTTTGACATTTGCGTCATTTTCGGATTTTGACCCCAAGTGCCCCCATTTAATTTAAAAGTGCGGGACACTTTAAATTCTATTTAAATCGAGGATACCAATTTTGCCTAATCCTATTTTAATCCCCAATTAATTCCGATGGCCATTAAATTAAACCCGTGCCTCACGCACAACAACCCCACACCATGCAAATCATCAAACGCAATTTTCTCCACAAATTTTGCATCATTTTATGTGTTCGTGCAATTTCCCGAATTTAAGGGGCTAAGTTGCAATTTATTGATTTTAGGTACCCTCACCCCATTGGCCAAGACCAAATGGAGAGGTTACAAATTTTGGACCGAATTACACATCTCCCCCACTCTACTTCTCATGAAGAAAGGATTTCTCTCATGTGAAATCCTAGCCCTCTATTTTAAATTAGAACATCTCCACCCTCCATCCAATGCACCCCTCCCTTTAAAGCCATCACCTCACCCTCACATTAAACTAAGCAGACCCTAATCCCAAGAAGCCTAAAAAACCCCCCTCTCTCTCTCCTCCCTCCTCCATTTTTATTCTACATGCAAACTCCTCCTTCTCCATAATATTTCTTCTTCTTCATCCTTTCTTCTTCCTCCTTCTTCTTCCTGGAGACTCGACCGGCCGGCCGACTGACTCGGCTCCTGCCAGTCGAGCACCCCGGCGACTCCGGCGCCTGAGCTGACCCGCTGTCTTCGACTCTGCCCGGCCACTGTGCAGCTCTCTCCGGCCAGTGCGATCCAGCTCGCTCCGGCCAGTGCGGTCTAGCCCGCTCCGGCCAGTCCGGTCCAGCCCGTCCCGCAGCAACTGTGCTTCATCCCCGTCGGCCTGTGCAGCGTTTTCCCCCTCCGGCCTGTGCTTTCCCGACCGCCGGCCTGTGCTCCCCCGACCGCCCGACAGTGCAGCACAACCTCAGCCGACCGACCCCTGTGCACTCCCTCCGGCTGTGCATCCGCCGAACGACCCCTGTACACTTCACCCCCCGTCGGCTGTACATTCTCCGCCGGGCTGACCCCTTACCCCGTCCGGCCGACTTTCCCGTCCGACTTCAGCATCACCATCACCACCATTAGCTTTCACCACCATCATCACCACCACCACTGGACACCACCCCCGGCCACCTTCTCCGGCCAACAACTCCGCGGCGAGGTCGACTCTCCCCTCTCTTGAATTAATTTCCAGATTTTAATATGGTTTTAAATAGGATGATAATTATATATATGGATGTGTGGTTTTAGCTAGGGTTATGTTCAATAAATATTGGTGTATATGGAGATGTAGTGTAGTTCATGTATCTTGTGATTAAGGATATGTGATTAGGGTTGTTGTAGTTAGTTAGGGTTGTGATATTGATATGTGGTTAGGGTTTAGTTTCATAAGTTTTGAAATGAAATTATGGATATACACTAAGTAGAGATGCTAGGTTGTGATGTTAGGATTATAAATTAATATATGCACTATTGATTATGGTTGTGGTGCTTGCATTTAAACACTGAGAAGAAATGGTGATAGTGATTCATTGATTTAAACCAAGGAGCAGATTTAATTTAATAAAATGATGGAGGGATGTCGACCCTTGGGTGAATATTGGAAGTTGTGGATAGAGTGACTGAGGACAGTGAATATTAATTATTGCTTGAGTTTGAGACGTCAACGTGCATGTAAACATCTGTGAAAACTGAGGATAGGATCAGGGTGTGATTCGAATATCGTAATTGAGGATTGGGCCTGATGATATTATACAGGTGATTGATTTTGAGATAGGTATTAGTCGGATCAAGGATCAGAGATTGAGGACTGTAAAATTAGTAATTAACTATTTGAGTTTGAGACTGAGTCTAGGTGTAAATGTGTGTCGCATCCCTGCTTGACGTAGAATAGATTATTAATTTTGGTTTGTATCTATCTCTAGGTACTGCGGGACCTGAGGACTTGGACGTGGTACCGGGACCCCGTCATCAGCAGCCGCACGCAGGCAAGTGTACCTTGCCACCCTGTATTTCAGTTTACAGATATTTATTATTTCGTTATGTATATTGTGCACGTATTTATGTTGACGTTCGATATTTCGCGTCCGGTTCACAACCGGGTGAAGACGTACGTTGTAACATCTTAGAAAGATTGTTGGATGTCTCGTAGCATCTCGATATGCGTACCTGAGCATATCGACACCCCCAGGACACACTCATACACTGTGATTATGCCAGATTCCTGTATCCTGATGCTGACATCATGACCAGAGACTGGGACGACCTTAGGGTCGCGTCTGTTGAGTTACTTTCGTGAGTCGAGACTGTTAGATAGAGGTTCAGGTTCAGCGCACCATCGTTGACCGCTTGGGAAGGGGAAGACAGTTACTAGACGCTTGGGCTCCTCTGCACGCGTTTATATATGTATATGTAGTGATCCTGTATTCTGGAGTAGTTGTATCACCCGTGTGCCTCTGTGCTCGGAGCTACGGTACGTCCCGTGTGTCTCTGTGTTCGGAGCTAAGATTTTATTTTAGAAAGCCCACGCGTCGAACATTGTCTTTAAACTGTGTCACACTAGTTTGGTTATGATAGAGTACCCTGTCGTGCACTTGTACTTTCTGTTACTTGGATTGTTGTATTTTTGTACCTTGTTACGTTCCTCTGAGGACCTGGTCCCCTGCCAGTTTGCAGCATAGGTGATTACGGAGCATTTGGAGTTGCTGTTGGAGTTGCATGTCTTGCGGGCATGGTACCAGGTACTCACATTATATCTACCGACATTATGGTTATTTTATATTATTTATTTTATCTGCTGTTGTAGCCTAATTTTTATAGACTCATACTTCTTCTCGAGTCTATTCGAGTTAGTGTGTTATTGGACGGCCGACTCTAGCACATATAGCTCTTTCTTGTATACTGCGGTACATTATGGATTAAGACATAGAGGTTTACATTTATGGAATATCTAGATAGTGCCCTTTTATATTACAGCTTATACGTATTCGAGTCAGACCAGAATCTGGTCAAATGCGTAGCTGGCGTGTCACGTATTCCTGGTTCTACGTATTTTGGGACTGGGGCGTGACACGTAGTAAGTGGGACACAAATTCTCTAACAAATTATCTAAAAAATATATCCAGTAAGGATTAGAGCGAAGTATAACCCAATAGCAATTTCAATTAATTGACAAAGACTATAAAACTATAAATAGTGATAAAATACTAGATGAGCAGATAATAAAGAAGCATGGTACAAAATAGAGTCAGCAGATAAATATGGAAACACTGAAAAGTAAGAAGAAGAACTGATAAGTGTGTAAAGACAACCAGATGTGTGAACTAGTAAGCCTGTCAATATAAATATGCAACCATCAAACACAGAGTAATCCAAATATCTAAACTAGTGTTTTGAAATACCAAGTTGGCATATGAATGACTAGGGGATAATATCCAGCAAACCACACGTGTTGTGTGTGGCTGCTATTATTCTAATAAGACCAGGGGATTGAAAGGGTATGTTCATACGTCACCTAGATATTTTTTCATCCGACCAGTACTCATGGATCCATATCCCGACACGAATAATCTCAATAGTCCAGAAAATGTCAATAGGCCAGAAATACATTAGTCCAGTAATTCATTAGTCCAGAAAAGTCAATAGGCCTGAAACCACGTATCTCAAGACAATGAATCCATACAATACCAATCCGTGTATCCAGCGTGTCAAAAAGCAAGTAAAGCAATACTATAAAACATGAATGATAGTAAATATCAAAGAATAAAAACTATCAGAGAATGTATTCGCCTGTGGTCATGAGAAAAGATTGCAAAATAGTGTCCAAACTGGTATCACACTAAACTATATATGAAATCCCATATTAATTGGTACTTTGGAATGATAAACATACTAAAATAAGCATATTCTAGGTTTTCTAGGTTATGTCTAGGTTATTTGGGTCTATCTAGGTCAAACTAGCTTCTAAATTGGTTAACAAGGATAAACTAATCAATACTTAAGTTTTGGTTTCACTGTTAACTATTAAACTTGTAAATCTCCTCACCCAAAATTAGGCCTACTTGGTTTAGATAGAGAGACTAGGGCTAGTTGGAACCCAATTAGAAATAGAATATTGTGTTTTAGATAATTTTTTAATATTTATATTACTTAGTTCACCTTACCGTTGGAACACTAGCCATTGCCTTCCTACAAATTTTACATCCTTGTCCTAGACATGCCAGTCATCTATTCTGACCTTTGTGCAACTTATAATTATGCTCTCTTGTGTTACATTTTAGTCGTATAATATTCGTCACAGACGTTTATATTTAATTCTAAATAAATTTAATTTTTGTATCCTTGTGCGTTCCAATCGAAATTGGAGACACAATCTTGACCCATTTTATGCAACCTAAATTATAATAATATTTTATCCTGAGTCTCCTATGTCCATGACACTTGTGTCCCACCTAATTTTAGCCCCATGTACTTCTAATTAATTTTAGAACACCATTTGCATTAATTTTAATTATTTTAATCCAATTTTTATCTTTGTGCAATTTTCTAATTGTTGGGCGCTTTTATGCAAAAGTGCACTGAGGTGTCCACACCATTGGACACAACCCATGAAGAAACCCATTTTTTGTTCATATGAATTTTTTCCATAATTTTCGGAATGTGCAACACACAACATCGCCCCCTCATTTAACCATAGCCTTGCATTTTAAACAATGTAAATTATAGCCCTCCAATACCTACATGACAAGCCAAAGCCCACTCCAAGGAGATGTTGACCAAGCCCAACCCCTTAGGTCAACCCCCAACCCTATTCCCCACATACATATAAATATACCACTTTTCCCTTTTTTCCTTTTTTTTATCATCCACAACACCTAGCCGAATCCTTCCCATCTACTGTTCTTTCCCTTCCCCGGCCAAACCGACCGGAGCCCTCGCCGGAGACCCGCCAGACTCGACCTGCACCACCACCTCCTCCCCGCTCTCTTCTTCATCTCCTCCTCTTCAACTGTCCCTCGCCATCCTCACCGGACTCCCTCCATCACCACCACTATTAACACCATTGCCTCCATCTCCTTCCTCCCGACCCCGCTGAGCTGACCTCCCTCGACCGGAGCCCGCTGACCGCCTGAGCCGCCGCTGCAACCTCCCATCTTCGACCTCGACCCTGCTCACAGCAGACCCCGACTTCCCGGCCAGTCCTCCACCTGCACGACCATCTCCTCCTATCTCCGGTGAACTCCCCCGCTCGACCCCTCTCCGGTCTCCCCTTGGTAAAATGGAATACTATATGATGTAAAATAATATTAAAAAAATGAAAAAAGGATGCCACGAAGACTTTACCCTTGGTAATGTAGTTTTGAACCTTCCTTTTCAGTTCAACACTTTTCTAGGCTCATATGGTAAGGCAGGTAAGAAATCGACAAATCAAATGCAACGATCTCAGTGGGTTGGCTACAGATCCCTTACATTGAGCCTTGCTATCAACATCGTCTGCGGTTCACGGTTTCACTGAATTCAGTGATTTGCAGTGCGTGCGTGCATACAAAGAATGAGATCACTGCGATTCATCCATGGCTCGAGTTCCAGTTGGTTGTACACTAATCGACTAACTAGACCTTGACATGCCAAGTGGACACTCTCGAACTATTCACACTGGCATCTTTAGTGTACAAGTATAACATAATAACCGCTGGTCCACTACACCACAATTGTTTTATGTTAAGAGAAACTCATGCTACATACTAGTTCTATTTTAGATACAAGATTATATATATATATATATATATATATATATATATATATATATATATATATATATATATATATATATATATAAACTATTTTTTTTGGATCCTTTTGATTCGTGTGCCCTGAACGAATATATATATATAAACTATTTTTTTTGGAATCCTTCTGATCCGTGGGGTCCTGAACGACCGTTCTGGCTGCCTTGAGCCAGGACTGGCCCTGAAGGGGTGTCCCAGTACCACCACGATGCTCTTGGTTTGGTGACGTTCAATATATAAGTTTGTTTATACCATGTTTCTTGATGCTTTACCATCATAAGTTGCAAGCCTTACCATCATATGATTCATATCAGACGAAGCTATTATGCCAGGCGACGACCTCTAAGTGCTTCATATGCCAGGTGAAGCCCTCTATTGATCAGTGTATTCTTGGTATGTGGTACATAACAATCACAAACACTGAAAAGGGAACATCAATCTCACATAAATGCGATATATATGTTACTTATTTGTCCACATGATAAAGTAATCTTATCCTTCCTTCCCAACAGTCTCTATACCATATTGTCTCACTCACGTGTATAAAAGAATCTAACAATGAGAGTGAAAGTAAAATAGTTCTAGCTAATAATTATTACGCAACTTGTATAAGAAAACAATTATACTACATGTCATCCAAATTTTTTTGGATGATTCTCTCTCCCATTATATGACATCTAACATGACAATTTTAATTTAAATAATTAATCACAAAAAAATTAATATTAATATTAATATTAATATTAATATTAATTTTAGTTTTAATGTTAATATTGAAATTTGTCATATCAACTGTTACGTCAGATGTCACATAATAGATTAGATGTCATCATATAATTTTTTTTTTGTATGATGAATAAATTTTTCATAAGAAAACCACAATTAATAACGTTAGATAAGAATACTTGTCTTAACCTTCCGTCCTCGTCCTCGTCCTCGTCCTCGTCCTCGACTTGTATTTTGAACCTTCACTTTTGATCAATATGTCTAATTTTCTTTCAAAAATATTTTTTTTTATTGTAAATACTCTATTTTTATTCCTTCTTTTATGTGGCACATGTTGTTGATTTTTTCAAATTTTTTTTTTTTTGTAACATATCATTTTTGTTCCAGAAAATTTGATGAATCGATAATAAATTTGAATATATTAGATAGAACGAAAAAGTTTTTGAAAAATTTATAGGAAAGATACATTTCGTCATTGAATCGCATGAAAAACCAACATTACTTGATTTTCGCCAGTAACACTGACGAAAATCGAGTAACTTTCGAATCTTTACTTGTAGTCTGGTTTAATATGGTATGAGAGAAGAGGGTTTAATACCAACCAAAAGAATAAACCAAACCACTCTTCACCCCCTTCCACAAATAAAACTACACTAAACCATCCAGAAAAAATTCACCCCAACAACCAACATAAACCAAGCCAGACATACTCAAATCGAGCTGCAGGAGAAAAATTGAAGTTACTCAATTTTTGCCAAGTAGTGTTAGTTTTTCGTTCTATCTATTATATTCAAGTTTATTATCGTTCGAGCAAAATTTCTGTTTTTTTTCTAGAAAACCACTACTTTTCTTTTCTTTTCTTATCTTTTTTTCCTCTCCAGAAATTTTTTATAGGAAAGATACATTTCGTACACTGGCGAAAAACCAACATTACTTGATTTTCGCCTGTGACACTGACGAAAATCGAGTTACTTTCGATTTTTTACTTGTAGTCTGGTTTAATGTCGTATTAGAGAAGAGGGTTAACCAACCAAAAGAATAAACCAAAACATTCTTCACGCCCTTCCACAAATAAAACTACACTAAACCATCCAGAAAAAACTCACCCCAACAACCAACATAAATCAATTCAGACATACTCAAATAGAGCTGCAGGAGAAAAATCGAAGTTTCTCAATTTTTGCCAAGTAGTGTTAGTTTTTCGTCAGTGTCAATGGCGAGATGTATCGTTTCTACAATTTTTTCAATTTATTTTTTGTTCTATCTATTATATTCAAGTTTATTATCGCTCGAGCAAATTTTCTATTTTCGTTCTAGAAAACCACTACTTATTTTTTTCCTTTTTTTTCTCTCTCAAAAATCAATTACTTTCTCATGCTCGTAGAAACCCTAAAAAAAACTTTACCAGTTTTAAATAGTGTTTTATTTCCAAATGTGGAAAATTGCAAAACCCTGTTCTTGTAAGTGCTGCGAGTATATATAGAAGGAAAAAAAAAAAAAAAAAAAACCATGCACCAGCCGGGAATCGAACCCGGGTCTGTACCGTGGCAGGGTACTATTCTACCACTAGACCATTGGTGCTAATGATGTTCCGTATTCACAAACTATCTTATTTGTATATAAACTATGGTGGAAACAATTATATTAAAAGCTTCTCAGCTGTGCTAACCTTAGTCGTGCGAAAACCCCAGCTATTTGCACACTGGCTCAAGCTCAATTCGCTGAAAAGCTTAGGAGCAGAGCTTTTCGATCTCTAGAGCACACGTAAGGTATCAAAGGTACCTATTCTCGTAAAAAATTCAAGAGTAAAAATACACTATATATTTTAGAAATTAACCTTTTTCTATAGAAAGTAATTTCAAAGAGGCCGGCCATAATAAAAACTCCGTGACTCCGGTCCTGCATGATCTCCTAAATGGTAAAGACCAAGAGACATTTTGGATATTGGATGGTGATCTTGAGCTCATAAATATGATCAAGTTAACCCTGAGCCAGTCTATAATCTAAAGCTCATCAATAACCTTTCTAATTTAAACGAAACAACCCAACTTCAAATCTCTACTGCACGCTTTTTAATCGGTTCTAAAGAGTACCTACTTATGTGCGGATCCATATACAATTCTGTTGTAGTGGAGCCTCGCCACAACTTGGACACTCGGACACAACTTTTCATGCTCCCCACATTTCAAGCCAAGTTTAATTCAAAGTTAATACGAATAATTAGATAATTATGAAAGTTGTACTATAATATTCCTAAATAGTATGCAAGTATAAAATAATATATATAATAATAAATTAAAAATAATTAAGACATACTATTTTCTCTTCTTTCTTAGTCTTAATAAATATTATAATAATTACTTAGTTAATAGTAATTACGATAGCATACCCGGGAAAAAAAAATCCTAGTATTATTTTTTCTCAAATCATCTATAGAGAGTAGCTATATAGCGCTTGTTGAGTTATGGAAGACTTATTTAGTCCCACATCGGATATAAAATAAGGAGGAGACTAGCCTCTTCCTATATATATGTATCCCCTTTTCTTGGAAATAAATCAATTAAGTCTTTTCTACATGGTATCAGAGCCAAAACTCTGAATTCTTTCTCTACATAAAAAAAAAAAATCCCCTTCTCTCTCTCACCCGACCCCTCGCCCCCCTCGTCCGCCTCCCTCTGTCCGAGTAGAAGGCCCTCCTCCCCTCAGCCTTCCTCTGTCCGAGTGGAAGCCCCCCTCGCCTCCTTTTGTCCGAGTGGAAGACCCCCTTCTACCGACTTTGTCTTCGTCGTTCGCTGACGTAGGCAAGTTGTTTGTTGGACCGTGGATAATCAGAGATGAACTCTTGTGTGATCCTCTGATTTCGATCTCAACGTGGATTCTGAGATTAAAGAGCATACTTCCTGGAAAGTTTTACATATGACACATGGGGGTATACAGATAGATGGAGAAAGCTGTGTACCTCTCATGCTGTACGAACTTGGGGGTATACATATAGATGGAGAAAGCTGTGATCGCATGTTCCGATGAGTCCTATCCATCGTGTACCTCTCATGCCGTATGAACTTGGGGGTATACAGATAGATGGAGAAAGCTGTGATCGCGTGTAGGCACATGACACGTATTTGAGTTGCGTTTGACCTCGTCCCTGTCTTGGGTTTACAATAAGTGCAACTATGAGATGGGAACACCTGTGACTAGTCAGGAGTTGAAGGAGATACTAGAGGAGGTGGCCAGGGTATTTCAGGCCAAATTAGAGGAGACCTCATACAGAGGGCAGTCGTGCCCGCACCAGAATCGTCGCAGATGATAAAGAAAATATAGTTGTTGTCCAATGACATCAAACATGAGGGAACAAAAAACTACCTAAGTTGGTCTATGAGGGCGCTGTTGAACCTTCAGATCAAGGGGCTTGAAAAATATGTGAAGGGATAACGCACTGAGCCAAAGGATAAGACGAGTGCTGAGTGGAGCACATTGAGTCACCTTAATTCTCTGGTACTTTCTTGGCTTCTGACTTCTGTATCTCCATCCATAGCTGTAATGCCTCGCTCCGCGGAAAGGCATTACGCTGGAATTATAGATGGATCAGACTGATGTGATATAAGTGGTGCAAGAAATCGAGATGCTTGGTGTGATGATGCAGTATTGCTTAACTTGGACGAATGAGATATATTATGCGGCGTAGTTCAAATGTATGATTATGCCATGTTAGAAGACTGTGTATCGCGTCAGATCATTCTTGAGGGATCGTTGGCGAATATGGGATCATAGCATGGAAACAATATTTGTATAAGTGAGTGGATCTGTCCCTTCTTCTCTATTCCTTCATGCTCTAATAAAATGAATACTAGTATTGCTCTTTTGTGTTGCCTTACTATATGCTGCTCTAGTCCACATAAAGATAGTGATGCCTTCTTTTTAATGCTGCTGTAAACGAAGAAACACATGAATGATAACTGCTAGTATCTCTCGCATAAGAATGTTATAATGTATGCCTTACATGAGAAAGAAGAATATTGTGTAATCTACTTTACATGCTTGTAACACTGAGAATGGAACCTTGAATATCTGTAAAGGTAGAAGTGCATCAGTGCACAGTAATTATAAAGAAAATGCTTCACATGTGAGTATAATTGTGGTTTGGTACCACCGAGCCACGAGAAGGTCTGTAAGTTGGGACCTACGGGTCACCAACCGAAATGAGAATGAGTAACACAAAAAGGGATTGATAATGCGAGGCTTTACTTACATTTTTTTACTATGTATTTATGCTTAAGATGTCATTTGCTTAGACTTTGCATGGTCATAGACAACTTGTGCACAAGGTTTGGTAAGTTTTCTCGAACGAGATCGATGCACCGGGACACCGAGATCGTTCGGCCCGAGAGAAAACATAATGCTTTGGTAGCACCAGGTATAAACGAGAAATTTATTGGGGATCACAACCTCATGAATGGCGCTTCCTACGCCATTCGAAGTCCTATATGACATGTCCCTCGTGGTGCGAAAGCATATCACCAATGACCCTCATGTAGTTAGACTGCATGCTGATGATAATAATTATGCAGGATTAACATTATCTCTGTAAGAATGATTCATATTATTTATGCTGTGGCTAATCCTTGTTTTGCAGGGATAAGAATAGCGGGCTGTTGGTAAGAATTGCTATTAAGCGATATGTACAAATGATATATATATTCAATGTATACCGCTGTTTCAAAATATTCTTTCATTATGCTGCAGAATACTTTGATCACTGAAATAAACCGTTCCTAATCGAAAGATCATTAAAGTAATATGCATGCTTTTCACATGAATACTTAGTGTTGGTTTAGATGAGTGGGCTAGTTTTTGTCACGACTCGCACCCGGAATGAGGGTACGAGTACATGGATACGTCCAGCCTACGCTATAGCATCGACGGTAGAACGCTGCCTAGGTCAATAATACTATCTAAATATCTCACACAATATATATAATGTACCTATCATGATATCTCAACTCCAAATGGAAGAAAATATGATAATATGATAATCGATACTCAATCATAATATAAAACTAAAAAAAAATAATGGCACGATATGAGATAGGAAAAAGAAATCACAAGTCATAATACAACTCATATCCAAGTCTAACAGACTAGCACAATAGTCTCAAATATAATATACATGCCAAAATATCTAAACAGAGACATATATAATATAATAATAAAATTAGCTAAGTTTTCTCAATAGCTGGCACTAGATCCTCATGCTCTACGGGAGTAACCTCAAATGGCTCGCCATACTGTGGCCCCTAGTAAGTGGGACACAAATCCTCTAACAAATCATCTAAAAAATATATCCAGTCAGGATTGGAGCGAAGTACAACCCAATAGCAATTTCAATTAATTGACAAAGACTATAAAACTGTAAATAGTGATAAAATACTAGATGAGCAGATAATAAAGAAGCATGGTACAAAATAGAGTCAGCAGATAAATATGGAAACACTGAAAAGCAAGAAGAAGAACTGATAAGTATGTAAAGACAACCAGATATGTGAACTAGTAATCCTGTCAATGTAAATATACAACCAACAAGCACAGAGTAATCTAGAAGACAATATCTAAACTAGTGTTTTGAAATACCAAGTTGACATGTGAACGACTAGGGGATAATATCCAGCAAACTACACGTGTCGTGTATGGCTTCTATTATTCCAGTAAGACCAGGGGATTGAAAGGGTATGTTCATACGTCACCTAAGTATTTTTTCGCCTGACCAGTACTCATGGATCCAGGTCCCGACAGGAATAATCTCAATAGTCCAAAAAATGTCAATAGGCCAAAAATACATTAGTCCAGAAAAGTCAATAGGCCTGAAACCACGTATCTCAAGACAATAAATCCATACAATACCAATCCGTGTATCCAGCGTGTCAGAAAGCAGGTAAAGCAATACTATAAAACATGAATGGTTGTAAATATTAAATAATAGAAACTATCAGAAAATGTACTCGCCTGTGGTCCTGAGAAAAGAATGCAAAATGGTGTCCAAACTGGTGTCACACTGAACTATATATATGAAATCCCATATTAATTGGTGTTTTGGAATGATAAACATACTAAAATAAGCCTATTCTAGGTTTTCTAGGTCACGTCTAGGTTATTTGGGTCTATCTAGGTCAAACTAGCTTCTAAATTGGTTAACAAGGATAAACTAGTCAATACTTAAGTTTTGGTTTCACTGTTAACTATTAAACTAGTCTATGAAGTTATATAAGCTAATACTAGACTATACTAGGTCAAGTCTATTACCTAGTATCCTAGGATACCTTACCATTTATCTAATATCTTGACCATTTAATCTAAACTATTAACCCATTATCTAGCATCATAACATGTGAACCCACCTACCTATTGTATATATATACTTACACTACTTATATCTTAACACATAAAATATACACTGATACTAGTGGTTAACATGGGTACACACACACTCTCTATAATCACATAACCCAAACTCTTTCACTTCACTTCATTGCACTACCCAACTACCTTCACAAACCATCCACAACACCCACACATACACCTATCACTAATACACTATTCTTCCTTGAACATACACCTACTTACTACTGAATCCCCCTCACCTGACTGCATTCATCCCCCATGACCTGCAACCTGAACCCAAGCTCCTTCATAATGAAAGATTACATAGAAGACAAAGGAAGATATTAGGGACTATCTATTTACTAACTAAAATATACTAGGTTATACACATTGCACTTGTGTGCACCTGCACTCACTGCAATGGAACCCAACTACCTGCTCAAATGAGCGCTAACTAATACATCCAGGTATCCTAATACCCTATTGGTAACTCGAACACAAGCATATGTCACTTTGTCCCCCAGATTCTGGACTGGCAGATCTGATCTTACAATCCCCTAGCACACTGAGGTATAACCAATCTAACTGACTGCTCAACAGTCTGAAGTCAATTACTGCCTTTGTGACTGCAAAGAACTACACCTTAACCTTGTCCCTAAATTACAGTCCATACTGCAGTATCCAACTCAAATGTCCCGAGCAGCGCACCCCAAGGTCTGCAAGCCCCAAACCCGACTGATAACTTAGTGTGCAATCTCCCAAATCCCCTGTTGTAGGTACCACTGCTCTACAAGTTGCTGATACACATGAACTCCCCCTCCCTTGGGCTTTACTACCACTATTTAAGATGCACATCATGATGTCTTTGCATAGACATGAGATACACAGTTACACACACACACACACACACACACACACACACACACACACACACACACATACTCACTTATTTGATATACACCATACACTCTCATGGCCCACTTGTCTAAACACAGCACATCCCCGTTCATGTGCCCAACTACACCCCTCATGACACTACATTTCTTATCCTATATGCATATGCTACATGCCCTCAACCCAAGGATACCTCTCAAGGTATCCACAAATTCACATCAACACTCCACCTGCTTCTATTGCTGATGCTTCCAGTTTCTTCCTTACCTTGCTTACCACTGTATTTTGAACCTTCACTTTTGATCAATATGTCTAATTTTCTTTCAAAAAAATATTTTTTTATTGTAAATACTCTATTTTTATTCCTTCTTTTATGTGGCACATGTTTTTTATTTTTTCAATTTTTTTTTGTAACATATCATTTTTGTTGCAGAAAATTTGATGCATCGATAATAAATTTGAATATATTAGATAGAACGAAAAAGTTTTTGAAAAATTTATAGAAAAGATACATTTTGTCATTCACACCGACGAAAAACCAACATTACTTGATTTTCGCCAGCGACACTGACGAAAATCAAGTAACTTTCCATTTTTTACTTGTAGTCTGGTTTAATATGGTATGAGAGGAGAGGGTTTATAACCAACCAAAAGAATAAACCAAACCACTCTTAACCCCCTTCCACAAATAAAACTACACTAAACCATCCAGAAAAAACTCACCCCAACAACCAACACAAACCAAGCCAGACATACTCAAATCGAGCTGCAGGAGAAAAATTGAAGTTACTCAATTTTTGCCAAGTAGTGTTAGTTTTTCGTCAGTGTCAATAGTGAGATGTATCGTTCCTACAATTTTTTTTTTAAAAAAAATTGTTCTATCTATTATAGTCAAGTTTATCATCGCTCGAGCAAAATTTCTGTTTTTTTTCTAGAAAACCACTACTTTTCTTTTCTTATCTTTTTTTCCTCTCCCAAAAATCAATTACTTTCTCATGCTCGAGTTTAAAATAGTGTTCTAGAAACCCTAAAAAAAACTTTACCAGTTTAAAATAGTGTTTTATTTCCAAATGTGGCAAATTGCAAAACCCTGTTCTTGTAAGTGCTGCGAGTATATATATAGAAGGAAAAAAAAAAAAAACAATGCACCAGCCGGGAATCGAACCCGGGTCTGTACCGTGGCAGGGTACTATTCTACCACTAGACCACTGGTGCCAATGATGTTCGTTATTCACAAACTATCTAATTTGTACATAAACTATGGTGGAAAAAATTATATTAAAAGCTTCTCAGCTGTGCTAACCTTAGTTGTGCGAAAAACCCAGCTATTTGCACACTGGCTCAAGCTCAATTCGCTGAAAAGCTTAGGAGCAGAGCTTTTCGATCTCTAGAGCACACGTAAGGTATCAAAGGTACCTATTCTCGCAAAAAATTCAAGAGTAAAAATACACTATATATTTTAGAAATTAACCTTTTTCTATAGAAAGTAATTTCAAAGAGGCCGGCCATAATAAAAACTCCGTGACTCCGGTCCTGCATGATCTCCTAAATGGTAAAGACCAAGAGACATTTTGGATATTGGATGGTGATCTTGAGCTCATAAATATGATCAAGTTAACCCTGAGCCAGTCTATAATCTAAAGCTCATCAATAACCTTTCTAATTTAAACGAAACAACCCAACTTCAAATCTCTACTGCACGCTTTTTAATCGGTTCTAAAGAGTACCTACTTATGTGCGGATCCATATACAATTCTGTTGTAGTGGAGCCTCGCCACAACTTGGACACTCGGACACAACTTTTCATGCTCCCCACATTTCAAGCCAAGTTCAATTCAAAGTTAATACGACTAATTAGGTAATTATGAAAGTTGTACTATAATATTTCTAAATAGTATGCAAGTATAAAATAATATATATAATAATAAATTAAAAATAATTAAGACATACTATATACTATTTTCTCTTCTTTCTTAGTCTTAATAAATATTATAATAATTACTTAGTTAATAGTAATTACGATAGCATACCCGGGAAAAAAAATCCTAGTATTATTTTTTCTCAAATCATCTATAGAGAGTAGCTATATAGCGCTTGTTGAGTTATGGAAGACTTATTTAGTCCCACATCGGATATAAAATAAGGAGGAGGCTAGCCTCTTCCTATATATATGTATCCCCTTTTCTTGGAAATAAATCAATTAAGTCTTTTCTACATGGTATCAGAGCCAAAACTCTGAATTCTTTCTCTACATAAAAAAAAAAACCCCTTCTCTCTCTCACCCGACCCCTCGCCCCCCTCGTCCGCCTCCCTCTGTCCGAGTAGAAGGCCCTCCTCCCCTCAGCCTCCCTCTGTCCGAGTGGAAGCCCCCCTCGCCTCCTTTTGTCCGAGTGGAAGACCCCCTTCTACCGACTTTGTCTTCGTCGTTCGCTGACGTAGGCAAGTTGTTTGTTGGACCGTGGATAATCAGAGATGAACTCTTGTGTGATCCTCTGATTTCGATCTCAACGTGGATTCTGAGATTAAAGAGCATACTTCCTGGAAAGTTTTACATATGACACATGGGGGTATACAGATAGATGGAGAAAGCTGTGTACCTCTCATGCTGTACGAACTTGGGGGTATACATATAGATGGAGAAAGCTGTGATCGCATGTTCCGATGAGTCCTATCCATCGTGTACCTCTCATGCCGTATGAACTTGGGGGTATACAGATAGATGGAGAAAGCTGTGATCGCGTGTAGGCACATGACACGTGTTTGAGTTGCGTTTGACCTCGTCCCTGTCTTGGGTTTACAATAAGTGCAACTATGAGATGGGAACACCTGTGACTAGTCAGGAGTTGAAGGAGATACTAGAGGAGGTGGCCAGGGTATTTCAGGCCAAATTAGAGGAGACCTCATACAGAGGGCAGTCGTGCCCGCACCAGAATCGTCGCAGATGATAAAGAAAATATAGTTGTTGTCCAATGACATCAAACATGAGGGAACAAAAAACTACCTAAGTTGGTCTATGAGGGCGCTGTTGAACCTTCAGATCAAGGGGCTTGAAAAATATGTGAAGGGATAACGCACTGAGCCAAAGGATAAGACGAGTGCTGAGTGGAGCACATTGAGTCACCTTAATTCTCTGGTACTTTCTTGGCTTCTGACTTCTGTATCTCCATCCATAGCTGTAATGCCTCGCTCCGCGGAAAGGCATTACGCTGGAATTATAGATGGATCAGACTGATGTGATATAAGTGGTGCAAGAAATCGAGATGCTTGGTGTGATGATGCAGTATTGCTTAACTTGGACGAATGAGATATATTATGCGGCGTAGTTCAAATGTATGATTATGCCATGTTAGAAGACTGTGTATCGCGTCAGATCATTCTTGAGGGATCGTTGGCGAATATGGGATCATAGCATGGAAACAATATTTGTATAAGTGAGTGGATCTGTCCCTTCTTCTCTATTCCTTCATGCTCTAATAAAATGAATGCTAATATTGCTCTTTTGTGTTGCCTTACTATATGCTGCTCTAGTCCACATAAAGATAGTGATGCCTTCTTTTTAATGCTGCTGTAAACGAAGAAACACATGAATGATAACTGCTAGTATCTCTCGCATAAGAATGTTATAATGTATGCCTTACATGAGAAAGAAGAATATTGTGTAATCTACTTTACATGCTTGTAACACTGAGAATGGAACCTTGAATATCTGTAAAGGTAGAAGTGCATCAGTGCACAGTAATTATAAAGAAAATGCTTCACATGTGAGTATAATTGTGGTTTGGTACCACCGAGCCACGAGAAGGTCTGTAAGTTGGGACCTACGGGTCACCAACCGAAATGAGAATGAGTAACACAAAAAGGGATTGATAATGCGAGGCTTTACTTACATTTTTTTACTATGTATTTATGCTTAAGATGTCATTTGCTTAGACTTTGCATGGTCATAGACAACTTGTGCACAAGGTTTGGTAAGTTTTCTCGAACGAGATCGATGCACCGGGACACCGGGATCGTTCGGCCCGAGAGAAAACATAATGCTTTGGTAGCACCAGGTATAAACGAGAAATTTATTGGGGATCACAACCTCATGAATGGCGCTTCCTACGCCATTCGAAGTCCTATATGACATGTCCCTCGTGGTGCGAAAGCATATCACCAATGACCCTCATGTAGTTAGACTGCATGCTGATGATAATAATTATGCAGGATTAACATTATCTCTGTAAGAATGATTCATATTATTTATGCTGTGGCTAATCCTTGTTTTGCAGGGATAAGAATAGCGGGCTGTTGGTAAGAATTGCTATTAAGCGATATGTACAAATGATATATATATTCAATGTATACCGCTGTTTCAAAATATTCTTTCATTATGCTACAGAATACTTTGATCACTGAAATAAACCGTTCCTAATCGAAAGATCATTAAAGTAATATGCATGCTTTTCACATGAATACTTAGTGTTGATTTAGATGAGTGGGCTAGTTTTTGTCATGACTCACACCCGGAATGAGGGTACGAGTACATGAGTACGTCCAGCCTATGCCGTAGCATCGACGGTAGAACGCTGCTTAGGTCAATAATACTATCTAAACATCTCACACAATATATATAATGTACCTATCATGATATCTCAACTCCGAATGGAAGAAAATATGATAATATGATAATCGATACTCAATCATAATATAAAACTAAAAGAAAATAATGGCACGATATGAGATAGGAGAAAGAAATCACAAGTCATAATACAACTCATATCCAAGTCTAACAAACTAGCACAATAGTCTCAAATATAATATACATGCCAAAATATCTAAACAGAGACATATATAATATAATAATAATATTTGTAAGCCCTTGATTTTTTCAAAAATATTAAAATTGGATTTTTCGCAATTTTCTGGAATTTTCTGGGAATTTTCTGTAATTAAAATCAGGGATCCTAATTATTAAATGATTTTTATTTAATAATAAATAATATTAAAATATTATGGAAATAACATTTTTGGGTGTAAAATGGAAAACTGTACTTAGGATAATTTTTCTGGAATTTATCGGACCCCGGATCTATTTTTAAATCACCTAAAACTATTTATTTATTAATTATTATTATTATTATTATTATTATTAGTTATTTTATCTCCTGCCCAGCCCAGCCCGCTCAGCCCGGCCCAGTCCCCTCCGGCCCAAACCCCAAACGGGTCGGGTCGGGTCCGCCTGAACCCGACCCGCCCGGACCCGCTCCCCAGCCCCCTCCCCTGCCTGACCCGCTCCCCCGCTCCGCTCCCGCCGGCCGCGCCGCCCGCCGCTCCGCCCGGCTCGCCCCGCCCTCCGCGGCCACGACCTCCTCTCCCCTCCGCCTCCTCCGCCTCCTCCGCCTTGCCCGACCGCCTCCTCCTATTTAACCCCTCTCCCATTCTCCCTCCGGCCACCGTCGAACCCCCTGGCTCCGCTCCCGCCGGCCGTGCCGCTCCGCCGTCCACCGCCTCGCCTCGCCCCGGCCAGCCCCTCCGTCCTCCGCCCCTCGTCGACTCAGCCGCAGCCGACAGCAGCCGGCAGCAGCAGCTCGGGCAGCTCCCCGAGCCGCCTCCGGCCGCCTGCAGCGCCGACGAGCCCGGCCGCCGCCTCGCCGCGCTGCCCCCGGCCCCCTCCGCCTCAGCCCGGCCGCCCAGCCGCCGTCCCCGCCGCGTCTCCGGCCAATTCCCCAAACCTTAATTCCCAAACCCCCCCCGTGTCCGACACAGGACACTGTGTCCTGTGTCGTGTCGGACACGTTTCAGACCCTGGTTTTCGGGTCCCCTTCAGGTGCGTGTAACTTTCGCCTCGTAGCTCTGTTTCCAATTCCGCAAATTGCGTTGTGAAGCCTGTATGACCCTCTCGGTGTCCGGACAAACTGTTCGGGACATCGTCCCGTATCCGCCTTTTCTGCAATTCACCCTAATTTCGTGCACACAAGTCGGATCGAGACAAAACTTGCGCCATCGGACTCGTAGCGATACGCTGGTCCTGTGGGTCAAGTTTGGTTCGATTCTGAGAACGTTGACGAAATCGCGTGTCGTGGGCCCCACAGGCCCCGCTCGACGGGCGATTTTGTGTTCGGCTCATCGGAATCCAAATCTGGAAGTTCCGTTGGGTTCGTATCACCGTTCCTGACCTGTTAACACTAAGTTTGGTAAATTTGGAGACCTTTGATCCGGACACGTTTTTTGGTGCAAAGCGGGCCCACCGGCGGACCCCGTTTTGACCCGAAACTGTCGTTTTTGCCCTTGTCTCCAAATTGGACTCAAGGACAGGCATTTCTAGCTATTTGACATCTTCTGAGCATAATGGTAATGTTTATTTCAGCTTTTGGACTCATCTCTGGAATTTTCCCCCAAGAGCCAATATTAATCAGATCCAAACAACAGGCAAGTACCTGCACTTCAAGTTTATTCTTTATATTGTGATAATTAATTCTTTGCTCTACTAGTACCATTGGATGTTTACACGTAGTGTTAGAATCTGGATTTCATGTCTTGAATACTGGATTTTATGTCTTGCTTTCGTGTCGGGTGGGAGAATACTGAAAGGCATGTAGTTTATCCTGACCCTTGCCATGATTAATAGCTGTTGGTACACGACTGTCCATCAGCCGGATCTCGATTATTCCTGTTTAATAGCCGTCTATGACGGCCGGTTTAACCTTATAGACCCCTACATGCCAACTAGGTATTCTAAATACACAAGTTCACACACATAGTTTCTTGTCTTGTTGCAGTTCCTGTTGTCTTGTTGCAGTTTCATTTACTTGTCTCATTTATTCCGGTTTTACTCATAACCCTGTTTATAGTTTTTTAACTCTTAGTTATTGTTGCTTCTTTTTGCATATTCTCAACATGATACTTAGTCAGTTCTTTTCTTACTTGTCATAAATATTTAGTTTAAATCTTGTTGTGCATTGTGTACTTTGCTCCTTTCCTGACTGGATCCGTTGTTTAGGCGATAATGAGGACTTTGCCCCTTCCTATTATAGCCCCTATGAGTTAGCAGGTGACACAGTGAGGAGCCGGTTCCCACTCAGGAGACTACCTTTGAGGAGGAGTAGCCAGTTAGTTATTATTTTATTTCCTTTCAGCACATACTCGGGTTTGTCCCCGATCTATCTTCTGGCTTTGTATTAACTATGGATCTGTTGTCACAATTTGTTTTATAAAAGTTAGCATTCCTATTTCCTATTATTTTCCTTGTCTATTTATTGTGGATGAGATAGATTTAAAATTACCAGTGATAATGACCTAGACAGCGTACTACCGCCGACACTGCGGCGTAGGCTGGACGTGCCCACGCACTCGTGCCCGAATAACCGGGTGCGGGTCGTGACAATATTAGCTAAGTTTTCTCAGTAGTTGGCACTAGATCCTCATGCTCTATGGGAGTAACCTCAAATGGCTCGCCATCCTGTGGCCCATAGTAAGTGGGACATAAATCCTCTAACAAATCATCTGAAAAATATATCCAGTCAGGATTAGAGCGAAGTATAACCCAATAGCAATTTCAATTAATTGACAAAGACTATAAAACTATAAATAGTGATAAAATACTAGATGAGCAGATAATAAAGAAGCATGGTACAAAATAGAGTCACCAGATAAATATGGAAACACTGAAAAGTAAGAAGAAGAACTGATAAGTGTGTAAAGACAACCAGATGTGTGAACTAGTAAGCCTGTCAATGTAAATATGCAACCATCAAGCACAGAGTAATCCAAATATCTAAACTAGTGTTTTGAAAAACCAAGTTAACATGTGAATGACTAGGGGATAATATCCAGCAAACCACACGTGTTGTGTATGGCTGCTATTATTCCAGTAAGATCAGGGGATTGAAAGGGTATGTTCATACGTCACCTAGATATTTTTTCGTTCGACCAGTACTCATGGATCCATGTCCCGACACGAATAATCTCAATAGTCCAGAAAATGTCAATAGGCAAGAAATACATTAGTCCAGTAATTCATTAGTCCAGAAAAGTCAATAGGCCTGAAACCACGTATCTCAAGACAATGAATCCGTACAATACCAATCCGTGTATCCAGCGTGTCAGAAAGCAAGTAAAGCAATACTATAAAACATGAATGATAGTAAATATCAAATAATAAAAACTATCAGAGAATGTATTCGCCTGTGGTCATGAGAAAATATTACAAAATAGTGTCCAAACTGGTGTCACACTAAACTATATATGAAATCCCATATTAATTGGTGTTTTGGAATGATAAACATACTAAAATAAGCACATTTTAGGTTTTCTAGGTCATGTCTAGGTTATTTGGGTCTATCTAGGTCAAACTAGCTTCTAAATTTGTCACGCCCCGCTTCCCAAGATACGGTGAGTCGGATACGTAACTGCATCTCCAGGCTACGCCCCATACGAATACTGACACATTCGTATCAGCGATTGTCGCCTGTAAGTCTTTTAAAATAAAATGCAAGTCATGCTGAGACAATTTGGCAACATATCTAAACCAAAATACTCTAATTTATTTACAATCATAAAGTCTTTACAATAGCTCATTGATAAAGTTACATTATTACAGTTGCAACTACTAAATACTATACTCTCTGAAATCACTAGCTGATTACTCCTCGCTCTCGTCCACATTGTAGAGGGGTAGTATTTCCTCATTTCCTTCTTCAATCCCTAGTGAACAATACTAGGTCGTCAGAACGACAAGCAAGTCCTCGGCCAAGAACGGTAAACAATGAAAGATATGATATTAGAGCAAAGAGCAATAGTTAAGGGAAATAAGAAAATAAATATAATATGGTATACTTTACTTGAATAACTCCTAATCTAATTCTCCTATAGTATCTATAATTAATCATCACAAATCCTATATCACTACCATAATACACAATCAATTTCCTAAATGATGATGCAGTTTTGGAGAACAAGCCTTAAATAACCACTTCACCTAGTTTTCTGCCACAAATCCCGTTGTGAAAGATTTTGGTGTGACTTGAATGGCACGGTGCTTAGAATCCGGCCCCGCCCTCATGGCTTAATCTTGAATTCACCTATTCGAGTATTATAATTCGAGATAGGTGTGTTTTTAGTTGGTGACTTGAAAATATGATGGCACGGGGTTATGATCCGGCCCAGCCTCCTTTGGGCAAATCTTGAATCCACCAATTCGATTATTTTTCCTTTTGGATCGAAGAAGGTGCTTTTATAATTAGGGTGACTTGAAAATAGGATGGCACGGGGTTATGATCCGGCCCAGCCCCTCATGGGCAACATAAAGTGAGCTAAGCCTCACTCGCTCACTTCGCAAGGCCTTGCGAGAGAGCCTAAACCGCTGAATTCAGCCATAGTTTAAAATTATGTGACAGAATTTCGTAGGTGGTCATTTATGCTGTTCTCCCCCGCCCAATGCTTATAGCCTAAAACTACAATCATTCCTTATTCTAATTATTTTATAGGTTGAGTCTCTGCTCTGTATTGTCTTAACCGTTTGTTAAAATGGAATGCATGTCCAGGATACTGCAAAATATCGACTTGAGCACAAGTATTTAATCACACAATTCAAGGTATCGACTTTCACAGAACAGGTCATCAGTTGGTCTGAGTTGATTTTCCTTGTGTTCTGTGTATTCTAGACTTCTATTAGTTATTCCTAGTTTTAAAGTAAAAAAATCTCTAGTGGTCTGAAGTGTGTGAATCTAGGGTTGTGTAAACCCCCTGATTTTTCAGGATTTTTAAAACAGGATTTTTCAGAATTTTCTGGGATTTTTCTGAAATTTTTACTAATTAAAAACAAGGTATTTTCGGCATTAAATAAAATTAAATGTTTTTAAAATATATTAAAATATTATGAAAATAATATTTTGGGTATAAAATAAAATATTGGACTTAGGGTAATTTTTCTGGAATTTATTGGACCCCGAAAATATTTTTAAAAGCCCCAAAACCTATTTTTATTAAAAATCAAAATAAACCGGGTTGAACCGGGTTCAAACCGGGCTGAACCGGCCTGAACCCGGTCCAACCAAACCGGCCTGACCCCAACGGGTCGGATCCGGCCAACCCGACCCGACCCGCTCACCCTCACCCGCACGACCCGCACCCCCCCCCGCGTTCTCCGGCGGCCACCCGCGTCGTCCGGCCCCGCTCCGCCCGGCCACGCCTCCCCCTCGTCCCCGCCTTCCCCGCCACGTCGCCCCTCGCCGCCGCCTCCCCCGCTCCCCTCCGCCCTATTTAAACCCTAACCACCTCCAGCCTCAGCCTACCCCGCCACCACCACGAACCACCACCGGCTCCGCCTCCCGCCTCCGGCCCTCTAAGCCTGCCACCCTCTCCCCTCGCTGCTGCCACCCTCTCCCCAGCTCCGCCCTCTCCTTCTCCTTCCTCCCCGCGTCTCCAGCAGCCCCCGACGACCTCGCCAACGCCTCCGCCGACGTTCCAGCGCGCTCCGCCGCCTCCGGCGACGCCACCTCCGCCGTCCCCCAGCCGCCAGTGCCACCTTCGCCTCCCTCCGGCCGCCGCAGCCCCAAGCAACCCTAACCACAGCCCTGAGTTCGTGTCGAGTCGACACGAGGACACGCGAATCCTCGATTTTACGGAGCCTTGTTCAGGTAACCCGTTCTCTCTACTCGTTGACCCGTTTTCGGTTCTGTCTATTGCAACGCGAACCCTGCGTGACCCTCTCGATGCCCGTGCAACCCGCTCGGTGTGTCTCATCCTGTGGCGATCGCGAACCGCGATCCAAAAACAGGAAAAACAACGCACGGGATTTCGCAGCAAAAATGGGATGACTTGGTCGCGTGCGGTCTTCACAGATACGTGCGCACCGTTGATATGGACGTGCGGGATTTCGCAGAAGTTGATTTGGATGTGCGTGCACACCGGAATCAACGCGTATCCGCCGACAACGTCCCGTATCCGTCCGTTTTGGATTACGTCGTAACTTTGTGTACACACGTCAGATCAAAACGAAACTTACGCCATCGGACTCGTAGCGATACGCTGGTCCTGTGACCCAAGTTTGGTTCGATTCTGAGAACGTTGACAAAATCGCGTATCGTGGGACCCACAAGCTCCACTTGACGGGCGATTTTGTGATCGGCTCATCGGAACCCAATTCTGGAATTTTCGTTGGGTTCGTATCATCGTTCTGGACTTATTGACACTAAGTTTGACGAATTCGGAGAACTATGTCCCTGGCACATTTTTTGGTGCGAAGCGGGCCACATGTGGACCCCGCTTTGACCCAAAATTGTCATTTTTGTCCTTTTGTCCAAATTGGACTCAAGGACAGGCGTTTCTAGCTATTTGATATCCTCTGAGCATGATGTTAATGTTTGTTTCAGCATCCGAAGACGTTCCTGGAGATTTGACGAATACCAGAGCCACAGTTGGAAACCAAACCCCAGGCAAGTGTACCTTGCCAACATTGCAGTTCTTGTTACTTATTTCCTTGACTTATATATATATATTGTTGTACATGCTTGACCTAGGACCGTGTGACTTACTTAGCGTCCGATTAATAGTCGGGGGCCAACACCGTACGCGGAGTTGTGTAACGTCACCTAGAGATGGACATTCGTGACCCTTTACATTCTCGTACTTGTCTTATCAAGTATATCATAACCCAGGACACTTGACACTATTCATGAGACAGAATCTTTCTGAGATATTTATGGTGATTCTGTTAGGATACAGGTTTTATGACATAGACATTATATTCATAGACATTAGATGACTTGCTGCATTAGATATGATCGTGCGTGACATGGACATGAGGCATCGTGGACATGAGACGTGTGATTACATGGGGTAGGGAGAGACACACAGGCTACAGGCTGATTTATATATATATTTATTATGGTGAGGCCTTAGACTCTATATTAGAGCTAGGCACTCTACTAGTGAGGTATTATTGTGAGGCCTTAGACTCTACATTAGAGCTAGGCACTCTACTAGTGATATTACTGCTACCGGCTCCCCGACACAGAGCTTGTAGTGGTCTCAGCCTGAGTTTAGTGATACTCTCAAATTATATTTCACATAGATGGTTATATAGTTTATCCTATTTTTTTTATTTACCATTACACTGCATTTTGGCTTGTATCTTCTGTACCTTGTTACGTCCCTCTGAGGACCTGGTCCCTTGCCAGTTTTGCAGCATAGACCGTTGTGGAGCTGGTTTGGAGTTGCTGATGTGTGTTGCTTTGTCACGCAGGAATTTGGTGCCAGGTACTTACATCTTTTCGTCCGAAATATTGGTTATTATTTATATTGTTTACTCATCTGCTGATATAGCCTAGTTTTATAGACTCACATTCATTTAAGAGTCTATTCGAGCTTATGGGTTACTGGCGGCCGACTTTAGCACATGTAGCTCATTCTTGTATATTCTGATCATTGTGGATTGAGGCATAGGTATTTATTTTCATTTGATTATATAAATATTGATCCCTTTTAGTACAGCTCATACGTATTCGAATCGGACCAGAGTCTGGTCGAATGCGTAGTTGGCATGTTACATATTCCTAGTCCTACGTACTTTGGGACTGGGGCGTGACAGGTTGGAACGTTGGAATGTCGGCGATATCTCAGAATATTAATTAACTCCCGGAATTCTTAAAAATTTTGGCAGAGTTTCCTTTGTATTCTGCTCCTGGAAATTTTAACAGTTTATAAATTCCACCCGGAGCAACCCTCCGTAGCATTCCTGGGCTCGCCGACCCCTTCGGTGGAGCAACTCTCAACATCGGAATACACGCAGTTATTAATATATATATATATCAAAATCTTCTAAGTAGGTAAGGAGATTTTCTTACCTTGGAGAATTAGCTAGTTTAGTCACAAACCTTAGCTTGGCAACTTGTTAACTATTTACAGGACAACAAAAGTAAATGTCAGAAGCATAATGATTCAAACATGTATCAATATTTTAATGACTAGATTAATTAATAACACATCCACGTATTATATACTAAATGTTTCTTAAGTATAAATCTTATACTTTAAAGAATATATATATATATAACTAGGTATATTTATAAGGCCTGGGAATTCTTCTCTCGTGTATAATACAATTCTAGAATCTATACGTATCTCTGAAATAGTATATAATTACTTCTATCTCCGCATGTCTCTTAAGGAGGTAACTTTCTAAATACGTATTATAAACTTTTCTAATGTACCACTATAAAATTAATATACACATACTTATATAAGTTATTAATGTTGTAAATGATCATGTTCAAATCTAAGTCATTTAAAATTATATCTCATACTAGAGTCCGTACCGAAAGAGTAATCGGAAAAATTTAAGTTATACCAAACTATTCCAATCGGAATTCTTATGTTTTGACCTAGATCCTCACTCTCCGAATTGATCATAATTAATTTTCATAATTATAATAACACCAAACTATATACTATTATTTTGTTTATATGAACAAGTGAATTCCTAATATACACAACTATGAAGGAAAGGGAAGCATGTGTTCTCTGGGAAATGAAGAAAGAAGAAGAAGGCTATAGGTGGAAAGGTGGGGGATGAGTCAGGGAGAAGCTGCTAGTTTCTCCCCTTCTTTCCCATGGATTTGGGTTTTATGCATAAGACCCCTCCAAAAATCAGAATTTCCTATAAGACTAGTTCCTTTTGTAAATTGAAAATTTGCATAACCTAAATTATTAATTGCATATGTACATTAGAGAGACAAAATGGAAAAATAAAATTAAATAATTATATAGCAGCTATGACAAAATTGGTTAACAAGGATAAACTAATCAATACTTAAGTTTTGGTTTCACTGTTAACTATTAAACTTGTAAATCCCCTCACCCAAAATTAGGCCTACTTGGCTTAGATAGAGAGACTAGGGCTAGTTGGAACCCAATTAGAAATAGAACATTGTGTTTTAGATAATTTTTCAATATTTATATCACTTAGTGCACCTTACTGTTGGTTCGATAATTGGAGCACTACACTAGCCATTGCTTTCCTACAAATTTCACATCCTTGTCCTAGACATGCCAGTCATCTATTCTGACCTTTGTGCAACTTATAATTATGCTTTCTTGTGCTACATTTTAGTCGCACAATATTCGTCGCAGACATTTATATTTAATTCTAAATAAATTTAATTTTTGTATCCTTGTGCATTCCAATCGAAATTGGAGACACAATCTTGACCCGTTTTATGTAACCTAAATTATAATAATATTTTATCCTGAGTCTCCTATGTCCATGACACTTGTGTCCCACCTAAATTTAGCCCCATGTACTTCTAATTAATTTTAGAACACCATTTGCATTAATTTTAATTAATTTAATCCAATTTCTATCTTTGTGCAATTTTTTAATTGTTGGGCGCTTTATGCAAAAGTGCATTGAGGTGTCCACACCATTGAACACAACCCATAAAGAAACCTATTTTTCGTTCATATAAATTTTTTCCATAATTTTCGGAATGTGCAACACACAACATCGCCCCCTCATTTAACCCTAGTCTTGCATTTTAAACAATATAAATTATAGCCCTCCAATACCTACATGATGTAACACCCCGTTCCGTTCTAGCGGACTGCCGACTCAAACGACAAAAGTGCAACTGTCCCGACCCGCTTTGCCTCAAATGAGAAGCAAAGGATATCCAGACTTGTCCCTACAGGAATTCAGCTTAGGCTTTTAGAGGCTCGCTTGACGTATCGCTCTACCGAGACGAATCATCGCTAAGGTGGGTGGCTACGGTGAACTTGTCTTTGCTTAGCCAGCACACATAAAATATGGAACATTCACGTTAGTCGCTAGGTGATTCACCCCCTGCATGCTAATGAATCCAACGCACCTAGCTAAGGAAATAATCCCAACTTGTATTGCTTATGCTAGAACATGGAAATTGAAATACTGCTTATATTCAGACCCTCGCATGCCAAGTCCCTAACGATCTAACTCTCGGCTTACCTTCGGGTCCGAGCAAACGTGTTTACTTAAGTTCCTTAGAAACGCATGCTTGTCTGCTTGAATGTTTCCATGTTTTCATCCAAACCCCGGAAGACTACTAAGTAGTCGTTCCGCACATGGAAGAACCTGAAAGTGTCCGGGACCGTTAGGTCACCAAGGCAATTCCTGAACCAGGGAATTTGCACCCTGAATGAATAAATCACTGAATCACAGCTCGTGGAGCAAACTACTGAATCAACTAGCCTGGCAATCGATATACTACTGTGAATAGTCATGCCTGTACATTGAACATGATATATCCTATCCTGAACTTGATCCTATGCCTAGCCAGACCTAAATACAGACCTGAATGTCGCGGACAACTCAGAAATGAGGCACCGTTCCACGGGCGGTCACCGGGGCACTGGGGCCGACCCGATCCGGATGGAACTCTACTGTTTAGTCATCTTGTGCAAAGACGAAATGGTGTGGAGCGCATCCTGTACTCTCGCTGCACCCCATTCTCGTTAGAGACTAAAATTGGTAACTTTACTGTTTAGTCATCCTGTGCAAAGACGAAATGGTGTGGAGCGCATCCTGTACTCTTGCTGCACCCCATTCTCGTTAGAGACTAAAATTGGTCCTTTATGGCTGTGCCAGCGACAACTGTTCATATAGATAAGTTATTCTCGCTTAGCGGCTATCCGCGTGCGAGTTACTACATCGCATCAATGAACAACTAAACACCTAAACGATCTTGAAATGACAGTACTCGTGTTTGCATATGCTATGCTCCTGAATGTTTATACATGCCCGTGCTTAAATTAATAATGTTTGCCTTGGACAGGGAAGGAGAAATGGTAAGTTGGTAAGTCTCGTCGTGTTTCCTCAAACATCGTACGGCGCACTGCCCGACACGTTAGGCTATTCAATGTTTGCATAAAATTGATCCTAAGGCAACTAGAAAGATAACTTAATAGTTGTGCACGGAACCTGTATTACGTGTTTGGATTTGTCGAGCGGGCGAGTAACTTCCCCACCAGTGCATTCAATGTACTGATAATCCACCAGTTTGTATGCAGGGTGCGGAAGAACCTCGTTCGGTGCGGATGTCACTACCACATTCCGAAAACAGGGGTATTTTCGACTTTTTATAATATTTAATATTATGGTATTTACAATTAAGTAATTGCATGATAGTATATTTGATTTTTAAATAAATGTATGATGTGTAATTTAAATATAATATTATATGCAGTGTTTATTTATTTTTAAGCTAGTAGACTAGACCTAGAAGCCCAGTAGATGACCACCTGTCCGAATTATAGAGTTTTGTATTTATTTATTTAATCTAGAATTTAATTCTTGGAGTTTGTAATTGATTACCATATTTTTTATTAATTATTGCGGGTTGCCTTTGCTTCGATATTTGGAGCGCTACCCTGACTTTTGTCTTCCAACAAATCTCACAATCTTGCCCTAGACATGCCCGCCTTCCATTCTGCTATTTTTATAATTTATAATTATGCTCTCTGTGCATTTTTTAGCCGCACAAAAATCGTCGCGGACGTTATTTAATAAATTCTTATTTTTGTATCGTTGTGCGTTCCAATTGAAATTGGGGACAATCTTGACTATTTTTCGTGCGGCCCAAATTAGGGTAATATTCTGTTCTGAGTTTTCTTCATTATTGGTATTGATGACCTGACCTGATTTTGGCTCCATGTACTCCTAATTAATTTCTGAACACAACTTGCATTTATTTCTAATTAAATTGAGGATACTATTTTAATCGATTCTGAAAATTCCAATTTAATTCCAGTGCCCTGCTAATTGATCCCATACCGATTATACAGCGCCCCCTGACCCTATAAAACACCAGACACCGAATCGCTCGCCAAATTTTTGTTATTTTATGTGTTTGTGCAATTTCCCAAATTTAAGGGGGCTAAATTACAAATTTGCATTTTTGTATCAACACCCAATTTGTCACGCCCCAATCCCAAAATATCGAGGGACCGGACGCGTGGCAATGGCCAGCAGCACACACCGATGGACATACCCAATTTAATGGATCCGTCGGGACATGCTTAAGCTGTAACATAAGAATAAGTAGGTCCAATGATACAAGTCACAGTCTATGCTAATCTCATCAACAACAGATAATCACAGATCAAATGCCAGAATAAATGCAAATAGAAATAAACTAGCATATCTCAACAAAGGTGTCTCAGAGAACAATCCGAGAATAGGTCTGATACATCAATGAAATAGACTGGAAAGAGAATAACTAGAAACAGAAATAAAAGAATATCTCACGCCAATACTCAGGAGAAGTCCTCTGGTATGATCTCGTCCTCAGATCCTGGTTCTGCTCCTGTAACTGCTCCTGTTCCTGCTTCTGCTCCTGTACTGTATACTCCAGGTGGATCTCCTCTGCTAGTCCTGGGGACAAAGTCCGGATCCAGGTCCTCAGGGGACAGCAAGGTACAGAAAATACAAGCCAAAATAAATGCAGTACAGCAGAAAATGCAATAAATAGGGTAAGCTATATAACCATCTATGTGAAAATGCAAGTGAGAGCATCACTAGTGCTCAGGCTGAAGCCACTACAAGCTCTGTGTCGGGGAGCCGGTAGCGGTAATAAACACGTAATGTGCCTAGCTCTGCTACGAGAGTCTGAGGCCTCACAATAGTAGTAGATAGATATATGATACAGCCTGTAGCCTTTGTGTCTCTCCCCACCCAATGTAACCACGCATATCATGACCATAACGTCTCATGCCCATGTCAAGCGCGATCATAGCTAATGCATCAAGTCATAAAGTATCTAAGAGTATAATGTCCAAGTCCTGTATCCTATACAGAATCACCACGAATATTTCGGGAAAATCCTGTCTCATGAATAGTGTCAAGTGTCCTGGGTCATATGGTACTTGATAAGACAAGTATGAAAATAAGGTGTCACGAATGTCCATCTTTAGATGACTGTACTCAACACTGCGTACAGTGTCGGCACCCGACTGATAATCGGACGCTAAGTACGTCACACGGTCCTAGGTTGAGCATGCACAGCAATATAAATGAAGCAAGGAAATATGTAACAATACTGCAGAGTTTGGCAAGGTACACTTGCCTGGGGTCCTGGCTCCAATTGTGGCTCTGGTCTCAGTGTGATCTGCAGGTACTACTCCGGATGCTGAAATAAACATCACCATTAGATTCAGAAAATATCAAATAGTTAGAAACGCCTGTCCTTGAGTCCAATTTGGACCCAAGGGCAAAAACGACATTTCCGGGTCAAAGCGGGGTCCACATGTGGGCCACTTTGCACCGAAAAATGCGTCAGGGTCAAAGGTCTCCAAATTCGCCAAACTTAGTGTCAACAAGTCAGGAATGATGATACGTACCCAACGGAACTTCCAGAATTGGATTCCGATGAGCCGATCACAAAATCGCCCGTCAAGTGGAGCCTGTGGGGCCCACGATACGCGATTTTGTCAACGTTCTCAGAATCGAACCAAACTTGGCTCACAGGACCAGTGTATTGCTACGAGTCCGATGGCGCAAGTTTCGTCTCGATCCGACGAGTGTACACAAAGTTACAGCGTGTTCCAGAATCGACGGATACGGGGCGGTGTCGGCGGATACGCGTTGATTCCGGTGTGCACGCACATCCGAATCGACTTCTGCAAAATTCCACACGTCCGTATCAACGTCACGCACGATTCGGTAAAGACCGCGTGCGACCAAGTTGTCCCGTTTGGCGGGGCGTACCCAGTTCCGGGGTGAATCGGCTCGTCGTTTTTCCTGTTTTTGGATCGCGGTGTGCGATCACCACAGGACGCGATGCCCCGAGCGGGTTGCACGGGCACTGAGAGGGTCATACAGGCTTCGCAACGCAATTGACGGAATTGAAAACAGAGTTACGATGAGGGAGAAACGGGTACCTGAACAGGACTCGGTGAACGCTGTTTCTCACGTGTCCAAGCGTCTCCTTCGTGTCCTGGACGTGTCCAAGTCTCTGTGTCCTGACTAGGGTTTCTGTTTGTCTCCGATTCAGGGCTGCCGTGTCCGAGGGGGTCCTTCGTGTCCTGCGTCCAGGTGCTGTGTCGTCCGTGTCCGGCTGCTAGGGTTGTGTCTACAGGCGAAGAGGCGCATGGGCTCTTGGTCGTCGGGCTCCGCTGTGGGAGGAGGAAGAAGAGGGAGCGGGGTTGGCCGGCTAGGCGGCGACGGGCGGTCGAGGGGCAGCGCTGCGGGAAGAGCTAGGGCAGAGGAGAGCAGAAGGAGAAAGGCGAGCGGCGAGGCGGCGTAGCGGGCAGCGGAGCAAGGCGGGCTGGGCGGCGCGGAGGGGGATACTGCCGAGTCGGGGCTGCTGATGAGGTCGGCGGAGAGCGGCTGTGCGTCAGCGAGGCGAGGTGGAGCTGGGGTCGTCGAGAGGGGAACGGGAAGGAGACGGGCGGAGGCTAGGGCACCGGAGTCGGATTAGGGCAGGGCGGCGGTGGCAGTCGGGTGGCTCGGCGGCGGAGAGAAGGAGCGGAGGAAGGAGATGGGTCGGAGGTGAGTGGATGGCAGCGGGCACGGCGAGGCGGCTCGCGGTGGAGGGCGTTGGAGTCAGGCGGGGGCAGTGGGGGAACAGGCGGTCGGCGGCCGGCGGCTTAGGGTTAGGGTTAGGGTTAGGGTTAGGTTTAAGGAAATTAGGAATTTTAGAATTTGTTTTCTTTTTCTTTTCTTTGTGGAGAAAACTAGGAAAATAGGTATTTATACATTACACGAATTGGACTAGGGTTAGACCTAGGATTCGGGCTGGGTCAACGCTCCTTGGGCTTGGCTTCGGCTCGCATGGGGATGTCGGGCGTTTGGCACGGGTTTAATTCGATTTAATTATTTAATAGTCTTTTGGCTTTAAAAATGATTCCGGAGTCCAATAAATTCACCGAAAAATACCACATGCCCGGTTTTCCATTTTACACCATAAAATATTATTTCCATAATATTTTAATATGATATAACCTCAATTATAAATTCTTTAATTACCAACGCCTAGGTTTTAATCATCAGAAAAATCCTAAAAATTCCAGAAAAACCCAATTAATCATTCTGAAATTTAGGGGGCTTACAATCTACCCAAGTTAAAACAATTTCGTCCTCAAAATTAAATTAGGATAGGGTCTAAAAAAAAAATTCCTCTTAAGTGAACATTGCGGTCTCTACCCAACTTAGAATTTACCCATCTATCATCTAAGGCTATACATCTAATAAAGCTATGCCCCAATTTATTGAATCATGTTATTGAATCCTGAAGTCTTTAACACCAACATATCACCTATGATATTCCCTTAATCATATAAAAAAGGGTCATCAACAATGCGACTGGCCTGTGGGGTATATCTAGTACTGTCTATATATCAAACTTATACCAAGTACGAGGTTTCGTCTCTCCGAAATGAGGGAAGACGAAGGTCAATAATAAAGAGTTCAAGGGTGCGGTAACAGAATAGAAGTATCAGGATCAAGGCGTTTAACGAATTCAATGGAATTTGTCAAGACAATTGTGGATTGAAATCCTATTCTGGTAATCCTTTGTTCGCATGCTCGTATTAGTACATTTATGTAACTTATACGATATGCTCAGACCTATCTAGAGGGCAAGTATACTAGTCAACTATATATCTCAATCCACGTGAAGTAGTCGTGCGAAGTGCGAACCAAAATGCACTAAGGTTGATCAGACCGTAATACACTGATTCTGAATAGACAATGGTATTAGTGTACATGTCCACTAATACATATGTCATGAACAAGCTCGATAAAGAGTAAGCTTGCAAAACTAGGCTATAAAATAGCAGCATAAGTCAAGGTAGTACAACAATTATAAGTACGCTAGATGATGATGAAAGGAGGTACCACTTAATTCAAGTTCACAAAGACAAAACAAAATAAGCAATTAACAAAAGACTCTATAATCTCTACAGTTATCAATTATAAGCAAGTTCAAAATTACATAGGTTAAGGCTGAGGTCACGAACCAATAGGCACGAGATAAAACAAATCTAAAAACAGAAAACTATGAAGAATTACGCGCATTAGCTACTCCATGGGTCTGCGCGTCTTCTAAAGTCATAGCCAGGGCTTGTCCGCGTCTTCGTAGTCGATTCCTCTGCAGCTGCTGGGCTTGCTGGAAAAGTGCTGCTTGTGGTATCAAAGGTGGCCTCGGATGATACCCTCCTGGTGCTGGTGGTCTGGTTCCTTCAAATCTCGTTTGCGGTGCTTCCAATGCTGGAGAGGCTGGCATTGGTGCTGGTAACGCTTGTCGATTAACCCTTGGTGCCTCTTTTCGATGCTCAGGGCATTCCTTTATTAGGTGCTGACTGGATCCGCAAGCTAAACATAATTTTCTTTCGCGTCTGCACTCGTTCTCAATATGGCCTCGCCTGCGACAATGCTGACAGACAGGTAGTACTTGCGGAGGTGCTTCTGGTGGCTGGTGCATGTGAGACTTCTTTGCAACTTCTTCCTGTGGTGCTCCGGTTGGTGCTGATGTGGCTGGTTGATGAATCATCACTGCTTTCTCTTGACGTTCAGGGCAATCCCTTACCGAATGCTTTTTGGATCCGCAGGATAAACATAGTCCCAATCTGCGTCGACATTCTTTTTCAATATGGCCTATCTTGCCACAATAGTAACAAGTAGGAAGGAATGAGGCTCTGGGTGCTGCTCTTGGTGGTGGATTAATCTGTGGTCGCTTTGCAGCTCTTTCCTGTTGTGCTTGGTCTGGTGCTGATGCATACGGCCGCTTCTGGCTGGACGCTATCCTGGTGTCGCACACCATGGGTCTTGCTGTAGTAAGAACATCCTCGTCTAAGGTAGTTGCAGCCGGGCTGATTAACTTTCGTAACTCTGAGCTGAATCTGTCGATGAACTTCTCCGCTTGGATTTGCTGAGCTTCTTCCTGAACTTTCTGATGGGTTTGCATCATTGCGTAGAACATTCGAAACAATTGTTGTTCGTCCATAAACTGCCCTTGTGGAACGGTAGGCGTCGGTGGAGCCAACTGCGTCGATGGTGGAACGTCATCTTCCTGGATTCGCGAGGCATGCTGACTTGCTTGCTGTGATGATGGTCCTTCACTAACTGGTGTTACTTCATCTTCGTGGGTAACCACAACACCTTGTGGTGTTCCTGGATGAGTCTCTTTGCCGACTTGGGGATTCATTTCTCTGCAACCAAAATAAACTATAAGGGCGCTCAGGAATCAAGGCAGGATACGAGTCAAAAGATTAATTTGAATCCGATATAGATATCAAGGATGTTTCAAGCAAGTGGATGAGATCCTAGAAACTTATCCTATTCTTATTGCAGGCTTGCTCGGTCCCTAAGCTGAAACTGAACAAGTTAGTCGTTGACCTGCATAGGCCACCACAAAAACCATGTCACGCCCCAATCCCAAAATATCGAGGGACCGAACGCGTGGCAATGGCCAGCAGCACACACCGATGGACATACCCAATTTAATGGATCCGTCGGGGCATGCTTAAGCTGTAACATAAGAATAAGTAGGTCCAATGATACAAGTCACAGTCTATGCTAATCTCATCCACAACAGATAATCACAGATCAAATGCCAGAATAAATGCAAATAGAAATAAACTAGCATATCTCAACAAAGGTGTCTCGAAGAACAATCCGAGAATAGGTCTGATACATCAATAAAATAGACTGGAAAGAGAATAACTAGAAACAGAAATAAAAGAATATCTCACGCCAATACTCAGGAGAAGTCCTCTGGTATGATCTCGTCCTCAGATCCTGGTTCTGCTCCTGTAACTGCTCCTGTTCCTGCTTCTGCTCCTGTACTGTATACTCCAGGTGGATCTCCTCTGCTAGTCCTGGGGACAAAGTCCGGATCCAGGTCCTCAGGGGACAGCAAGGTACAGAAAATAAAAGCCAAAATAAATACAGTGCAGCAGAAAATGCAATAAATAGGGTAAGCTATATAACCATCTATGTGAAAATGCAAGTGAGAGCATCACTAGTGCTCAGGCTGAAGCCACTACAAGCTCTGTGTCGGGGAGCCGGTAGCGGTAATAAACACGTAATGTGCCTAGCTCTGCTACGAGAGTCTGAGGCCTCACAATAGTAGTAGATAGATATATGATACAGCCTGTAGCCTGTGTGTCTCTCCCCACCCAATGTAACCACGCATATCATGACCATAACGTCTCATGCCCATGTCAAGCGCGATCATAGCTAATGCATCAAGTCATAAAGTATCTAAGAGTATAATGTCCAAGTCCTGTATCCTATATAGAATCACCACGAATATCTCAGGAAAATCCTGTCTCATGAATAGTGTCAAGTGTCCTGGGTCATATGGTACTTGATAAGACAAGTATGAAAATAAGGTGTCACGAATGTCCATCTCTAGATGACTGTACTCAACACTGCGTACAGTGTCGGCACCCGACTGATAATCGGACGCTAAGTATGTCACACGGTCCTAGGTTGAGCATGCACAGCAATATAAATGAAGCAAGGAAATATGTAACAATACTGCAGAGTTTGGCAAGGTACACTTGCCTGGGGTCCTGGCTCCAATTGTGGCTCTGGTCTCAGTGTGATCTGCAGGTACTACTCCGGATGCTAAAATAAACATCACCATTAGATTCAGAAAATATCAAATAGCTAGAAACGCCTGTCCTTGAGTCCAATTTGGACACAAGGGCAAAAACGATATTTCCGGGTCAAAGCGGGGTCCACATGTGGGCCACTTTGCACCGAAAAATGCGTCGGGGTCAAAGGTCTCCAAATTCGCCAAACTTAGTGTCAACAAGTCAGGAACGATGATACGAACCCAACGGAACTTTCAGAATTGGATTCCGATGAGCCGATCACAAAATCGCCCGTCAAGTGGAGCTTGTGGGGCCCACGATACGCGATTTTGTCAACGTTCTCAGAATCGAACCAAACTTGGCTCACAGGACCAGCGTATTGCTACGAGTCCGATGGCGCAAGTTTCGTCTCGATCCGACGAGTGTACACAAAGTTACAGCGTGTTCCAGAATCGACGGATACGGGGCGGTGTCGGCGGATACGCGTTGATTCCGGTGTGCACGCACATCCGAATCGACTTCTGCGAAATCCCACACGTCTGTATCAATGTCACGCACGATTCGGTAAAGACCGCGTGTGACCAAGTCGTCCCGTTTGGCAGGGCGTACCCAGTTCCGGGGTGAATCGGGTCGTCGTTTTTCCTGTTTTTGGATCGCGGTGTGCGATCACCACAGGACGCGATGCCCCGAGCGGGTTGCACGGGCACCGAGAGGGTCATACAGGCTTCGCAACGCAATTGACGGAATTGAAAACAGAGTTACGATGAGGGAGAAACGGGTACCTGAACAGGACTCGGTGAACGCTGTTTCTCACGTGTCCAAGCGTCTCCTTCGTGTCCTGGACGTGTCCAAGTCTCTGTGTCCTGACTAGGGTTTCTGTTTGTCTCCGATTCAGGGCTGCCGTGTCCGAGGGGGTCCTTCGTGTCCTGCGTCCAGGTGCTGTGTCGTCCGTGTCCGGCTGCTAGGGTTGTGTCTACAGGCGAAGAGGCGCATGGGCTCTTGGTCGTCGGGCTCCGCTGTGGGAGGAAGAAGAAGAGGGAGCGGGGTTGGCCGGCTAGGCGGCGACGGGCGGTCGAGGGGCAGCGCTGCGGAAAGAGCTAGGGCAGAGGAGAGCAGAAGGAGAAAGGCGAGCGGCGAGGCGGCGTAGCGGGCAGCGGAGCAAGGCGGGCTGGGCGGCGAGGAGGGGGATGCTGCCGAGTCGGGGCTGCTGATGAGGTCGGCGGAGAGCGGCTGTGCGTCAGCGAGGCGAGGTAGAGCTGGGGTCGTCGAGAGGGGAACGGGAAGGAGACGGGCGGAGGCTAGGGCACCGGAGTCGGACTAGGGCAGGGCGGCGGTGGCAGTCGGGTGGCTCGGCGGCGGAGAGAAGGAGCGGAGGAAGGAGATGGGTCGGAGGTGAGTGGATGGCAGCGGGCACGGCGAGGCGGCTCGCGGTGGAGGGCGTTGGAGTCAGGCGGGGGCAATGGGGGAACAGGCGGTCGGCGGCCGGCGGCCGGCGGCTTAGGGTTAGGGTTAGGGTTAGGGTTAGGTTTAAGGAAATTAGGAATTTTAGAATTTGTTTTCTTTTTCTTTTCTTTGTGGAGAAAACTAGGAAAATAGGTATTTATACATTACACGAATTGGACCAGGGTTAGACCTAGGATTCGGGCTGGGTCAACGCTCCTTGGGCTTGGCTTCGGCTCGCATGGGGATGTCGGGCGTTTGGCACGGGTTTAATTTGATTTAATTATTTAATAGTCTTTTGGCTTTAAAAATGATTCCGGAGTCCAATAAATTCACCGAAAAATATCACATGCCCGGTTTTCCATTTTATACCATAAAATATTATTTCTATAATATTTTAATATGATATAACCTCAATTATAAATCCTTTAATTACCAACGCCTAGGTTTTAATCATCAGAAAAATCCTAAAAATTCCAGAAAAACCCAATTAATCATTCTGAAATTTAGGGGGCTTACACAATTGTTTAACAATGAGAGAACCTAATATTATTTAACTAGCCCTCACCCTCATTCCTACATGAATTAATTTTTCTCTCATGACAAATCTGGACCCCTCATTTAAAGGGGGTCAATCACAACCCTTCATTTCAACAACCTCTCTCCCTATATAATGTCTTGTCACATCATAAGCCCTAATCCCAAGAGAAACCTAGGTAGCCTCCATCCTCAACCTCAACCGTAGGAAGAAAAATTTCTTCCTTTCTTCTTCTCTTTTCTTCCTCCCTCTCTTTCCTTTCTTCTTCTTCTCCCTCCTTCTTTATATATATATATATATGTATATATATATATGTATATATATAACTAATGTATAGGTATTTGTATATATATTAATTAATATGTATAATATATAAATACAATGGTAATGTATGATTTAATAATGTGAATGTATATTATCTATTTAATTTATGTTAATACGCAAATATGTATAGTGTATATCTAATAGTATGTATATGTATATATTAGAATGTATATGTAATTACGTATTTAATTTAATTTTCAACAGTATATGTATGTATATATATTTATTATGATTATATAGATATAAATATTTCGTATATACTTAGTATGTTTTTATATAAATGGGTATATATGTATATACATTTAGTATATGTATATATATACTTTAGGGTGTGTATGTATTAATGTATATATATATATATATATATATATATATATATATATATATATATATATATATATATATATATATATATATATATATATATATATAAATGATATATGAAAATGTTTTTAGTATATATATGAACGTATTTTGGTGAATAGTACGTGCATTTCATCTAATATATATATGTATGTATTCTAGTATAAATATATAAAGTTTGGTATATGTATATATATTTTGTATATATATATATACTTAATATATTTTCAAATATGTATAATTAGTATATATATATATATATATATATATATATATATATATATATATATATATTTTGTACATACATTTAATATATTTCTATATATATATATGATTGATATATATATAAATACGTGTTCTACTATATGTATTTTATATATATATACTTAGCATATTTTCAAGGTATGTTTACTTGATATATATATGGTAGGTATTAAGGATTAAATATGTAATGTGTTTTAGATGTCTGTCTGCCAGATGACCCTAGTTGACTAGTGCCCTGCCTGACATGGCCCTGAGGCCAGTGTTTTGACTGTGTGTTAGCGTAGCTTCTGATGCAAATATTATATTGTATTATGTCTATAGGACTGTTGGTTCACCCAGGGAATACTCTGGAACAGGACATCCATAAATACCAGCTAAGGATCCAAGGCAAGTACATTCTCTGATAATTTCCAATTCCTTGATAATTTCTATAAATTAAATAATCATGAAATGTTACATCTGAATCCTTGACATTGTGTTACACGGACTAGTATAGCTTGGATCTGCAGTCATGAGATGTTACCTTGATTATCGTGTTGACATTGTACACGACATGTATATTAGATATCGTACATGATAGATTGGACTTGCTCGTGTATCGTGACGTGTCATGGTTGGATCCACATTACTAGTTGGGGGCGGGAAAGTAGTTAGTAAGAAATGTGATCATAACCTCTTATTGTAGTGTAGAACAATGTAAGTGTTAATCATGCTCTTCACCCATGATTAGCCAGGCCCTGTAGCTATCGTACATGTTCCCAAGCCGATCACATTTTGAAACTACTATTTCAAACACTTAGAATAGATTACAGTTCCCTATTTTAAATCATATACTACATCACCGTATATGATGCTGTTCCTTGTTCTTTTCATTTTCATACATGCACTGACTGTATTATATTGCCTGTGTCTTTACATTGCCTGTCTCTCTTTAATTGCCATTGTATTTATTTCACTGTCTTCTCAGTAGCTAGCATGACATGTTTATTACTTTATAGTCCTTATCAATTAAATAGAACTGTTATTTGAGATTGTGCTTTGCTCCTTCCTGACTGGAAATATTTTTCCAGACTATGCCTTAGAGGACCGCTGTCCGACACTTTATGGACCATATGGTGAGTAGCTGCAGACTTGGTAGTAGTTGTGAGTCTGGGAGGTCTAGCCGGAATCACTAATTCTTCTAGTTTTCTGATTAGTTCTTTTAGTAGACTATTTGGTACCGGATTTGTCTCCGGCATTTTGATGACTTGGATAATTATTGAGTTAAGTTGTTACTTTTTGACTTGTGTTGTAGTTAATTTTTGTTCGATATCTCATCGTGCTGTAATCCTGTGATTGAGTATGTGTACATTTTATTCGTGTCATCCATGCCTCCTTATGGAGATTGGATGCTTGTGTGAGATTGGCTAGATAGTATCATGACCTTGACAGCGTTCTACCGCCGATGCTGCGGCGTAGGCTGGACGTACCCACGTACTCGTGCCCCTAAACCGGGTGCGGGTCGTGACACGTTTTTAGTGGTGGCCCATGCAGGTCAGACTTTGTGAGTTGTGCGATGTCGTAGTAGTGTGGCATCTTTGTTACACTATTGCGTGCCTGCGATAGGATCTAGGATATAGGATACTAGGACGAGAGCGAATACTCAATCACAATTCCTTGAGAGACTCCTGGGATGACCCCTGAGAATCTTGTTAAAACTTTCAATTTAAAATCATTTCCTTGTTCCGTCCATTCTCACTTGTTGATTGTTGATTAGTTATTAAGTTAGGATTTTGGTTTCATTGTAGGGTTTGATTTCATGTCAAGATGAAGTTACAGACTGATTTATGGTATTATTTGATGACACACGTCGATGAGAACATTGAGGAAGATTAACACTAGGGCTATTGGACTACAGAAGGTGGATTTAAATTATAATGTGAAGATTGAAAGCAAATTGCATTTTTGAATTTTGAGAAGTTGAGATATTATGTTATTAAAATTTTATTTTTGAGGATTTAGGTTCGATTCAATAAACCTAGATAAGCTGTAAGGATTTTTAAGTGATTAAGTTTTCACTTCAGTATTTAGATAATTGGTCTTGAGAAAAGTGTATGCATTTTACTTAAAATTTATTCAAGGAGTTATTTTTGAGGGATTTTATTTTGAGGATAAGATTTTATAGGGGGAGAGATATACTAGTATATAATAGATGAGGTGCATATGTAAGGATATGTTGGTTTGAGCATGATTGAGATTTCACTGCCAATTGGCTTAGGTGTTCATCTAGGATTGTATTGGAGAGAGAACAGTACTTAGTATGGTGTGTTGCAATTGATATGCACTTGAGTGATAAGGATAACTAGTATCAACGATTGTAGTAGGTAAGGAAGCTAGCAGTGAGTGTGCTTGTAGTAGAACTATGGTACCTTAGAGAGATAGAGGTATCAGACCATGGATGTATCTTTGACCTGTGCAATCACAACTAGGGTTTATTTCCAATCTATTTATCTTGAATGTTGCTTCTCTTTAGAACTGTACTGTCCTTCCTTGATGATATCGCATTTTTGCCTAAATTGGTTCTTTGGGATCTGTCTTCAGGATGTCGCCGCAGACACGGTCTATGAGAGCGGGAACATCAGCTTTAGAGGGGCCTGCCACCTCTCCACCTGAGAGACAGACAACCGTAGTTCCTCCTACATCTCCGATGCACGTAGGTGTATCTGCACTTTTCGGGGATCCTCCTCCCCCACCTGTTCAGAAGATTGCCGCAGCTGTGACGGACAACCTTCCTCCTCCACCGACTCCGATTCCCGGAGGTTTGCCAATTGACGGGACGCAGATGTTTACCTTGATCCAGGGCATGGTAGATGCCCAGAGAGTGATGGCAGACGCTCAGCGAGTTCAAGCTGAGGCTCAGAGGGTGCAAGCAGCAGCGCACCAGGCACAAACCGAGCTGATGAGAGAAAACATGGAGAATGCTCATCAAGTGACTCTCCAAGCCTTGGAGAGAGTAGCACAGTACCAGCAGTTTCCTGGCCAACAACAGAGATCAGGCACTATAGTGGATTTCAAGAGGATGATGCCTCGAGAGTTCAAAGGCACCGAAGGGATACTCTACGCTGACGACTGGCTAGAAGATATAGAGAGGAGCCTGCGTTTGACCCAGATTCCGGAGAACTTGCAGATAGAAGCCGCTGGCAGTCAGATGTTCGATATCGTACTCACGTGGTATCGCACGGAGCCAAGAATTACAGCACAAGGACTTACTTGGGAGACCTTCAAGGAGCTCTTCAAGGAGAAGTTCTTTTCCGACGTGGCATTGGGAACCTTTGGAAAGTCAGTTTCATGACTTGGTTCAAGGAAACATGTCGGTCGACGAGTATGCTGCAGAATTCTGTAGATTGAGTCGTTTTGCATCATCTATGATTCGAGACCCAGGAGATCGAGCCCGGAAATTTAAAAAGGGACTGACGAGAGAGATTAGGTCACGTACTTCTGGTCGTCGTACCGCTACCTTTGAGGCTATCTTGATGGATGCTCAGATTGCAGAAGAGGATCTGGATCTCAGGCCTAAGAGGAGTCACAATACTTTTGGAGATACGAATGGTAGCACAAGACCAGCCAAGCATCCCCGTATTCAGCACCAACAGCAGTACCAAGTACCATTCATATTCAGCAACAACCATGGACATTTCAGCATCCACCGCAGTACCTAGCACCAGTTCATATACAGCAACATCCATGGGAGTATCAGTATCAACAACAGTACCAGACACCAGTCCGTGTTCAGCAGAATCAGCAACAGCCTCCGAGAGAGACACAGCAGACTTGTCATTTCTGTAAGAAGCCAGGTCACCTTTGGGAGAGCTGTAGAACGAGGCTAGGACTTTGTTTGCACTGCGGCGCTGCGGGACATCGAGTAAGGGATTGTCTTCTAGCCCCTTATCTTCCCGGCCAGCGCGCAGCTTCAGATTATAGAGATCCAGTTAGGCTACCTGTGGAACCGTATATTGCTCAGCACCCGCGAAGGGAACCACCCCAGCAGGGCGGGGCATTTGCGATGACGGTCGAGGAGACCGATACTACAGGTAATGTGTTAGCAGGTTTTGTTCTTTCCTTCCTTCTGTTCTTATCTATTTGATTGATTGACTGATACCTTAGTACCGTAGCTTGTATGCATGATTTCTTGTTAGAATGTAGTTAATGGTACCCCTGATATAGAGACTGCAATACCATGACAAGACACCATGACCATACATATTCCCCTTAGGTTGCATGTTGTATGATTGTAGGAAGGATTTTTTCTTGGACCATGATTATCGAGGTTTGACCATGACGAAGATTCATAAAGGAGTTATGACTTGACAGGAGAGACAAGATGATTAACAAGATGATTAAAAATTCGAGGATAAACATCGATTTAAATAGAGGGTTAAGAAATTAACATTGCATAATTAGTGGTTTATTAATTCCAGGAAGATTATGGCATATTTAAATTGGTTATTAAATTTGAAAATTTGGGAGACTATCATTATATTTATTTGGTTACAAGTTATGAATTTTAGAATTCTATAGTTGGATGTCGCATTGGAGAACCCTTAAGTACCGCATTGTTAAGTATTTTGAGGAAAGAGGAAATCGAGGAATAAAATTATTGATGGACTAATGTTTGAATTCAAACTTTTTGGACGAGATTACATTATATATAGGTGCATTGATTAAAATCAAGTTAGAGGAGTGGATATTAAATTCCGAGTATGGAATTATTAACTAAAACTTTCAAGAAAATTTTTGATAAAAATGGACTTTGATTCTATTTCGAGGATTTTTTTCAGGAATGCAAATAATTCAGAACTTTTGAAAAATTGTGAAAAGACATCGTGGATTATTACCTGATTTCGTGATTTATGAATTTAAAATTTGAGGAAAATAATAATGAGTATGATTAAACGCTACTTTGAGGATTTTGAATTTCGAGGACGAAATTCTTTTAAGGTGGGTAGACTTGTCACAACCACATTCCGAAAACAGGGGTATTTTCGACTTTTTGCAATATTTAATATTATGGTATTTACAATTAAGTAATTGCATGATAGTATATTTGATTTTTAAATAAATGTGTGATGTGTAATTTAAATATAATATTATATGCAGTGTTTATTTATTTTTAAGCTAGTAGACTAGACCTAGAAGCCCAATAGATGACCACCTGTCCGAATTATAGAGTTCTGTATTTATTTATTTTATCTAGAATTTAATTCTTGGAGTTTGTAATTGATTACCGTATTTTTTATTAATTATTGCGCGTTGCCTTTGCTTCGATATTTGGAGCGCTACCCTGACTTTTATCTTCCAACAAATCTCACCATCTTGCCCTAGACATGCCCGCCTTCCATTCTGCTATTTTTGCAATTCATAATTATGCTCTCTGTGCATTTTTTAGCCGCACAAAAATCGTCGCGGACGTTATTTAATAAATGCTTATTTTTGTATCGTTGTGCGTTCTAATTGAAATTGGGGACAATCTTGACCTATTTTTCGTGCAGCCCAAATTAGGGTAATATTCTGTTCTGAGTTGTCTTCTTTATTGGTATTGATGACCTGACCTGATTTTGGCTCCATGTACTCCTAATTAATTTCTGAACACAACTTGCATTTATTTCTAATTAAATTGAGGATACTATTTTAACCGATTCTGAAAATCCCAATTTAATTCCAGTGCCCTGCTAATTGAGCCCATACCGATCATACAGCGCCCCCTGACCCTACAAAACACCAGACACCGAATCGCCCGCCAAATTTTTGTTATTTTATGTGTTTGTGCAATTTCCCAAATTTAAGGGGGCTAAATTACAAATTTGCATTTTTGTGTCAACACCCAATTGTTTAACAATGAGAGAACCTAATATTATTTAACTAGCCCTCACCCTCATTCCTACATGAATTAATTTTTCTCTCATGACAAATCTGGACCCCTCATTTAAAGGGGGTCAATCACAACCCTTCATTTCAACAACCTCTCTCCCTATATAATGTCTTGTCACATCATAAGCCCTAATCCCAAGAGAAACCTAGGTAACCTCCATCCTCAACATCAACCGTAGGAAGAAAAATTTCTTCCTTTCTTCTTCTCTTTTCTTCCTCCTTCTCTTTCCTTTCTTCTTCTTCTCCCTCCTTCTTTATATATATATATATATATGTATATATATATATATGTATATATATATGTATATATATAACTAATGTATAGGTATTTGTATATATATTAATTAATATGTATAATATATAAATACAATGGTAATGTATAATTTAATAATGTGAATGTATATTATCTATTTAATTTATGTTAATACGCAAATATGTATATTGTATATCTAATAGTATGTATATGTATATATTAGCATGTATATGTAATTACGTATTTAATTTAATGTTCAACAGTATATGTATGTATATATATTTATTATGATTATATAGATATAAATATTTCGTATATACTTAGTATGTTTTTATATAAATGGGTATATATGTATATACATTTAGTATATGTATATATATACTTTAGGGTGTGTATGTATTAATGTATATATATATATATATATATATATATATAAATGATATATGAAAATGTTTTTAGTATATATATGAACGTATTTTGGTGAATAGTACGTGCATTTCATCTAATATATATATGTATGTATTCTAGTATAAATATATAAAGTTTGGTATATGTATATATATTTTGTATATATATATATACTTAATATATTTTCAAATATGTATAATTAGTATAAATATATATATATATATATATATTTTGTACATATATTTAATATATTTCTATATATATATATGATTGATATATATATAAATACGTGTTCTACTATATGTATTATATATATATATACTTAGCATATTTTCAAGGTATGTTTACTTGATATATATATGGTAGGTATTAAGGATTAAATATGTAATGTGTTTTAGATGTCTGTCTGCCAGATGACCCTAGTTGACTAGTGCCCTGCCTGACATGGCCCTGAGGCCAGTGTTTTGACTGTGTGTTAGCGTAGCTTCTGATGCAAATGTTATATTGTGTTATGTCTATAGGACTGTTGGTTCACCCAGGGAATACTCTGGAACAGGACATCCATAAATATCAGCTAAGGACCCAAGGCAAGTACATTCTCTGATAATTTCCAATTCCTTGATAATTTCTATATATTAAATAATCATGAAATGTTACATCTGAATCCTTGACACTGTGTTACACGGACTAGTATAGCTTGGATCTGCAGTCATGAGATGTTACCTTGATTATCGTGTTGACATTGTACACGACATGTATATTAGACATCGTACATGATAGATTGGACTTGCTCGTGTATCGTGACGTGTCATGGTTGGATCCACATTACTAGTTGGGGGCGGGGAAGTAGTTAGTAAGAAATGTGATCATAACCTCTTATTGTAGTGTAGAACAATGTAAGTGTTAATCATGCTCTTCACCCATGATTAGCCAGGCCCTGTAGCTATCGTACATGTTCCCAAGCCGATCATATTTTGAAACTACTATTTCAAACACTTAGAATAGATTACAGTTCCCTATTTTAAATCATATACTACATCACCGTATATGATGCTGTTCCTTGTTCTTTTCATTTTCATACATGCACTGACTGTATTATATTGCCTGTCTCTTTACATTGCCTGTCTCTCTTTAATTGCCATTGCATTTATTTCACTGTCTTCTCAGTAGCTAGCATGACATGTTTATTACTTTATAGTCCTTATCAATTAAATGGAACTGTTATTTAAGATTGTGCTTTGCTCCTTCCTGACTGGAAACATTTTTCCAGACTATGCCTTAGAGGACCGCTGTCCGACACTTTATGGACCATATGGTGAGTAGCTGCAGACTTGGTAGTAGTTGTGAGTCCGGGAGGTCTAGCCGGAATCACTAATTCTTCTAGTTTTTTGATTAGTTCTTTTAGTAGACTATTTGGTACCGGATTTGTCTCCGGCATTTTGATGACTTGGATAATTGTTGAGTTAAGTTGTTACTTTTTGACTTGTGTTGTAGTTAATTTTTGTTCGATATCTCATCGTGCTGTAATCCTGTGATTGAGTATGTGTATATTTTATTCGTGTCATCCGTGCCTCCTTATGGAGATTGGATGCTTGTGTGAGATTGGCTAGATAGTATCATGACCTTGACAGCGTTCTACCGCCGATGCTGCGGCGTAGGCTGGATGTACCCACGTACTCGTGCCCCTAAACCGGGTACGGGTCGTGACAGCGGATGCCTCCTTCGTGCGTGCTAAGGCGTGAACATCACTCCGAAGCAACGGTGCATCCGGAACTGAAGCACATATACAAGACATAATGTTGTGAACATCGCCTGATCATCGTCTGTACAATCATTCCATAATTGTAGCCACTTGGCACGCTTTATGTTTCAGAGAAAGAGGCTCGAGTGACTTGTATTCTCGGCTATAATCCGCCTGTAACACATGTTTATATCAATAAAAAAGAGTTGCTTTACTTTAAACTTGTGTTTCAATGCTTCCGCTATATTGTCGACTCAGTGAACCTGTTACCAAATCGCTATGCATTCATGACTCCGCTGCACTCGGACAATCTGTGCGACTCTGTGGCTTAGAACTCTTACCGCCAGCCAATGAATCACGGCCTTGCACGGGCGCGGTTCACGCTCGTGAGGCATCACGCCCGGATGGATCAAACGATCGTTCCACGGGAGCGCTAGCGAGGGTAATTTCCGCCTAGCGGGAACGGCCGATTTGCCTGCGGGAGATCGGGGCGTGACATGTTGGTATCAGAGCCTGGCTTCTATGCCTTTGGACTTCGATTCGAATATCTCTGTTTCGAAAGCTCGTTCGTGGGTTATGTGCACGCTCTCTCTCAATGCCTCGATGGGATGTTCCAACAATAAGTCTAAATACTTTCAAAATACGTTTTGAATGATATGCTTGCTTGTATGATTGTGTGCTGCGAGTGGCCTTTGTGCCAACCTGTGCGAACCCTTTAGAGTATCGCTTTTAGCTTGTCCGATTTTTACTAACTCTAAGTTTGGTTGAATGCATCTATTCGAGGGATGCCTTGAACTAGTGCACCATCCAAGACTTAGGAAAAGGTAAAACTCGAGTGCTAAGATTTCGCTATCACTAAGCTGGTTGACATGTTCACGCTAGAAGTGCACTTCGAAAGTGCGCACGATCCAGTCTAAGCGATATGCTGATTTCGACGCTTGTGCAAGTGAATATCCAAATGAACAAGTGCAACGACTTATCTAGGATTGCCTCAACCCTAGATTACTGCTTGTCCTCAGTAAGTCTCGAGGACGAGACTTTTTCTGAGTTTGGTAGGATGTAACACCCCATTCCGTTCTAGCGGACTGCCGACTCAAACGACAAAAGTGCAACTGTCCCGACCCGTTTTGCCTCAAATGAGAAGCAAAGAATATCCAGACTTGTCCCTACAGGAATTCAGCTTAGGCTTTCAGAGGCTTGCTTGACGTATCGCTCTACCGAGGCGAATCATCGCTAAGGTGGGTGGCTACGGTGAACTTGTCTTTGCTTAGCCAGCACACATAAAATCTGGAACATTCACGTTAGTTGCTAGGTGATTCACCCCCTGCATGCTAATGAATCCAACGCACCTAGCTAAGGAAATAATCCCAACTTGTATTGCTTATGCTAGAACATAGAAATTGAAATACTGCTTATATTCAGACCCTCGCATGCCAAGTCCCTAACGATCTAACTCTCGGCTTACCTTCGGGTCCGAGCAAACGTGTTTACTTAAGTTCCTTAGAAACGCATGCTTGTCTGCTTGAATGTTCCCATGTTTTCATCCAAACCCCGGAAGACTACTAAGTAGTCGTTCCGCACATGGAAGAACCTGAAAGTGTCCGGGACCGTTAGGTCACCAAGGCAATTCCCGAACCAGGGAATTTGTACCCTGAATGAATAAATTACTGAATCACAGCTCGTGGAGCAAACTACTGAATCAACTGGCCTGGCAATCGATATACTACTGTGAACAATCATGCCTGTACATTGAACATGATATGTCCTATCCTGAACTTGATCCTGTGCCTAGCCAGACCTAAATACAGACCTGAATGTCGCGGACAACTCGGAAATGAGGCACCGTTCCACGGGTGGTCACCAGGGCATTGGGGCCGACCCGATCCAGATGGAACTCTACTGTTTAGTCATCCTGTGCAAAGACGGAATGGTGTGGAGCGCATCCTGTACTCTCGCTGTACCCCATTCTCGTTAGAGACTAAAATTGGTAACTTTATTGTTTAGTCATCCTGTGCAAAGACGAAATGGTGTGGAGCGCATCTTGTACTCTCGCTGCACCCCATTCTCGTTAGAGACTAAAATTGGTCCTTTATGGCTATGCCAGCGACAACTGTTCATATAGATAAGTCATCCTCGCTTAGCGGCTATCCGCGTGCGAGTCACTGCATCGCATCAATGAACAACTAAACACCTGAACGATCTTGAAATAACAGTACTCGTGTTTGCATATGCTTTGCTCCTGAATGTTTATACATGCCCGTGCTTAAATTAATAATGTTTGCCTTGGACAGGGAAGGAGAAATGGTAAGTTGGTAAGTCTCGCCGTGTTTCCTCAAACATCGCACGGCGCACTGCCCGACACGTTAGGCTATTCAATGTTTGCATGAAACTGATCCTAAGGCAACTAGAAAGACAACTTAATAGTTGTGCACGGAACCTGTATTACGTGTTTGGATTTGTCAAGCGGACGAGTAGCTTCCCTACCAGTGCATTCAATGTACTGATAATCCACCAGTTTGTATGCAGGGTACGGGAGAACCTCGTTCGGTGCAGATACCTCCTTCGTGCGTGCTAAGGCGTGAACATCACTCCGAAGCAACGGTACGTCCGGAACTGAAGCACATATACAAGACATAATATTATGAACATCGCCTGATCATCGCCTGTACAATCATTCCATAATTGTAGCCACTTGGCACGCTTTATGTTTCAGAGAAAGAGGCTCGAGCGACTTGTAATCTCGGCTATACGTCGCCTGTAACACATGTTTATATCAATAAAAAGAGTTGCTTTACTTCAAACTTGTGTTTCAATGCTTCCGCTATATTGTCGACTCAGTGAACCTGTTACCAAATCGCTATGCGTTCATGACTCCGCTGCACTCGGACAATCTGTATGACTCTGTGGCTTAGAACTCTTACCGCCAGCCAATGAATCACGGCCTTGCACGGGCGCGGTTCACGCTCGTGCGACATCACGCCGTGATGGGTCAAACGATCGTTCCGCGGAAGCGCTGGCAAGGGTGATTCCTGCCTAGCGGAAACGGCCGATTTGCCTGCGGGAGATCGGGGCGTGACACATGACAAGCCAAAGCCCACTCCAAGGAGATGTTGACCAAGCCCAACCCCTTAGGTCAACCCCAACCCTATTCCCCACATACATATAAATATACCACTTTTTCCTTCTTCCTTTTTTTTATCATCCACAACACCTAGCCGAATCCTCCCCATCTACTGTTCTTTCCCTTCCCCAGGCCGAACCGACCGGAGCCCTCGCCGGAGACCCGCCGGACTCGACCTACACCACCACCTCCTCCCTGCTCTCTTCTTCATCTCCTTCTCTTCAACTGTCCCTCGCCATCCTCACCGGACTCCCCCCATCACCACCACCATTAACACCATTGCCTCCATCTCCTTCCTCCCCACCCCGCTGAGTCGACCTCCCTCGACCGGAGCCTGCTGATCGCCTGAGCCGCCGCTGCAACCTCCCATCTTCGACCTCGACCCCGCTTACAGCAGACCCCGACTTCCCGGCCAGTCCTCCACCTGCACGACCATCTTCTCCCATCTCCGGTGAACTTCCCCGCTCGACTCCTCTCCGGTCTCCCTTGGTAAAATGGAATACTATATGATGTTAAATAATATTAAAAATGAAAAAAGGATGCCACGAAGACTTTACCCTTGGTAATGTAGTTTTGAACCTTCTATCACTACCACATTTTCTAGGAAAGGATATTTTAGTCATTTGGTAATTAATTAAATATTGTGCATGTTAAATTTTTATTTATTATATTATTTATTTATTATTAGCATGTTAGATTTATTTTTGGACTTGTGTTAGTAGACCAACTAGTTTAGTTTAGACTCATGGACCAACATGTATTAATTGTTAGAATTGAGCCCAACTAGAAAGCCCATTGATTAGGAGGAGGATTAAATTAATTAAACCATTAGACTAGAAGCTTCCCTCCTTAATTAATTTTTTCATGAGAGGTCCCAAGGGGTATTTTAGATTTTACATAGTAGCTTGAGGGAGGGGGCAAGTGAGGCCTATATAAAGGGGATGAAAACTTTCTCTTTCTTCATTTTTCATTCCAAATCTAGATCTAAAAAATTTTCTCAACCAAATCCCTACCAAATTTCCACCCAATTATTTCCCAAATCACCATTTGAGTCTATTAAAGCAAGAATCTACAAGGAGGAAGCATGGATATACAAAGAGGAGCAATGATCTACAAGTTGGAGGCCAATTTCACCAATTTTGGAGGTTTCATTGGGAATCCATCTCCCAATAGGTATAATTCAGTTTTTCTCCTTAATTTAGGTTCTAAATCTGAGATTTAACTATGGAAAATCAACCCATATGCATAGGCTACCCTTAGGTTTTGGTTTTGTGTTCATAGGAGGCCTATTGAGAAAGTTATGGTACTTTTTGTGTCAATTTTTGGGGAATTCCGAAATTGATATTTGTTGTGTGTGTCAATTGGTCCTATAGATCAATTTGGTATGTGCTTGTGTGTTTGAGGCTAGTGTCGTGTCCACAATTGGGTACATGTAGGTCGTATCCCCTCAATTTGGTCATACGTGTTAATTTGGAGATTTTCCTCTGACACGGGACTTTGAGCATGTCACATTTTGACACAGACACGTAGATTTATATTTGACTCTTCGTATTGTTCATAAATAATATATATGACTTGTTCGTGTCCTTCGGGGTACGTTTGGATGTGTAGTGGACTCGTGTCGCATGCGTATCCTAAATCTAGTGGGATACGAGGTGATACGGTCCATGTATGTGCAATTTAATTGTAGATCTAATTCTTTTGTGTTCTTATTTCATGTAGAAGTATAATTATATATATGTATATATATAATATTGTGTATATATATTTATGTAATATTGTGTCTTAGATCTATGTACCTATGCATATACTATATGTGTATATTTATTATGTAGCTATTTTTCTACATGTAGATATATATTTTTATAAGTGGTAGTATATGTATATATAATATAGTAGATATATTTATATGTGGTTATATATATAGTTATATTATATATTGTTATGTATTTATATAGTGTATAATTTTATATACGTATACATATATGTATAGTTATATATACATATTAATATGTATGTGTGTGTATGTTACTATGTGGTATTTTATACAATTTACTATGTATAAGTGTATGTATAGTTATATATATAGTTTTATATATATATATTGTATAAATATATATTGTGGGTTATATATATGTATTTAAATATATATTGTATAAATATATATTATGGGTTATATATATGTATTTAAATATATATTGTATAAATATATATATTATGGATTATATGTATTTAAATATATATTGTATAAATATATATTGTGGGTTATATATATGTATTTAAATATATATTATATAAATATATATGGTGGGTTATATATATGTATTTAAATATATATATGGTAATTAGTATATATATAAATATGTTCCTAATTGCTATTTGTATTATACTATATATGTATATATTTAGTTTTAGCACATAATATTATTGAGTAAGTATATTTTAGTTATCAATGGTTATGAGTATATTTTATATATTATATATTTTTAGGTATGTATGTACGTATATATGTATTAATAGTTAGTGTGTAGTTGGTAGTTAGTATTTATTCTATTAGTACATACTAGAGTTATATTGGATTGATATATGTAATTATTGTTGGGTAGTTAGTACATATATAAAGTTTTGGCAATTACCTTGAGATACCAAGGTAAGTATCAAGATATACCAAGGTATGAGTAGTAGGTATTGGCATAGTAATATGATAGTTGTAAACTAATTATGGGTTGGTATTAAGGTGACTAAAATAAGGTATATAGTATTGTATAAATACTAAATACATGGTAGTTTATAGTTATAGTTGGATAGTTAATATTGTTGTTTCTATTGTTGATGATTTATATTTTTTTGATGTATAGTTAGACTTCCTTCATATCTTCTCGTGCTTTAGATTATGATTGAGTTTTTGTGTGAGCTATTGTTGGCAAACTTATATTATTGTAAGATTTTAGATAGTATAGTAGACCAAGACAACGTTCTACCGCCGATGCTGCGGCGTAGGCTGGACGTTGTTTTCGACTTGCATCTCTATACCGGGTGCGGGTCGTGACACCTTCCTTTTCAGTTCAACACTTTTCTAGGCTCATATGGTAAGGCAGGCAAGAAATCGACAAATCGAATGCAACGATCTCAGTGGGTTGGCTACAGATCTCTTACATTGAGCCATGCTATCAACATCGTCTGTGGTTCACGGTTTCACTGAATAAAGTGATTTGCAGTGCGTGCATGCATACAAAGAATAAGATCACTGCGATTCATCCATGGCTCGAGTTCCTGTTGGTTGTACACTAATCGACTAACTAGACATTGACAGGCCAAGTGGACACTCTCGGACTATTCACACTAGCATCTCTAGTGTACAAGTATAACATAATAACCACTGGTCCACTACATCACAATTATTTTATGTTAAGAGAAACTCATGCTACATACTAGTTCTATTTTAGATACAAATATATATATATATATATATATATATATATATATATATATATATATATATACATATATATATATATATAAACTATTTTTTTGGGTCCTTCTGATCCGTATGTCCTGAACGAATATATATATATATATATATATATATATATATATATATATATATATATATATATATATATATATATATATATATATATAAACTATTTTTTTTGGAATCCTTCTGATTCGTGGGTCCTGAACGACCGTTCTGGCTGTCTTGTGCCAGGGCTGGCCCTGAAGGGGTGTCCTAGTACCACCACGATGCTCTTGGTTTGGTGACGTTCAATATGTAAGTTTGTTTATACCATGTTTCTTGATGCTTTACCATCATAAGTAGCAAGCCTTACCATCATATGATTCATATCAGACGAAGCTATTATGCCAGGCGACGACCTCTGGCTCTAAGTGCTTCATATGCCAGGTGAAGCCCTCTATTGATCAGTGTATTCTTGGTATGTGGCAATTGTTTTCTCTCTTAAGTGCTTGGTACATAACAATCACAAACACTGAAAAGGGAACATCAATCTCACATAAATGCGATATATATGTTAATTATTTGTCCACATGATAAAGTAATCTTATCCTTCCTTCCCAACAGTCTCTATACCATATAGTCTCACTCACGTGTATAAAAGAATCTAACAATGAGAGTGAAAGTAAAATAGTTCTAGCTAACAATTATTACGCAACTCGTATAAAAAAAACAATTATACTACTTGTCATCCAAATTTTTCGGATGATTCTCTCTCCTATGACATCTAATATGACAATTTTAATTCAAATAATTAATCATCAAAAAATTAATATTAATATTAATATTAATTTTAGTTTTAATGTTAATGTTGGAATTTGTCATATCAACTGTTACGTCAGATGTCACATAATAGATAGATGTCATCATATAATTTTTTTTTGATGATGAATAAAATTTTCATAAGAAAACCACCATTAATAACGTTAGATAAGAATACTTGTCTTAACCTCCCGTCCTCGACTTGTATTTTGAACCTTCACTTTTGATCAATATGTCTAATTTTCTTTCAAAAAAATATTTTTTTATTGTAAATACTCTATTTTTATTCCTTCTTTTATGTGGCACATGTTTTTTATTTTTTTAATTTTTTTTTTGTAACATATCATTTTTGTTACAGAAAATTTGATGCATCGTAATAAATTTGAATATATTAGATAGAACGAAAAAGTTTTTGAAAAATTTATAGAAAAGATACATTTTGTCATTCACACCGACGAAAAACCAACATTACTTGATTTTCGCCAGCGACATTGACGAAAATCAAGTAACTTTCCATTTTTTACTTGTAGTCTGGTTTAATATGGTATGAGAGGAGAGGGTTTATAACCAACCAAAAGAATAAACCAAACCACTCTTCACCCCTTTCCACAAATAAAACTACACTAAACCATCCAGAAAAAACTCACCCCAACAACCAACACACCAAGCCAGACATACTCAAATCGAGCTGCAGGAGAAAAATTGAAGTTACTCAATTTTTGCCAAGTAGTGTTAGTTTTTCGTCAGTGTCAATAGTGAGATGTATCGTCCCTACAATTTTTTTTAAAAAAAAAATTGTTCTATCTATTATAGTCAAGTTTATCATCGCTCGAGCAAAATTTCTGTTTTTTTTTCTAGAAAACCACTACTTTTCTTTTCTTATCTTTTTTTCCTCTCCCAAAAATCAATTACTTTCTCATGCTCGAGTTTAAAATAGTGTTCTAGAAACCCTAAAAAAAACTTTACCAGTTTAAAATAGTGTTTTATTTCCAAATGTGGCAAATTGCAAAACCCTGTTCTTGTAAGTGCTGCGAGTATATATATAGAAGGAAAAAAAAAAAAAAAACAATGCACCAGCCGGGAATCGAACCCGGGTCTGTACCGTGGCAGGGTACTATTCTACCACTAGACCACTGGTGCCAATGATGTTCGTTATTCACAAACTATCTAATTTGTACATAAACTATGGTGGAAAAAATTATATTAAAAGCTTCTCAGCTGTGCTAACCTTAGTTGTGCGAAAAACCCAGCTATTTGCACACTGGCTCAAGCTCAATTCGCTGAAAAGCTTAGGAGCAGAGCTTTTCGATCTCTAGAGCACACGTAAGGTATCAAAGGTACCTATTCTCGCAAAAAATTCAAGAGTAAAAATACACTATATATTTTAGAAATTAACCTTTTTCTATAGAAAGTAATTTCAAAGAGGCCGGCCATAATAAAAACTCCGTGACTCCGGTCCTGCATGATCTCCTAAATGGTAAAGACCAAGAGACATTTTGGATATTGGATGGTGATCTTGAGCTCATAAATATGATCAAGTTAACCCTGAGCCAGTCTATAATCTAAAGCTCATCAATAACCTTTCTAATTTAAACGAAACAACCCAACTTCAAATCTCTACTGCACGCTTTTTAATCGGTTCTAAAGAGTACCTACTTATGTGCGGATCCATATACAATTCTGTTGTAGTGGAGCCTCGCCACAACTTGGACACTCGGACACAACTTTTCATGCTCCCCACATTTCAAGCCAAGTTCAATTCAAAGTTAATACGACTAATTAGGTAATTATGAAAGTTGTACTATAATATTTCTAAATAGTATGCAAGTATAAAATAATATATATAATAATAAATTAAAAATAATTAAGACATACTATATACTATTTTCTCTTCTTTCTTAGTCTTAATAAATATTATAATAATTACTTAGTTAATAGTAATTACGATAGCATACCCGGGAAAAAAAAATCCTAGTATTATTTTTTCTCAAATCATCTATAGAGAGTAGCTATATAGCGCTTGTTGAGTTATGGAAGACTTATTTAGTCCCACATCGGATATAAAATAAGGAGGAGGCTAGCCTCTTCCTATATATATGTATCCCCTTTTCTTGGAAATAAATCAATTAAGTCTTTTCTACATGGTATCAGAGCCAAAACTCTGAATTCTTTCTCTACATAAAAAAAAAAACCCCTTCTCTCTCTCACCCGACCCCTCGCCCCCCTCGTCCGCCTCCCTCTGTCCGAGTAGAAGGCCCTCCTCCCCTCAGCCTCCCTCTGTCCGAGTGGAAGCCCCCCTCGCCTCCTTTTGTCCGAGTGGAAGACCCCCTTCTACCGACTTTGTCTTCGTCGTTCGCTGACGTAGGCAAGTTGTTTGTTGGACCGTGGATAATCAGAGATGAACTCTTGTGTGATCCTCTGATTTCGATCTCAATGTGGATTCTGAGATTAAAGAGCATACTTCCTGGAAAGTTTTACATATGACACATGGGGGTATACAGATAGATGGAGAAAGCTGTGTACCTCTCATGCTGTACGAACTTGGGGGTATACATATAGATGGAGAAAGCTGTGATCGCATGTTCCGATGAGTCCTATCCATCGTGTACCTCTCATGCCGTATGAACTTGGGGGTATACAGATAGATGGAGAAAGCTGTGATCGCGTGTAGGCACATGACACGTGTTTGAGTTGCGTTTGACCTCGTCCCTGTCTTGGGTTTACAATAAGTGCAACTATGAGATGGGAACACCTGTGACTAGTCAGGAGTTGAAGGAGATACTAGAGGAGGTGGCCAGGGTATTTTAGGCCAAATTAGAGGAGACCTCATACAGAGGGCAGTCGTGCCCGCACCAGAATCGTCGCAGATGATAAAGAAAATATAGTTGTTGTCCAATGACATCAAACATGAGGGAACAAAAAACTACCTAAGTTGGTCTATGAGGGCGCTGTTGAACCTTCAGATCAAGGGGCTTAAAAAATATGTGAAGGGATAACGCACTGAGCCAAAGGATAAGACGAGTGCTGAGTGGAGCATATTGAGTCACCTTAATTCTCTGGTACTTTCTTGGCTTCTGACTTCTGTATCTCCATCCATAGCTGTAATGCCTCGCTCCGCGGAAAGGCATTACGCTGGAATTATAGATGGATCAGACTGATGTGATATAAGTGGTGCAAGAAATCGAGATGCTTGGTGTGATGATGCAGTATTGCTTAACTTGGACGAATGAGATATATTATGCGGCGTAGTTCAAATGTATGATTATGCCATGTTAGAAGACTGTGTATCGCGTCAGATCATTCTTGAGGGATCGTTGGCGAATATGGGATCATAGCATGGAAACAATATTTGTATAAGTGAGTGGATCTGTCCCTTCTTCTCTATTCCTTCATGCTCTAATAAAATGAATGCTAGTATTGCTCTTTTGTGTTGCCTTACTATATGCTGCTCTAGTCCACATAAAGATAGTGATGCCTTCTTTTTAATGCTGCTGTAAACGAAGAAACACATGAATGATAACTGCTAGTATCTCTCGCATAAGAATGTTATAATGTATGCCTTACATGAGAAAGAAGAATATTGTGTAATCTACTTTACATGCTTGTAACACTGAGAATGGAACCTTGAATATCTGTAAAGGTAGAAGTGCATCAGTGCACAGTAATTATAAAAAAAATGCTTCACATGTGAGTATAATTGTGGTTTGGTACCACCGAGCCACGAGAAGGTCTGTAAGTTGGGACCTACGGGTCACCAACCGAAATGAGAATGAGTAACACAAAAAGGGATTGATAATGCGAGGGTTTACTTACATTTTTTACTATGTATTTATGCTTAAGATGTCATTTGCTTAGACTTTGCATGGTCATAGACAACTTGTGCACAAGGTTTGGTAAGTTTTCTCGAACGAGATCGATGCACCGGGACACCGAGATCGTTCGGCCCGAGAGAAAACATAATGCTTTGGTAGCACCAGGTATAAACGAGAAATTTATTGGGGATCACAACCTCATGAATGGCGCTTCCTACGCCATTCGAAGTCCTATATGACATGTCCCTCGTGGTGCGAAAGCATATCACCAATGACCCTCATGTAGTTAGACTGCATGCTGATGATAATAATTATGCAGGATTAACATTATCTCTGTAAGAATGATTCATATTATTTATGCTGTGGCTAATCCTTGTTTTGCAGGGATAAGAATAGCGGGCTATTGGTAAGAATTGCTATTAAGCGATATGTACAAATGATATATATATTCAATGTATACCGCTGTTTCAAAATATTCTTTCATTATGCTGCAGAATACTTTGATCACTGAAATAAACCGTTCCTAATCGAAAGATCATTAAAGTAATATGCATGCTTTTCACATGAATACTTAGTGTTGGTTTAGATGAGTGGGCTAATTTTTGTCACGACTCGCACCCGGAATGAGGGTACGAGTACATGGATACGTCCAGCCTACGCTATAGCATCGACGGTAGAACGCTGCCTAGGTCAATAATACTATCTAAATATCTCACACAATATATATAATGTACCTATCATGATATCTCAACTCCAAATGGAAGAAAATATGATAATATGATAATCGATACTCAATCATAATATAAAACTAAAAAAAAATAATGGCACGATATGAGATAGGAAAAAGAAATCACAAGTCATAATACAACTCATATCCAAGTCTAACAGACTAGCACAATAGTCTCAAATATAATATACATGCCAAAATATCTAAACAGAGACATATATAATATAATAATAAAATTAGCTAAGTTTTTTCAATAGCTGGCACTAGATCCTCATGCTCTACGGGAGTAACCTCAAATGGCTCGCCATACTGTGGCCCCTAGTAAGTGGGACACAAATCCTCTAACAAATCATCTAAAAAATATATCCAGTCAGGATTGGAGCGAAGTACAACCCAATAGCAATTTCAATTAATTGACAAAGACTATAAAACTGTAAATAGTGATAAAATACTAGATGAGCAGATAATAAAGAAGCATGGTACAAAATAGAGTCAGCAGATAAATATGGAAACACTGAAAAGCAAGAAGAAGAACTGATAAGTATGTAAAGACAACCAGATATGTGAACTAGTAATCCTGTCAATGTAAATATACAACCAACAAGCACAGAGTAATCTAGAAGACAATATCTAAACTAGTGTTTTGAAATACCAAGTTGACATGTGAACGACTAGGGGATAATATCCAGCAAACTACACGTGTCGTGTGTGGCTTCTATTATTCCAGTAAGACCAGGGGATTGAAAGGGTATGTTCATACGTCACCTAGGTATTTTTTCGCCTGACCAGTACTCATGGATCCAGGTCCCGACAGGAATAATCTCAATAGTCCAAAAAATGTCAATAGGCGAAAAATACATTAGTCCAGAAAAGTTAATAGGCCTGAAACCACGTATCTCAAGACAATAAATCCATACAATACCAATCCGTGTATCCAGCGTGTCAGAAAGCAGGTAAAGCAATACTATAAAACATGAATGATTGCAAATTTCAAATAATAGAAACTATCAGAAAATGTACTCGCCTGTGGTCCTGAGAAAAGAATGCAAAATGGTGTCCAAACTGGTGTCACACTGAACTATATATATGAAATCCCATATTAATTGGTGTTTTGGAATGATAAACATACTAAAATAAGCCTATTCTAGGTTTTCTAGGTCACGTCTAGGTTATTTGGGTCTATCTAGGTCAAACTAGCTTCTAAATTGGTTAACAAGGATAAACTAGTCAATACTTAAGTTTTGGTTTCACTGTTAACTATTAAACTAGTCTATGAAGTTATATAAGCTAATACTAGACTATACTAGGTCAAGTCTATTACCTAGTATCCTAGGATACCTTACCATTTATCTAATATCTTGACCATTTAATCTAAACTATTAACCCATTATCTAGCATCATAACATGTGAACCCACCTACCTATTGTATATATATACTTACACTACTTATATCTTAACACATAAAATATACACTGATACTAGTGGTTAACATGGGTACACACACTCTCTCTATAATCACATAACCTAAACTCTTTCACTTCACTTTATTGCACTACCCAACTACCTTCACAAACCACCCACAACACCCACACATACACCTATCACTAATACACTATTCTTCCTTGAACATACACCTACTTACTACTGAATCCCCCTCACCTGACTGCACTCATCCCCCATGACCTGCAACCTGAACCCAAGCTCCTTCATAATGAAAGATTACATAGAAGACAAAGGAAGATATTAGGGACTATCTATTTACTAACTAAAATATACTAGGTTATACACATTGCACTTGTGTGCACCTGCACTCACTGCAATGGAACCCAACTACCTGCTCAAATGAGCGCTAACTAATACATCCAGGTATCCTAATACCCTATTGGTAACTCGAACACAAGCATATGTCACTTTGTCCCCCAGATTCTGGACTGGCAGATCTGATCTTACAATCCCCTAACACACTGAGGTATAACCAATCTAACTGACTGCTCAACAGTCTGAAGTCAATTACTGCCTTTGTGACTGCAAAGAACTACACCTTAACCTTGTCCCTAAATTACAGTCCATACTGCAGTATCCAACTCAAATGTCCCGAGCAGCGCACCTCAAGGTCTGCAAGCCCCAAACCCGACTGATAACTTAGTGTGCAATCTCCCAAATCCCCTGTTGTAGGTACCACTGCTCTACAAGTTGCTGATACACATGAACTCCCCCTCCCTTGGGCTTTACTGCCACTATTTAAGATGCACATCATGATGTCTTTGCATAGACATGAGATACACAGTTACACACACACACACACACACACACACATACTCACTTATTTGATATACACCATACACTCTCATGGCCCACTTGTCTAAACACAGCACATCCCCGTTCATGTGCCCAACTACACCCCTCATGACACTACATTTCTTATCCTATATGCATATGCTACATGCCCTCAACCCAAGGATACCTCTCAAGGTATCCACAAATTCACATCAACACTCTACCTGCTTCTATTGCTGATGCTTCCAGTTTCTTCCTTACCTTGCTTACCACTGTGCACCACACTGCATCAATTATGCACAACATCAATCCATCTACTCACTGATCTACTTCTTCCACACATCTACACATATTATCTAACTATACTTATATAGATATAATACTGGTACATATCACTTCACACTAATGAAACATGATACTCAATTTGTACCACTAAATTCGATACTCAAAACATAGTATCTAGCCATGTATCAACAACTGATACTCAGATTTGCACACTCAAAGACTCACCTACACTCATGTAAACATGTATACACTAAGACACTACTGATACAATCATGCTATAACTAGCCACAGACCCCTACATATTACTTGGTTCAGTTCTCCCCTCCTACACATTAATGTGTTATCCATTCACTCTGGCTAAGACACCCCACGCCACTTACCTGAACAAAATTGATACTCACTCTCAGGAATATGCCATTTCTAATACACAATGGTAACCCACCTATACTACTCACATCTCTGATACACCGTCATGTACTCACACACATGCACCCATTCTTCTCTAAACCACACACACTCTACCTTGATACACAATTACTGGCACTCATGTGCACACTCGTGCCCAGGGAACTGTGCACACACTTATATACTCTAAAACCAATACAAAATCACACACACACACACACACACACACACACCAATCTCTGATACACACTAAAATCTCCAGTACCCGACTGCACATTGTTGTCCCCAATCCGTTATTGCTCAATACAGTTCTACACATATGTCACTCCCCATTTCGAAAATATGTATTTTGGGATATATTTATTTCTTACTTGTATTTATTCCTGCTTAGAGTATTTCTTGCTCACATGATCATTAGGTTGCATGCATGGAGACTAGACCCATTCTTTGGTTTAGCATGGTTCATGGTTTATTTGTGGGTTGGTTTATTCATGAATTTGAACTTATGGTCTAAACCTTAAACCCTAGCTATATAAGCTAACTTGTTTCTCTCTCTTTCCTCATTCTTTATTTTCCCTCTTTCTTTCATTTCTAGGCAAGTATACCTTGCACTACATGGAGAAACCTTTTGATTTTTGTTTTTTGTTCTTTTGTTGCATTTTATTAGTCTATTATGTGCTTATGATAATTCTGACCGCTTTTAATACTTGGAGTTCTCGGTTTTGATGGATAGATTTGCTTAGATCTACTTTTTTAACTTAGGATTTCATGGGTTCCTTGAGTTTTTGGTGGTTTGATCTACTAAAAATAGTATTTTCAAAAAATAGTTTTTGGGAAGGATGGAGCACTTTATTTCGAACGTTTTGGCTTTTGGTTCACTCAATTCGGAGTTAAAATGTAATTTTTATGAAGAAAATAAATTTCAGATTTGGAAGCCTTTTCGTCATGGCCGAACCTGCTGTTGGAGAAGAAGAAATCTTCATGCGGCCAGTGAGCTATGCAACTGAGAGTGCTATGCGGCCCGAGAGGGTTATGCGGCTGAACTCTTGCCGCATACTAACAGCATGCGTCCATCTTGTTGGACGCATGATTGCTGATCTACACAAGTGTCCTTGAATACTTTGTGCATTCACTCACTGAACGAATGAGAAATTCGCTAAGTCTAAAAGACACTCCATGCGGCATCGAACTCCTCCATGTGACATCAAACTTATGTGGCAAGCAGAGTATGCGGGCACCTTTCCTTGGACATATGACTCTGAACTTTGGTACATCTTTGGCACATCCTTGGCGTGTCTTTCTATGGTTTGTCTTTTCTTTCCGACACACTTTATATTACATCACTGAAACTTTATTTATTTTTGTCGCTTTATCACTTATCCTGAGGAGTATACCTTAGCCTTGACTCCATGCGACATGACTCCATGCGGCCAGGATTGTCATGCGGCCTGACTTCTCATGCGGCCTTGATCCTTTTGCGCGCATGCGACCCCTTTCACATATTTTATTGGACTAGTTTTGGTTGAATGGTCCTTTGGACTTTATGAGTTATATGTATGACTTTGATGACCACAAAAGTATTAGAACCATCTATGCGTCATGACCCGACCACTTGTATCCGTGCTGATACACTTATTGCGTGCTATATGTTCCTACGTGCTAAGTGTTTCTATGTGATTATATTACATAGTTACACTGCTGTGTACCTATGCGCTACGTGACATGTGATATAACTCAATCTCCAGCCTGGACATAAGGTTAGTCAATGACCAAGCGTGGCTAGGATCTGTTGATTGTTGTATCACGTTGGGGTGAATCCAAATTGAACTATCAAGTGACAAAGTGAATTTGTATCTAGCGTGGTTGTACCATGGTACGTTATATAAGGGGAATACCATGTGACCACGCCATAAGATTCCAGTTAACATTAGGGTTGACTAGGCAACTAAACTTGTAGAGCATTGGGAGGGAATGGAATCTCGAGATCATGCCTAACTAGCCACCTCCAGTCATCTGAGTTAGGATGTGCAGGCTAGTCCCCATGGATATTGTTTAAATCCTCATTAGTGGATGGCAATATCCGACTATTATATGATACTATGTGATCTTAGCACGGTGGCCTTACGAGGGACCAGTACATACTACTATGTGCTATACGGCGATTTGTGGCTCGGCTAACCCTGTTAGTACCTGGTTCGATCTGAGGATTCCTATATGCATAATATCTCTGGTATAACCCAGACTTCATCTAGTAAACCGTATAAGTGATTGGCCGATTATGTAACTGAGAGTATTTGTGTATTGAATCTGCTATCAAATAGTCTAGGGACATGGACTATCATGGTGCGATAGTTTAACCCTTGTCCTTGTTTGGTTGTAGGATTAGATTGTTGTGTCACGATAGGCTATGAACCGAAACTTCGAGACAGAACTATATATATATATATATATATATATATATATATATATATATATATATATATATATATATTTCATAATCTGGTTTTATTTCTGCATTCGTGCTTCCTTTGTGGTACTTACTATTTGGGGTCTAACCCCACTGGTTTTTCATGGCCAGGTTGAGAGCCAGTATCCGAAGGTCAAGCGTACTTCCCCCTGAACAATGGCGCGCACCAGGCGGATGGCCACTGAGGAAAACGAGTGGATCTCTTCTTTCCTGCTCGTTATTTCATATTTTACTCATTTTGGGCGTTTAGCCACCGGCACTTGTTAGCCGTGAATCTGGATATTTAGTTTCCTACATGATTGTAATTAATCAGACTGTAGCTGATCATGGTCATGTACTCTTGTTACTTTGCCAGCCTTCTCATTTTTGCAAAACTGGTTTCTTGAATGTTGTGGCAGGGTACCCAAATACCTTACTTCCTTGTCATATATATTCAATATTTACTGTTCTTATTTGACTGATTGAGACAATAGATATTCTATGTGACCCTAAGTGACTTGCTTGTAGTATGCACCTCCTTGTCTAGTTACAGTCGGGACCGCCGTACGACGTTCTATACCTTGTACGGGGGAGCTGGCCATGTCTGTCTTCGTATTTTGGTACTGGGGCAAGACAAAGTTTTAGTGGTGGCCCATGCATGTCTGTGTTTTCAGACTTGTGGGGTGTCATGGTCATAGGAGTCTAAATCAAAATTTGTCCCCCTTGATATCTTGCTTCATCTTCCTCGATACCACCGCTTGAACTGTTAAACTGCTTGCCTATCATTCTTGTCCTGTTCATGATGGTTTTTGTCCTTTTCTTTAGGGCTTCTTCAGTTGCTGGAGCAACAAGCATGGCAGGACAAGGTTCCCCTGGGCAACAATGGGAGGTAGCACCCGTTCAGAGTCAAATTGGAATAGAGCCAGAAATTGAATAAGCTGGCACAGTGGAACCAGAAGTGGGACATATCGAGCAACCAACCCCTGAAATACCCGTACCCCTAGTAGTACCAGTGGTACTTGACACCCCGGCATTGCTGAAGATCCTCCGGAGAATGATGGCTATATAGCAACACCAGATGGCGGTGCAACAACATCAATATTTTCAATAACAAGAACAAAATGTCTTGTTGAGTCAGGGTTTGCAGATGGCCCTGGAAAGAGGTAGAAGGACTGATTCGGGGGCATCGGTTAGATTTTGCCAACTTAACCCAAGGTACTTCGATGGCACGGAGGATACCATCACAGCAGATGCCTGGTTAGATGATATTGAGGTCATTATGGCAGCAACAAGGGTTCCGGCTGATGAACAAGTTGATCAAGTTCGATTGCAGCTTCAAGACCTTGCCTGTGACTGGTGGACTTCAGTAGAGGTTGGCTTGAGGTATCCCATCTCTTGGAATAGTTTCAGGGCTCGATTCAGGGTAAAATATTTTGGAGTCGTAGTGCAATATGAGCTCCAACAGAGATTTATCGGTCTCAAGCAGGCCGATAGAACAATGGATGCATATGCAGCCGAGATTTGCAGGATGAGTAGATTCGCTCCAACTATGGTGGCTACAGAGTTGGATAGAGCAATGAGGTTCCAGCAAGGACTTCATTTAGAGATTTTACAACTGGTAGAGGGGTACGACTACCAGACTTATGAAGAGGTATTGATAGCAGCTTGGAGGCACGAGCTTACCATGCAAAGGTTATCAGCATGGACAGGAGGCCAGAAGAGGTCTCATGCTCAGAGTAGAGAAGGAGGTGGAGGAGTACCTCGGACGTCAGTACCATCACCTGGCATTTGCATCGATGATTCAACACCGAGAAGGGCGACAGTTTCGGAGGTGACAGCACCGGCTCGACAGCAACCAGGACAACAACAATAGCAACTGCGCCATGGTGAATCAGTGGCTTGCACTTACTGTGGCAAGGGAGGCCATACTAGAGATGTATGTAGGACAACCAATGGGTTGTGTATGAGGTATGGCAGTCTGGATCACCGGATTGCCAATTGCCTAATAATGTAGAGGTCAGGAGGGCTAGTCCAACAGTTACCAGCACTGCCAACACCAAGGGCAGCCTAGCAGAGAGGGCCAGCAATAGCAGTAAGGCCATTAGCTCAACGTCCATTATTGATGTAAACTGAGATATACCAGCAGCAACAAAACCAGCAGCATGGCCAACAGGGGCCACAACAGCGTCACCAAGGGAGACAACAACGAGGAGCACAACAGGGCCAAGGGCAGGCATTCACCTTGTCTTTGGATGAGGCTTTAACATCGAGCGATATGGTGGCAGATAATATTTCTATCGCATCCTTTCGTGTTGTAGCATTGTTTGATTCAGGCGCATCTCATTCATTTTTATCTGCACAATTTGCAACACGTATTAGATTGGAGTTTGAGGCATTACCAGAGAGGTTGAATATATGCACTGGTAATGGGCTCGTAGGAGTTAGTAGAATATGTATAACGTATCCGGTCGTAGTGTGCAGGCGTTCACTACCAGCACGGTTGATCGAGTTTTCTATGGGTAACTTTGACGTTATCTTAGGCATGAACTGGCTGAGAGACAATTATGCTACGATAGATTGCCATAAGGGTAAGGTATTATTTAGTATCCCGGGCACGGAAGGTTTCACCTTCGACAGATCTGTGGAAGACCAACATGAAGAGAGGATCGCAGCGACAGTGTTAGTAGAAGAATAACTCCCTAAGATAGTTAAGGAGTTCTTAGACATCTTCCCGGAAGAACCATCAGGGTTACCCCCAGTAAGAGACGTTGAGTTTTGTATAGAATTGTTCCCTGGGATAGGGCCAATATCTTGTAAAGTTTATCAAATGGCACCATCAGAGCTAGACATACTGTACCAACATATACAGGAACTAAAGTCAAAGAAGTTTATTTGAGCCAGTGGATCACCTTGGGGAGTGCTAGTGGTTCTAGTGAAGACGAATGATGGGTCATCACGATTATGTATCGACTACAGAAAGTTGAACGCTGTAACAGTAAAAAATAAGTATCTATTACCAAGGATCGATGATTTGTTTGATCAGCTGAGTAAAGCCAAGATTTTCTCCAAGATCGATCTTCGATCAGAGTATCATCAAGTAAGAATTCGGGAGCAAGACATAGCCAAGACAACATTTAGGTCACGATATGGGCATTGTAAATTCTTAGTTATGCCATTCGGATTGACTAATGCTCCAGCGATATTTATGGATTTGATGAACCGCATTTTCATGCCATACCTAGATCAGTTCGTGGTAGTTTTCATAGACGACATACATGAGGGGCATCTTTGTAAGGTCTTACAGATTCTAAGAGAACACCAGTTATACGCAAAGATCAGCAAATGTAAGTTTTGGTTGGATCACGTGTCATTCATAGGTCACATCATCTCTGGAGCGGAGTCACAGTAGATCCGAAGAAGGTTGAGGCCGTAGAGAGTTTGCCAGTTCCTAAGACAGTAGCTGAAGTGCGTAGTTTTCTAGGATTGGCAGGATACTACAGAAGGTTCATAGCAGACTTTACAAGAATTTTAGTACCGCTGACTCGATTAACGTGCAAGGAGGCTAAGTTTGACTGGTCAGCAGAGTGCCAAACATCATTTGAAGAATTAAAAAAGAGGTTGATTTCTGCTCCGATTCTCACGCTTCCAGTAGGTTCTAGAAGATTTACAGTATATTACGATGTGTCAGGCAAAGGACTTAGGTGTGTATTGATGCAACATGGAAGAGTGATAGCTTATACATCGTGGCAGCTTCGAGATCACGAGAAAAATTATCCGACTCACTATTTGGAGTTGCTGGCGGTAGTATTTGCACTTAAGCTATGAAGACATTACTTGTATGGTGATCGGGTGGGAATATTGACGGATCATAAGAGCTTAAAATATGTATTCACCCAGAAGGACTTGAACATAAGGAAGAGGAGGTGGCTAGAATTGATAAAGGACTATGATGTGGAACTTCAGTACCATCCAGGCAAGGCAAATATGGTAGCGGATGCTCTTAGCAGGAGAGGTAGTACATTTATATTGACATCGCAGTGACATATCTTTGAAGATCTTCGAGAATTAGGGATTGAGATACTACTCCCACAAGACATAGGAGTATTGGCTAATTTACAAATATAGTATACCATTATAGAAAGGATTAAGGCAGCTCAGACAGAGGATCCGAAAGTTCAGAAGCTTCGGGCAAAATATGAATCTGGTCTCAGGAAAGAGTTGACTATTCATGAAGATAGAACTCTTAGGTTCAGAAACCGTCTCTGTGTACCAAGTGGAGATATCCGACAAGAAGTAATGACCGAGGCACACAGTTCCCAGTATTTAATTTATCAAGAAGGTACCAAGATGTATCAAGACATCAAACAATATTTCTGGTGGAATGGGATGAATAGGGAGATAGCACAATTCGTTTCTCGGTGTTTGGTATGTCAGCAAGTGAAGGCCGACCAGCAGAGACCAGCGGGATTATTATAGGCGTTTCCTATTCCGGAGTGAAAATAGAAATATATCACGATGGACTTTGTGACTGGTTTACCTAGATCCCCGATTGGTCGTGATCCAGTTTGGGTAATAGTATATCGTCTCACAAAAGTAGCTCACTTTCTTCCCTTTCGAGTGGGGCAATCTACAGAGCAGTTAGCGGAGATGTACATGCGACAGATAGTAAGACAGCACGACGTTCCAGTGGGTATCGTATCAGATCGAGACACTCGGTTTACTTCAAATTTTTGGAAGAGTTTGCACTAGAGTTTGGCCACTAAGTTGAGATTTAGTACTGCTTACCACCCTCAAACAGATGGACAATCAGAGAGAACCATCCAGACATTGGGGGATATGTTGCGAGCTTGTACTTTGGACTTTTCTGGGTCTTAGAAAGATCACCTACTGTAAACACCCGAATTTTTTTTAAAATTTAAAAATAATTTTTTGAAATTTTTCTGTATTTTTATTAATTATAAATAAATGTTCTTCAAAGGATTAATATTTTTGGGAAATAAATTAAATAATAAAATATTATAAAAATTATATTTTTGAGTGTATAATTAATAATATGATGTTGTGTAATTTTTTTGGAATTTATTGGGCTCAAAAACTATTTTTAAATAGCTAAAAATATTGTGTTTAGATAAACCCGACCGAACCAGACTTGAACCGAACCAAACCAACCCAAACTAAACCCAACCAAACTAACCCCACTATTGGATCGGATCCTAACCCTCCAACCCGACCCGACCCTACCCGACCCGACCCGTTAACCCATTCCCCATCACCCATGACCCCCCCGTTCCGACTCCGCCGTGACACCCCCGCTACCCCCCCCCCAAACCTCCGGCAACCGTTCCGGCCTCTCCCCGTTACCGCCGCAGCTCCTCCACCACCATCATCGACTTACCTCCGGCCACTCGACTCCGCCGCGATCGACCACTGCAACTCCGGCACCCCGAGCCACCCGCTGCGACCCCGACGACCGACCGGGCAACCACAACAGCCGCAGACCCTCCGACGACCACCACAGCAACCTGCCGCCGCCGCCGACGTGCACCGTCGTCTGCCCCGTTCACGCGCAACACACTGCGGCCGACCCCTGTCCCGGTAAGTTTTTCTTCCTCCTCGCTGTGTCAATTCTCGAACGGCTTATTGCGATATGTTCGTCGTATGACCCTCTCGAACCCTGTGCAATTAGATTGGGGTATCGTGTCCTGTGTCGATCGCAAGAAAACAGAAAAAATAACCCAATTTTGGAGTTCAGAAACCGTACCGAAGCCCCTATGTTCATAGCCATTTTTCTCCCAACCTGGTTATTATTTTAAAATTCTGCTTGAACAGTAATTAGATAACATAACCAAGTTTTAAACCCTGTAATTAGTTTATTTTAATTTATTGCATGCTGTATTTTATTCGCGTGTGAAGTTGACCAAAACTTGGTTTTTAAAACCTAAAATTTTCTCGAAACAGGGTACGTCCCGCTAAACGAGGTGACTTCGTCGTGTACCAATTGTATCGAAAGACGCGTATCATCAATACGGACGTGTAAGATTTTGCGAAAGTTGATTTGGATGTGCGTGCACACCGGAATCAACGCGTATCCGTCGAAAAATCTCGTATCGGACCGATTCTGACACTCGTTGTAACTACGTGTATGGTTGTCATTTCGCAAGAAAACTTGTTCCATTGGATTTGTAGCGTTACGCTGGTCCTGTGACCAAAGTTTGGTTCAATTCTGAGAACGTTGACGAAACCCTGTATTGTGGGCCCCACGACTCCACTTGACGGACGATTTTTGTGATCGGCTCATCGGAATCCAGTTTTGGATATTACTTTGGGTTCGTATCATCGTTCTAGACTTGCAAACACTAAGTTTGACAAATTTGAAGAACTTTATCTCTGACATATTTTTCGGTACGAAGTAGGCCATATATGGATCCTACTTTGACCAAAAATTATCATTTCTGCCCCTGTGTCCAAATTGGACTTATGAGTAGTCAATCCTAGATATTTTATGTCTTCTGAGAGTGATGGTAATGTTTGTTTCAGAATCCAGAGACGTACCTAAAAATTCCACATACACCGATGGAACTGTTGGATTTCAAACCCCAGGCAAGTGTACCTTGCCAACTTGTAGTAGTTCCTGTTATATTATTTGTTTGAGTTCTTTATATATATATATATATATATATATATATATATATATATATATATATATATATATATATATATATATATATATATATATATATACTCTTGAGATTTACATATTCAACCTAGGACCGTGAGACGTTGCTTAACGTCCGAATAATATTCGGGTGTCAACGCCGTACGTGGAGTCATGTAACGTCACTTAGAGAGTTGATATTACGATCCTATATTTTTGTGCTTGCTTTATCAAGTACGTCATACCATAGGACACTTGACACTATTCATGAAACATAATCTTTTCTGAGTTATTCATGGTAATTCTGTATAGGCTTACATGATTCGTGACATAGATCTTGCATATACATAGATATTATTATGACTCGCTGTACTAGCTAGAGGTCATGATCTTGCGTGTTATGGACATGTGACGTGAGGTTACATTGGGTGGGGAGAGTTTTACCATACTAAAGGTTGATTATGTTATATATATATATATATATATATATATATATATATATATATATATATATATATATATATATATATATATACTAAAGGTTGATTATGTTATATATATATATATATATATATATATATATATATATATATATATATATATATATATATATATATATATATATATATATATATATATATATATATATATATATATATATATATATTCTGGTAGTGCCTTAGACTCTGACCAGAGCTTTGGCACACGTACTGGCCCTTCGAGATAATAACTGCTGCTATGGGTTTCCCCGACACAGAGCCTATAGTAGTTTTAGCCTGAGTATGATTAATGCTCTCATTTGTATTTTACATAGATGGTTACATAGTTTGCCCTGTTGATATATTTCTATATATTGTATTTTTATTTGGCTTGAGTTATTCTTGTACCTTGCTATGTCCCCCGAGGACCTGGATCCGGATTATGTCCCCAGGTTTAGCAGAGGAGATCTACCCCGAGGTATACGGGACAAGAGCAGACATTGGAGTAGTACCAGCACTAGAGGACGAGGTGATGCCAGAGGATTTTTCCTGAGTATTTTGTTATATAATCAGTCATTTCTGTTTCTAAATACTCTATTTCCTGTCTCTTGGATTGTTGTACTAAACTTATATTCTGGTTATTCTCCGAGATATTTTGTTGAGACTTGTTGGATTATATTTCTCTTTATTAAGTTTGACAATTAATATTTATGTTTACCTTCTGTGGATGAGATTAGAATTAGACTATGACATGTATCGTAGTCCATTATATTTTGTTTTACAGCTTAAGTACACTCTAACGGGTCTATTAAATTGGGTTTGCCCATTGAAGTATGCTGCTGGCTATTGCCACGTGGCTAGTCCGTCGGTATTTTGGGACTGGGGCGTGACACCTACATCTCGTCGATTTTTTGTACAACAACAGTTATCAGGCCAGCATCCAAATAGCACCCTTCGAAGCGTTATATGAGAGAAAGTATAGGTCACTATTGGCATGAGATGACATTGGCAAGCAAAAGATGATAGGTCCTAAAATGATCACTCAGACAGTAGAAGTTGTCAAGAAAATCAGATAGCGACTTCGGATTGCGTAAGATAGGCATCGGCATTGGGCAGATCAACATCTTAGACCATTAAAGTTTTGTGTCGGTGACCACATATTCTTGCGGATTTCTCCAACACGTGGAGTCGTTAGATTCAGGATTCGCGAGAAGCTTAGTCCGCGATACGTCGGTCCGTTCGATATTCTCGAGCGGGTAGGTGTTGTTGTTTATCGTCTTGCCCTTCCACCTTCGCTACATGAGGTACACGATGTATTTCATGTATCTCAGTTGCGTAGGTATGTCCCGGATTCGAGTCATATCCTCGACCATTTTGAGCTAGTCGTTGGTACCGACTTGTCTTATGAGGAGCAGCCCTTATCCATGGACCGAAGGAGGAAGGTGCTCAAGAATCAGACTATTTATCTTGTCCGAGTTGCTTGGGGTCATCACCCTTTGGGAGAGTCGACGTGGGAGCGCGAGGATGATATCCGGTCTCGGTATTCGTACCTATTTGACTCAAAAGGTATATTCATTCTTATGCCTTCGTATCTCGAATCTCGTGATTCGTTTATCCATGCTATGTTGAATATGGAGACCATAACTTGGCACGAGATATGGTGTATGATGCGGCAGGGACTAATTTTAATCCGGAGGATCCGAATACTGATGCAAAGGAATTCTATGATATTTTTAAGGATGCGGATACTCCTATATATTCTGGTTGTGAGACTCATTTAGTATTGTCGGTAGTGATGCGCTTGTTGAACATAAAGTCTGATTTTAACTTACCGCAAGCTTGCTATAACCAGATCGCACAATTAGTCAAAGAGGTATTACCGAAAGAATTTAAAGAGCTTCCTAAAACTTTTACAAATCGAAGATGATGGTCAGATAGCTCGGACTGGGTACGAAAAGATAGATTATTGTCGCAACGGATGCATGTTGTACTATAAGGAGAATGAGGACAAAGAAAGATGCAATTTCTGTCACGCAGATCGTTACAAGCCAGTTCGAGGAAAAGAAAAGTCAACTAGAATAAAACGACGTTCGTACAAGTACATACAGTACTTGCCGATCACGAAGCACTTACAGAGGATGTATATGTCCCTTAATACATCAGAACACATGACCATCTTAAGAAGAAAGTTGGAAACAAGGCTCATATAGAGGCTTCGATATGTGAAGCATATATTAACTTGGTGGTCTCAAACTTCTGATCAATTTATTTCGATACTCATGTCGAGACAAATCAAAATAAAGCTCCAAGGAATGACGAAGACGTAGGAGATGCACGCTACAATGGAGGCTTGTCGATATTCAATGTGAAGGGAAAGCCTATTGGGGCTAGTAAGAAACAATGGTTGGACGACGATCAGTTGGATGCAACTCATCGATATGTATTGTTAAATTGTGACATACAAGAAGTGAGATATTTGGAGATGTAAGTGACTATACTTTGGCAATTATCTCTAGTACTGTCAATGAAATATACTAACTCATTTTTATTCTCTCTCTCATTGTATTTAGAAATAAAGTTACGTAAAACCCCTCAAAATTTTTAATTTTTTTAATAAGAATAGCGATAGTACTAAAATAAAGTATTTATAACACATGATAGTATATATAAACAAGTAGAGCTTCATATTATAATGTGTTATAATAGAAATAAATAAATTTATATATAAATATCTGTATATATATTTTAAATGTGTAAATAAACAATTTATATACAAAACTTATGAATAAGTAAATATTGGAATTTGTTTTATATATATAAATATAACTTAATCTTAATAAATAAATAAATAAATATTGGAAATAAAATAAATTAATTTAAAAAGAAAATAGATAAAAACAAGTAAAAGAAATGCAAAAGAAATTATAAAAGAGGGAAAAAAAAAGAAAAACAAAAGTAAAACAAAAGAAAAGGAAAAAAAGGTATTTCTCACGAGATATTCAATATCTCGTGAGAAGCCAGAACCCTAACTCACCCGATCACCCTCCCAGACCTGCGGGTGAACGAGTATAGAAACTCGATTTTTTCGATCAATGAAACTTAGTTAAATTCCAACCGAATTTAACCAAATCTTCTCCAACACGATCCTAAAACTATCCTTTTCCAGATTAACTCAAAACCAATCCAAATACGAGTTTAAAACTTAGGAAAAATCAATTGGAAATCAAAGAAAAATCTAGTGTATAACCAATTTTGAAACCACTATTTTTTTATCCCACAGCCGTATACGCCTCCAAACTCGAAACCGTAAATTTCTGGAGGTTCTTCGACGACCCCCGCACCTAGAAAATTGCCTGCACACGTCGAAAAGTCGTCGGAGTTTGTACGACAACCCTGAGAAGTGATTTTCGTTCAGCCGCACAAAGCATCCAACTACCCCTGTTCATCGTCCTGTATCTTTCATTTTACTCGACCGTTTTTTGATCCGTAAAGTTTTCTGGATAGCCTACTTAACCCTCTCTAGAATTTTTTTTGTTTTCTAGGATCAGGATAACTGATGAAGATTATACGTCACCTCGAGAAAATGATAACTCCTCTACACCAGGGACACGAAAGATAACATTGCCGACATGACAATCGATCGATGCATGTCGAGCACTCAACCAATCCATTCTTAGGACGATATCATAATTGCCCATTGGAAACTCTATTATTCTAGTAGAAAATTCTTTCCCGCACACTACGACTCGATAAGAGGTATGAACTCTATTTACTCCCACGAGACCGTTACCAGTAGGTATATTGAGCCTTACTGACAAGGGCTCGGGATCCAAAACCACTTGTATCATAAATCGTGTAGATATAAATAAATGTGAGACTCCAGAATCAAATAATACTGAAGTTGAATGAGAGTTGACGAGAATGGTACCTGCCACCACCTCATCTGAAGCTAGCTGCTCCTCCACGGTGAGTGCCATAGCCTGGCCTCGTCCTCTCGGTGCTGGTCCTCTATGTTACGGACCTCATCGCCTAACTTATCCTTGGACCTGGATATACTATTGTGGCCTTTGATGCTGGAATACATGAGATTGGGTAGGCAAAGGCCTCGGACCCTGGTACTGCTGAACTGGCACTGGTGCCATATATTACGGACTTGTCGGGGAAGACGATGATGAACTGGCTCTACGCGGGCAAGATCCTACCTTATTGTCTGAAGATCCACAAACCAGGCACAACCCCTGTGCTCTACGACACTCTGATAAAATGTGCCCTGATTTTCCATAATAAGAACATCCCACTGAAGGAAATGATCTATGTTGCTGAGGACGTGTCGGAGCTGGTCACTGAAACGATGTTGCCGTAGCTTCCCTTGTCAGGGATCCAATTATCAAAGCTCGCACTACTGGAGCTACTGCCGAAGATTGGGTATAAGATCCCCCTAAGGTATGAGACCTCTTTCGGACCCCAACTCTATCGATAATCCTCTAGGAGGTGTACTCGTGTCTCCTCATCGCTCGCATCACGGCGTCAAAAGTCTGGAACTCATGTTGTTCTACTGCCAATATGATTTTTAGGTGAAATACCTGCTGAAACCACCGAGCTCTGTCTAACTCGATTGCTACCAAGGCGGGAGCAAACCGACTGAGTCTGTAGAATTTTATCGTGTAGCCGTCAAAAGTCATGCATATCTGCTTCAGATTGTTAAAACTTTATGGTAGATCATAACGCGTGGCAGATCATAACGCAAAAATGTATCAAAGTATCTGATCTGAAACATTTCACTGAAAATGGCCCAAGGGACGAGCATTATCAAAGAAACCATTTATGCTGCCTACCAGTCTCAGGCCAGATCTAGTAACTACAACCGAACCAATGATACTTGCTCTCTAGCCGGAACTCCAGTTGCCTCTAGAATAGCCTCAGTATCCTGAAGCCAAGCGTCCGACGCAATCGCATCCTCGGTGCCATATAAATATAAGGGTTGGTGGCGCTTTAAATTACTTGACGAGTTGTAGGCACGAGGTCCGCCTCTTTCCAAAGCCTCCTGCACTGACAGAGTGAGGGGTCATCTCGACATCCTTGAGAGGCTAGAACCTCTCTAATAATACCAAGTAGCACACTGTTGTCCCCTCCTGCATCAGGTATTAGTTACACGGGTGGAATCCTACTACTAGAGGTACTACCTGGGTCTGGGGTTCTTCATTCTGAGCTATTCTAGACCCGACCCTGGAATGCTGAGGCTGAGCCTCGAGGATCTGTTGGTCGGTTGGATGTTGTCCTGCCACTGGAGAAACTCGGGCCGAATATCGAAAGGACCAGGAACAGTAACCCTGAAAGATAGAGGACACAAGGATCAAATTGGAAGGACAAGAGTGATCGAGGATGAAGGCAGGTATCAGGTCAAGATTCAGAAATATAGAATTGATATTGGAGGAGATAAAGGAGTATCTTAATTGAGACATCTAAACACTGGTAAACTCCCACACTTCTATATTTTCAGACCTACATGGGCCACCACTTAAATCATGTCATATCCCAGAACCAGAATACTGGAGAGTGGGGACAGACAAAGCCAGCTATGTATACTAGAGTACTTAACCCAAGAATACAGTCACGTCTGTCTAAGACATGTGGTGTTTACTCTACAATCCATCAGTCAGTACTAGGTTAAGCAATCCTAGGTGTCTCAATCATAGGCAAGCAACATGTTACAAGATTTATCATCATCACAACTATAATAGTAAGCCGTCCCAAGCTATACATATACAGATGATCATAAAGCTAGTTATTCAAAAGAGGAGAACTAGCAAGAGAAAAGTCATACATGATCAACTATAGCTATAATCTAGAATATGTCGATCACGCTAAGCCCATAGGTTACAATATCAAGGTTCCAAAATACGAGCTAAATACGTGCTCGGTGGCTAAACGCCTCAAAAGAATAATTATACAAGATTAAGTGGCGATGAAGGAGAAACTCACTCATGGCCTCTGGTGCTCCTGGTTATCAACATCTTGAGGAAGGTACATGAGATCCTCGGATTCTGCTCTAAAATCTAGTCATACAAAACAAGTGGAGTCGGACCCCAAAATAACAAAGTACCACAAGGAGCCAAACTTATGAACCAAAACCAACATATCATAATATATCATGGAATAGGCGAAAGTAAAATAGTAAAGAAATAAACTGGAGTAACTTGTAAGATATGGTACATGATTAATAAACTAGAATAATCTTGAACAAGATAAGACTAGAAATCAATCAATCACGGCCAAGCATGTCTTACGACTTGCTAGTCATTAACTAACTAGGGTTATCACAATCCTGGTTACTAACACATACAATTGGAAATTCCATACAACTACATACCCTGCAGTCTATCTGGATCATCCAGACGTATGAGATACATAATATAATTAACATATATAGATACTTTACTTGTAATGTAACACTCGACTGTGTGTTAAAAGTTTGTCCCTCACGACGGAGAGCTCCAAATCCACTAGTGTCGCTTGAATGTCGGGATTACAAGTAGGCAAATTTTTTTTCTAAATAATTCTAGTTATCAATCTAGTTCATTAGCATGGACAATTTATTCAAAATTCTTAACCGTGGTGCTCAGAAATTTGCCTTAGACATGATGCAAGACTGGACAATGGCTTGACAAGCACAATCAAAATCAACCACAGGAATAACGGATCATGTAATACAGGTGTTACTCATAGTCTTGATCAGGACAGTGCAAGAATTCTCGAGTCATGAGTGCGCTACGTTGAGCCACTATCAGGATTATCAGGATAGGATCAGGATTATCACTACAGTATCAAGATTTTTAGTGCTCATGCTTGATATAGCGTGCAACCATCAAGTTGTGCCAGGAAGTCAAGATCAATATCATGATTTAAAACAAGAAACATGATTAGATAAATTAACTGGATAAAAGAAGACAAGAGAAATATCAATTACTAAACATTAATAAGAGAGAATAATAGAAAATAAGCGTATCAAAATAGAGTTGGAGCACAATCGGGCAGAAAAAGGGTCAGTGGCGTACAATCACTAGTCAAGGCAGACTTGCCGCACTTTGATACCGAAAGTACGTCGAGCAAAGGATGGCGCACTTTGATACTAAATCACGCTCACACAACCATGGCGCAAAATGATAGAAATATTCGAGCCAGGAGCTTGGCACACTTTTATCAATCTTGCCAATAGGGAGGTTGGCGCATAAATGCCAAACTTATCATTGGCGCACAATAATAAAAGTACACAAGCTATGAACTTGGCGTACTTTCACTAAGTATGCTAGAAGTTTAAATTTGGCGCACAATCAAGCGTGAGAAAGTCTACTAAAAGACAAAACACAAGTTTTGAGGTATGGTATAGCAGTCGAGACACGACAGTCGAGACGATGCTAAAGTCAAGGCTCGCTCATCAAGAAAATAATAAAAATTTTGTGCCAACGGAGGCTTGGCACACTCTCTCTTGATTGACAAGGTTGAACGCTCAAATGTGCGCCACCGAGAATTTCCCTCAAAAGTGTGCCCATGTTTCTAGTAACCTGGCGCACTTTTGCAAGGATTTGATTAGATGACATTCGAACAAAATGTACGCATGAGGAGTAAAGTGCGCCCAGAATACCAATAAATTCCTGGCGCACTTTTGCAAGGATTTGATTGATGTGCTGAACGCAAGCGTTTTATGAGACAACACACAGTGCGCTCAAGTTCAAGAGGTAGCGTTATACACCAAGGGTCTCTTGCACACTTTTCATAGGCTTGTTCATCCTTCT